>LR738709.1:132215692-132291119 GCA_902687465.1 Secale cereale | reverse complement strand
AGCAACCCTCTCACTCGGGGGCTTAGCTGCGACCCCGTGACTCGCCTAAGTTAGAATCTTTTACTCCGAGTGAAGAGCAACCCTCTCACTCGGGGGCTTAGCTGCGGTCCTCCGAGCTACGCTACAAGTATAAAGCGGCTCAGTCCTCCGAGCTCCGCCACAAGTACAATGTAGCTTGGAATCGTCTAAGTTATAAACATCTACTCCGACTGAAGAGCAACCCTCTCACTCGGGGGCTTGGCTGCGACCCCGTGACTCGCCTAAGTTACAATCATCTACTCCGAGTGAAGAGCAACCCTCTCACTCGGGGGCTTAGCTACGGACCTCCGAGCTACGCTACAAGCATAAAGTGGCTCCGCCTTCCGAGCTCCACCACAAGTACAACCTAGCTTGGAATCGCCTAAGTTATAAACATCTACTCCGAGTGAAGAGCAACCCTCTCACTCGGGAACTTGGCTGCAGACGTTGACTCAAAGATTCAAGCAATCAAAGAAGAGCGGCAAACCGAAGGATCAAAATCAAATAAAAGCCCCGCAAGATTCGGGCAAGAGTACTTGGGCCACAGTCCCACCAGAGTTTAACGATTACAAGTCCACGCGGCATTCCGCGGCAAATGAGATTAAAGTTTCAAAGTCATTCCTCGGGAGGGGGCGGGCTCGCAGGCGCGACGAACTCGTCCAGGTCGATCCCGTCGGCGATGCGAGTGGCGGCTTCCAGGAAAGTCTCCATAAACGACTAGAATTGGAGCTCCTTCGTGTTTGCAACCTTCAGCGCCGCAAGCTTCCTCTCCTTCACCTCCCTACAGTGCACACGGACCAAGGACAGCGCCACGTCGGCTCCTCCCCGGGCTGCCGACTTCTTCCACTCCTGCACTCGGTCGGGGATTTCATTGAGTCGAGTCATCAGGGACTCGAGGTCGTTCTCCTGCACGATCCCCCTCCAGAGCGCTGCGTCGATTTGGGCCATCACTACCTTCAGTCGTCCCAGATAATCCGTGGCCACGGTGAGGCGGGACTCCAGCCTCAGTATGTTCATGGATACCTCGTCCTTCACGATGGAGTTGGCTGGGTCCAAGCCAGGCTCGACCCGTCCAGTCTCCTCTTCAAACTTACGACAAAACTCTGCACCGAAAATAGCAAGTCGACTCAACAGGTAAGATATGGGCCGACGGATCCAACTTTAACCAAGCCGAAGGAGGCATACCTTCGAGCACGAGGTACCATTTCTTGGTGATGTCGCCCAGATACGCCTCAAGATCAACCCTCTTCCGAAAGAGAGACTCGTACTTGTAGTTCAGGACAGCCTTGGACTTCTTCAGTTGAGTCACCTCTTGATTGGTCGCGTCGAGCGAGCCTCTCAGTCTGATGATCTCCGCCTCGAGCGCACCCACGGAAGCCAGCTTCTTCGCCGACACTTCCGCCTTCTCTTGAGCCGCCTGCTGCACCGCCGCCAGGTCAAGATCCTTTTGCTCCAAGGCCGCCTTCAGTTGACCTACCAAAGCCGCCACTCGACAGATGAACATGAAGGAACACAAGGCACATCTATCAAAAAGTCAGTCGACAAAAGTTCGGGGTCAGTTACCAGCCGCATCGTCCTGCGTCTTCTTCAGGTGGTCCCGAGCCAACTGCAAGTCAAGGTTAAGCTGGATTTGCTTCTTCTCAAGATCTGCAAACTTGGCCCCAAACTCGCAAGATTTCTGCATCAACACGACAAAGCAAGATCATAAGACTACAGTCGAGTCAAAATACTCAACCGCGGTCTCGGGGACTACACCCAGTGGGTGCACTGAGCGTGCCCCCACTAGTTTCACTCGGCCGAGATCAGTCCGGCTCGAGCTCAAAAAAAACAACAACGGCAAGGAGGAAAAGTTCTATAGTAAGACCATGGCCGACCGCTAGCAGTCGACCACGGTCTCGGGGACTACACCCAGTGGGTGCACTGAGCGTGCCCCCACTGGTTTCACTCGGCCGAGATCAGTCCGGCTCGAGCTCAAAAAAAAAGAAGAACACCCAGTGGGTGTGGTATCTCACAAAACAAAACAGCAGATTCTCTCGAAACCAAAGACTACTTCAATGAAAACAACGTACATGGACGTTGGCCCGAAGAGCAGAGCTGGCATCATAAGCCGCCATGCTGGCCTCATACGCCGCCTTCGTCCTCCCCATCATCACCTCCACCTGGCGAACGGCTTCTTGAGCCGCCCCCACAGGATCCTCCGGGAGGCGGTAGGTAGAGAAGAGAACTAACGAAGCGGTGATGGCTTCTCGCCCCTCGTTGGTTACCCCAAGTGGAAGGTTTGAGATGCAGTGTAGCGGTAGTTTTCCCTTGGCAAAGATACCAAGGATCGAATTCCCCTGAGACTCCAAGGTTCAACAAGAAGGTGTCAACTGCTAGCGGCGCAACTAGCGATCAACCGGACCTGCACACAGATACAAATAACTTTGCTCCCAACGAGTACAGAGAGGTTGTCAATCCCTCCGGCCTTGTCGTTTACAAAGGATCAAACACAAGAGATAATAGTGATAGGTATTACTGCAACTAGTAGGTAAGACAGAAAGTAAATAGCGGATGTGATCAGTGATGGTAATATGGACCGGGGTCCCATGATGTTCACTAGTGATGTCTCTCTCCCAAAAGATGATAAAACAGCTAAGCGAGGTAAACAAATTACAGCTGGGCAATTGACAGGATTATGTGCGCAAACCAATGCTAACTATGCTACAAAGAAAGGTAGAGGCTCAAAAGCATGGGCGGTACGCCAAGGCAAGTAGACCGAAATCCATCTGAATCTACTACTAATCATCCACCTTGAGATATCTATCCAGAACATCTCGCTGGTATTAAGTTGCGAGTCCCACCCATAGTGTAAACTCAAAGCAACAGACAATTACATTAAAAGAACTTTGCGTAAAGTAAACAATCCTTGCACCCGCGAGTACAAGCACCGTTGTTTTCCCCCTTGTGGCAACAACACATCCCCTAGACTCATGTTTCTGTCACTCAAGCTAGTCATCGAGGGGCATGAACCCACAATCAAGCATAACGTTCCCTCTTGGAGTTACTACCTACTACTTGGCCAAAGCAATAAACAGCAACGGAGAACATGCAAGAATTACTCAAGAACATAAATATAAAAGAGGTAAATCAAATATATTACTCACACACAATCTGAACATAATCTCATAATCCATCGGATCCCAGCAAACTCATCATAGCAACAGCATAAGGATTACATATGTGCCTCGATCATGTAGGGCAGCTCACGAGGTCTAATTAGTGAAGAACAAAGAGGGGAGGAGAACATCACATAGCTACTGGTCATGGACCAATTGTCCAAGGGAGACTACTCACAACTCATCCGGGAGGCGTCCATGGTGGTGGAGAGGCTCCCGGTGGTGATCCTCCCCTCCGGCAGGGTGCCGGGAAGAGTTCTCCTGGTGCTCCCGATCTTGGAAGCGCGGCGGCGGCGGAACAGAGATGAGATCGCGAAAAAGGGTTCCGTCCTTGAGGGTTTCGGGACGCGGTGTAAATATATGCCAAAGGGGGGCATCAGCGGAGGCCTGGGGGGCCCAGGCGCCCCCCCCCCCCGGCGCGGCCAGGAGGGGGGCCGCGCCCCCAGGGCGCCTGGAGCCCTGGTGGCCCCCCTCCGGCCCTACTTTGGCCGCATGGAAGCTTCCGGAACGCTGATTTTTTATATATTTTTCCCGGAATTTTTCTGGGAGTTTACGTGATGGGAAAACCTAAAATACAAAAACAGCAGAAAATAGAAACTGGCACTGGGGTGCACTGAGTTAATAGGTTAGTCCAAATATGATCAAAAGTGTATGGAAGTGTATAAATATCATAGCAATATCACACAAAAGAGGCATGGAGCAAGCAGAAATTATAGATACGTTTTGGACGTATCAACATCCCCAAGCTTAATTCCTGCTCGTCCTCGAGTAGGTAAATGATAACAAGCATAATTTCTGTGGTGACATGCTATTAACCATATAAGGATTTGTCATAGTCACATGACAAGTGTTTACCGAGACAATGAATCTGTAGTAATTAAGTTGCCTTATGAGAAAATCACAAAGAACTGAAAGTTTTACAATATGATACTGAAACACTCAACAGATTTGTAGTGAGCATGGTGTGCAAATATGATAAAGTGGTACCTCGCTTGCCCCCTTTAGTGAAGAAAAACATAAATGCAGGGGCACCTCCAAGGTTTAAGTGACGACTAGATACAATGATTTCAGAATAAACGATATCATAATCATGCAAAAGACAATGGTACTTTGGGACAATGCACATTACACTCAGAATGACAATCATGCTCTCAATAGTTGGTGCTTTAAAGAAGGTGGAGACTCTCGAACTGTGGCTTTTGTTGGCAAGGTTGAAAACCCGTGGTCGGAAACAAAAAATAATCATGTACCATAGCTCTTGGTTTTAAAAACAGAGGTAATATTTTTTTTAAGAATATTCATATTTCGTCAACGAATGCTAGCAGATAACTCAATCACTTCTTGAGCTGGACAAGTTTCGAGGAACGGCTCCCGAATGAGGACGATCACATCCTCTTAATCTCCTTTGTTTATCACTGCCAAAGTTTTCTGATTTCTCATGAACAAAGCGTGAAGGTGTTGGAAATATGCCCTAGAGGCAATAATAAAAGAGTTATTATTATATTTCCTTGTTCATGATAATCGTTTATTATCCATGCTATAACTGTATTGATTGGAAACTCAAATACATGTGTGGATGAATAGACAGACTTTGTGTCCCTAGTGAGCCTCTACAGGACTAGCTCGTTGATCAAAGATGACCGCGGTTTCCAGGTCATAGACATGAGTTGTCATTTGATAACGGGATCACATCATTAGGAGAATGATGTGATGGACGAGACCCAAACGTTAAACATAGCTTTTGATCGTGTCAGTTATCGCTATAGTTTTCTGCATGTCAAGTATAAGTTCCTATGACCATGAGATCATGTAACTCACTGACACCGTAGGAGTGCTTTGTGTGTGCCAAACGTCACAACGTAACTGGGTGACTATAAAGGTACTCTACAGGTATCTCCGAGGGTGTCTGTTGAGTTGACATGGATCGAGACTGGGATTTGTCACTCCGTGTGACGGAGAGGTATCTCCGGGCCCACTCGGTAATACGTCATCTCAATGAGCTCAAAGTGACTAAGTAGTTGGTCACGGGATTATGTATTACGGTAACGAGTAAAGAGACTTGCCGGTAACGAGATTGACCTAGGTATAGAGATACCGACGATCGAATCTCGGGCAAGTAACATACCGACGAGACAAAGGGAACTGTATACGGGATTGCTTGAATCCTTGACATCGTGGTTCATCCGATGAGATCATCGAGAAACATGTGGGAACCAATATGGGTATCCAGATCCCGCTATTGGTTATTGACTTGGGAGTGTCTCGGTCATGTCTACATGGTTTCCGAACCCGTAGGGTCTACACACTTAAGGTTCGGTGACGCTAGGGTTGTTAGTGAGAAAAGTGCATGGTTACCGAAGGTTGTTCGGAGTCCCGGATGAGATCCCGGACGTGATGAGGGTCTCCGGAATGGTCCGGGGACGAAGATTGATATATAGGATGAAAGGTTTCGGAGTCCGGAAGTGTTCCGGGGAGTATCGGGAAAACGGCGGACGACCGAAAGGGGTTTCGGGGGTTCCGGAAGTGGTTTCGGGCCTAATGGGCCACAAGGGGGGACACCACAGCCCTCATAGGGCTGTGCGCCCCCCCCCCCCCTGGGCCCTCTCCTCATGCGCAAGGGGAGGTGGACCCTCCTAGGGCTGCCGCACCCCCCCTGGCTTGGGGGGCAAGGCACCTAGGGGGGGAAACCCTAGGGCCTGGCCCTTGGCCGCCGCCCCCCCTGCCCTGGCCGCCGGCCCCCCTAGGGGAAACCCTAGGGCACCCCCCTCTCCTCCTTCCCCCTATATATAGAGAGGTAGAGGGAGGGCAGCCAACACACGTTTTGTGCCTCGGTGCTGCCCTCCCTCTCCCACATCATATTCTTCCCGCGGTGCTTAGGCGAAGCCCTGCTGGAATCCTCCTACACCATCACCACCACGCCGTCGTGCTGCCGGTTCTCCATCAACCTCTCCTCCACCCCTTGCTGGATCAAGAAGGAGGAGACGTCCCCGAGCCGTACGTGTGAAGAACGCGGAGGCACCGTTGCTTCGGTGCTAGGATCTTCGGCGATCTGAATCGCGGCGAGTACGACTCCATCAACCGCGTTCTTAACGCTTCCGCTTAGCGATCTACAAGGGTACGTGGATCCAACTCTCCTCTCGTAGTAGCATCTCCTAGATTGATCTTGGTGAACGTAGGAAAAATTTTTGTTTCCCATGCAACGTTCCCCAACAGTGGTATCAGAGCTAGGATCTTGCGTAGATGCTTTCTCGAGTAGAACACAAAAGGGTTTGTGGGCGTTGATGTTTAAATTGCTGCCCTCCTTAGTCTTTCTTGATTCAGCGGTATTATGGGATGAAGCGGCCCGGACCAACTTTACATGTCCACGTACATGAGACCGGTTCCATCGACAGACATGTGACTTTTGTTGCATAAGATGGCTGGCGGGTGTCTGTCTCTCCTATCTTAGTTGAATCGGAATAGAACAAGGCGGTCCTTGTAGAAGGTTAAATAGCGACTTGAATATCACCGTTGTGGCTTTGCGTAGGTAAGAAGCGTTCTTGCTAGATACCCATAGCAGCCACGTAAAACATGCAACAACAAATTAGAGGACGTCTAACTTGTTTTTGCAGGGTATGTATGTGATATGATATGGCCAATGACATGATGAGATATATTTGATGTATGAGATGATCATGTTGTAATAGTTAATATCGACTTGCATGTCGATGCATACGGCAACCGGCAGGAGCCATAGGGTTGTCTTTAATTTTTGTATGACCTGCGTGTCAATCATTAAGCGCTTTGTAATGCTTTACTTTATCGCTAAACGGTAGCAATAGTAGTAAGAGCATGGTGGGCGCGCGACAACCCCGATGGCGACACGATGATGGAGATCATGGTGTGGCGCCGGTGACGATGGAGATCATGCCGGTGCTTTGGAGATGGAGATCAAAAGCACGAGTTGATGGCCATATCATGTCACTTATGATTTGCATGTGATGTTAATCCTTTTATGCATCTTATTTTGCATAGGACGACGGTAGCATTATAAGATGATCCTTCACTAAAATTTCAAGATAAAATTGTGTTCCCCCCGAGTGTGCGCCGTTGCGAAGGTTCGTCGTTTCGAAGCACCACGTGATGATCGGGTGTGATAGACTCTACGTTCGCATACAACGGGTGCAAGCCAGTTTTGCACATGCAGAACACTCGGGTTAGACTTGACGAGCCTAGCATGTACAGACATGGCCTCGGAACACGGAGGACCGAAAGGTCGAGCATGAGTCATATAGTAGATATGATCAACATGTAGATGTTCACCATTGACACCACCTCATCTCACGTGATGATCGGACTTGGGTTGGTGGATCTGGATCATGTCACGCTCGAATGACCAGAGGGATGTCAATTTGAGTGGGAGTTATAATAATTTGATTAGGTAATAACTCACTTATCATGAACAATAGTCTAAAATGTCTTTGCAAATCTTTTGTTGTAGATGGCTCGCGCAGTAGCTCCCCTGAATTTTAATGCGTTCCTAGAGAAAGCTAAACTGAAAGATGATGGGAGCAACTTTGTGGACTGGCTCCGCAATCTGAGGATCATCCTCACAGCTGCCCAAAAGGTTTATGTCCTAAATGCACCGCTAGGTGACCCCCCCGCTCCTACAGCCCCTGCAGACGTTTTGAACGTCTGACAGACACGTTCGGATGACTATTCGATAGTGCAGTGTGCCATGTTGTACGGCTTGGAAGGAGGACTTCAAAGGCGTTTTGAACG
Source organism: Secale cereale (assembly GCA_902687465.1). NCBI lineage: Eukaryota > Viridiplantae > Streptophyta > Magnoliopsida > Poales > Poaceae > Secale > Secale cereale. The sequence goes on along the minus strand of LR738709.1, from coordinate 132,283,185 downwards.
TCATGGTGCATATGAGATGTACCAGGAGTTGAAGTTCATCTTTGAAAAGAATGCTAAGATCGAGAGGTATGAGACCACCGATAAATTCTTTGCTTGCAAGATGGAGGAGAATTCGTCTGTCAGTGAGCACTTACTGAAGATGTCTGGGTACTATACCCGCATAGCTGATCTGGGACTTGTGTTCCCGGATGAGGCTATCATTGACAGAATTCTCCAGTCACTCCCTCCTATCTACAAGAGCTTCGTGCAGCAGTATAACATGCAAGGGATGAACAAAACCATCGCCGAGCTGTTTTCGATGCTGAAAGTCGCTGAGGCAGACATCCAGAAGGAGTATCAAGTGTTGATGGTCAATAAAACCACCAGTTTCAAGAAGAATGGCAAGGGCAAGAAGGGTAACTCTAAGAAGGGTGGCAAAGCAGTTGCTAATCCAGTGAAGAAACCCAAGGCTGGGCCCAAGCCAGAGACTGAGTGTTTCTATTGCAAGGGGAACGGCCACTGGAAGCGGAACTGCCCCAAGTATCTAGCGGACAAGAAGGGGGCCAACAACAACAAAGGTATATGTGATATACATGTTATTGATGTGTACCTTACCAACTCTCGTTGTAGTGCCTGGGTATTTGATACCGGTTCGGTTGCTCACATTTGCAACTCTAAACAGGAACTGCGGAATAAACGAAGGCTGGCAAAGGACGAAGTGACGATGCGCGTGGGAAATGGTTCCAAGGTTGATGTGATCGCCGTCGGCACGCTCGCTCTTCGATTACCATCGGGATTAGTTATGAACCTGAATAATTGTTATTTAGTGCCTGCGTTAAGCATGAACATTATATCTGGATCTTGTTTATTGCGAGACGGTTACTCATTTAAATCGGAGAATAAAGGTTGTTCTATTTATATGGGTAATATCTTTTATGGTCATGCACCCGAAGTTAGGGGTTTATTCTTATTGAATCTCGATAGTGATGATACACATGTTCATAACATTGATGCCAAAAGATGTAGAGTAGATAATGATAATACCACTTTCTTGTGGCACTGCCGTCTGGGTCATATCGGCGTAAAACGCATGAGGAAGCTCCATGCTGATGGACTTTTGGAGTCTCTTGATTTTGAATCACTTGACACGTGCGAGCCGTGCCTCATGGGCAAGATGACAAGGACCCCGTTTTCAGGGACAATGGAACGGGCAAGTGACTTATTGGAAATCATACATACTGATGTGTGCGGTCCGATGAGTGTAACGGCGCGTGGTGGATATCGTTATTTTCTCACCTTCACTGACGACTTAAGTAGATATGGGTATATTTACTTAATGAAGCATAAGTCTGAAACTTTTGAAAAGTTCAAGCAATTTCAGAGTGAAGTTGAAAATCATCGTAACAAGAAGATCAAGTTCCTATGATCTGATCGAGGGGGAGAATATCTGAGTTATGAGTTTGGTGATCACTTAAGAAAATGTGGAATTGTTTCACAGTTGACGCCACCCGGAACACCACAGCGTAATGGTGTGTCCGAACGTCGTAATCGAACCCTATTAGATATGGTACGTTCTATGATGTCTCTTGCCGATTTGCCACTATCGTTTTGGGGATATGCGTTAGAGACAGCTGCATTCACTTTAAATAGGGCTCCATCTAAGTCCGTTGAGACAACACCGTATGAACTATGGTTTGGTAAGAAACCGAAGTTGTCTTTTCTCAAGGTTTGGGGTTGCGATGCTTATGTCAAAAGGCTTCAGCCAGAAAAGCTCGAACCCAAAGCGGGCAAATGTGTCTTCATAGGATACCCAAAAGAAACAGTTGGGTACACCTTCTATCTCAGATCCGAGGGCAAAGTGTTTGTCGCTAAGAACGGGTCCTTTCTCGAGAAAGAGTTTCTCTCGAAAGAATTGAGTGGGAGGAAGGTAGAACTTGATGAGGTTATTGAACCTCTGCTTCAACCAGAGAGTAGCGCAGCGCAGAAAGATGTTTTTGTGGAGCCTGCAGGGGTTGAAGAGGAAGCCAATGATGATGATCAAGGAGCTTCTGATCAAGTTACTACCGAACCTCGTAGGTCGACAAGGGTACGCACTGCACCAGAGTGGTATGGTAACCCTGTCTTGGAGGTCATGTTGTTAGACAACGGTGAACCTACGAGCTATGGAGAAGCGATGGTGGGCCCGGATTCCGACAAATGGTTAGAGGCCATGAAATCCGAGATGGGATCCATGTATGAAAACAAAGTATGGACTTTGGAAGTATTACCTGAAGGGCGGAAGGCCATTCAGAATAAATGGATTTTTAAGAGGAAGACGGACGCTGACGGTAATGTCACCGTGTATAAAGCTCGACTTGTGGCAAAGGGTTTTTCACAAGTTCAAGGGATTGACTACGATGAGACTTTCTCACCCGTAGCGATGCTTAAATCCGTCCGAATCATGTTAGCAATAGCTGCATATTTCGATTATGAAATTTGGTAGATGGATGTCAAAACAGCGTTCCTTAACGGTTTTCTTAAGGAAGAGTTGTATATGATGCAACCGGAAGGTTTTGTCGATCCAGAGAATGCTGACAAAGTATGCAGGCTCCAGCGTTCCATTTATGGGCTGGTGCAGGCATCTCGGAGTTGGAATCTTCGCTTTGATGAGGTGATCAAAGCGCTTGGGTTTGTACAAGTTTACAATGAAGCTTGTATTTACAAGAAAGTGAGTGGGAGCTCTATAGCGTTTCTAATATTATATGTGGATGACATATTGCTGATTGGAAACAATATAGAATTTTTGGATAGCGTGAAGGGGTATTTGAACAAGAGTTTTTCGATGAAGGATCTCGGTGAAGCTGCTTTCATATTGGGCATCAAGATCTATAGAGATAGATCAAGACGCTTGATAGGACTTTCACAAAGTACATACCTTGATAAAGTTTTGAAGAAGTTCAAAATGGATCAATCCAAGAAGGGGTTCTTGCCGGTATTGCAAGGTACAAAGTTGAGTAAGACTCAATGCCCAGTGACTGCGGAAGATAGAGAAAAGATGAGTGTCGTCCCCTATGCTTCAGCCATAGGCTCTATCATGTATGCAATGTTGTGCACAAGACCAGATGTCAGCCTTGCCATAAGTATGTCCGGAAGGTTTCAAAGTAATCCTGGTATGGATCACTGGACAGCGGTCAAGAATATCCTAAAGTACCTGAAAAGGACTAAGGAGATGTTTCTCGTTTATGGAGGTGATCAAGAGCTCGTCGTAAAGGGTTACGTCGATGCAAGCTTTGACACTGATCCGGATGACTCTAAGTCTCAAACCGGATACGTATATATTCTCAACGGGGGAGCGGTAAGCTGGTGCAGTTCCAAGCAGAGCGTGGTAGCTGATTCTACATGTGAAGCGGAGTATATAGCTGCCTCGGAGGCGGCAAAGGAAGGTGTCTGGATGAAGGAGTTCATGACAGATCTTGGAGTTGTGCCTAGTGCACTGAACCCAATGACTCTGCTCTGTGACAACACTGGTGCCATTGCTCTAGCCAAGGAACCAAGGTTTCACAAGAGGACCAGACACATAAAGCGACGCTTCAATTCCATCCGCGATTCGGTCAAGGAGGAGGACATAAATATTTGCAAAGTACACACGGATTTGAATGTTGCAGATCCGTTGACTAAGCCTCTTCCACGGGTTAAGCATGATCAACACCAAAACTCTATGGGTGTTAGATTCATTACCTTGTAATGCTAGATTATTGACTCTAGTGCAAGTGGGAGACTGTTGGAAATATGCCCTAGAGGCAATAATAAAAGAGTTATTATTATATTTCCTTGTTCATGATAATCGTTTATTATCCATGCTATAACTATATTGATTGGAAACTCAAATACATGTGTGGATGAATAGACAGACTTTGTGTCCCTAGTGAGCCTCTACAGGACTAGCTCGTTGATCAAAGATGACCGCGGTTTCCAGGTCATAGACATGAGTTGTCATTTGATAACGGGATCACATCATTAGGAGAATGATGTGATGGACGAGACCCAAACGTTAAACATAGCTTTTGATCGTGTCAGTTATCGCTATAGTTTTCTGCATGTCAAGTATAAGTTCCTATGACCATGAGATCATGTAACTCACTGACACCGTAGGAGTGCTTTGTGTGTGCCAAACGTCACAACGTAACTGGGTGACTATAAAGGTACTCTACAGGTATCTCCGAGGGTGTCTGTTGAGTTGACATGGATCGAGACTGGGATTTGTCACTCCGTGTGACGGAGAGGTATCTCCGGGCCCACTCGGTAATACGACATCTCAATGAGCTCAAAGTGACTAAGTAGTTGGTCACGGGATTATGTATTACGGTAACGAGTAAAGAGACTTGCCGGTAACGAGATTGAACTAGGTATAGAGATACCGACGATCGAATCTCGGGCAAGTAACATACCGACGAGACAAAGGGAACTGTATACGGGATTGCTTGAATCCTTGACATCGTGGTTCATCCGATGAGATCATCGAGAAACATGTGGGAACCAATATGGGTATCCAGATCCCGCTATTGGTTATTGACTTGGGAGTGTCTCGGTCATGTCTACATGGTTTCCGAACCCGCAGGGTCTACACACTTAAGGTTCGGTGACGCTAGGGTTGTTAGTGAGAAAAGTGCATGGTTACCGAAGGTTGTTCGGAGTCCCGGATGAGATCCCGGACGTGACGAGGGTCTCCGGAATGGTCCGGGGACGAAGATTGATATATAGGATGAAAGGTTTCGGAGTCCGGAAGTGTTCCGGGGAGTATCGGGAAAACGGCGGACGACCGAAAGGGGTTTCGGGGGTTCCGGAAGTGGTTTCGGGCCTAATGGGCCACAAGGGGGGACACCACAGCCCTCATAGGGCTGTGCGCCCCCCCCCCCCCTGGGGCCTCTCCTCATGCGCAAGGGGAGGTGGACCCTCCTAGGGCTGCCGCACCCCCCTGGCTTGGGGGGCAAGGCACGTAGGGGGGAAACCCTAGGGCCTGGCCCTTGGCCGCCGCCCCCCCTGCCCTGGCCGCCGGCCCCCCTAGGGGAAACCCTAGGGCGCCCCCCTCTCCTCCTTCCCCCTATATATAGAGAGGTAGAGGGAGGGCAGCCAACACACGTTTTGTGCCTCGGTGCTGCCCTCCCTCTCCCACATCATATTCTTCCCGCGGTGCTTAGGCGAAGCCCTGCTGGAATCCTCCTACACCATCACCACCACGCCGTCGTGCTGCCGGTTCTCCATCAACCTCTCCTCCACCCCTTGCTGGATCAAGAAGGAGGAGACGTCCCCGAGCCGTACGTGTGAAGAACGCGGAGGCACCGTTGCTTCGGTGCTAGGATCTTCGGCGATCTGAATCGCGGCGAGTACGACTCCATCAACCGCGTTCTTAACGCTTCCGCTTAGCGATCTACAAGGGTACGTGGATCCAACTCTCCTCTCGTAGTAGCATCTCCTAGATTGATCTTGGTGAACGTAGGAAAAATTTTTGTTTCCCATGCAACGTTCCCCAACAGAAGGAGGGTTTGTTTGTTGTATAATTTTTTAATGAACCGGGCGCACTCTATGCTAGTTCCTTCTCGTATTATGGGTTTGCACATTAGACATGCAATCCCGGGGTGAAGCTTGTCCAACTTAAAAAGATCATGAATTAACTACTACTTCCTCATGAGCCAAAACAGAGGCACAAAAGAGAAATGCTTTTTTGAATAATTTCGAGATGGTACATGAAAGTCTTCGTTAGGAATGGCAGGTAAATACCATGTATAGGAAGGTATGGTGGACTCATATGGCATAACTGGTTTAAAGGATTTTGGATGCACAAGCAGTCAGTCCGCTTAGTACAGGCGAAGGTTAGCAAGAGACTGGGAGTGACCAACTAAAAGAGCAATGACGGTCATAATCATGCAGAGCGACAAAGCAACATTGAATCAGGCATGGAAGTTATATCGCTACTCAGAAATTAAAGATCATCAAGGCTTGATAGACTTTCTTTACAGTCTTAAATATGCGTGAGCATATGCCAAGTCAATCAAAATAAATTCTTGAAGGAAGATATCACTAAACCATACCACATCATAGGCAAACAAATCATGTTGGTACTCCATTAACACATTGAGAACCCCCCAGCTATTTGAGACTAACCATACGAAAACATGAACTACTAAGCACCATTATGCACATAGCATTTTTATCATAGACATATCGACCAGTGCAACAGAAGCCAACTCTCTTAACAAGATAAGCATGATAACTAATAAGAGTTCCAGCGACCAACTAAACAAAAGCTCTTTAAAAAGAAAAGCGTGAAAGCTAAGAGCTAAGCATGACAGTAGCCATTGAAAGACAAAGAACATACACAGCAAAGATAGACATGAAAAATTCTATGTTGTGTTCTAGATTGAAGTGGAGCGTGTTTCTCTCCCACACAAAGAAGGCTGAGTTCCAACTCGTTATGAAAAGCAAGCAAAGCTAAAGAAAACTAAAAAGGAAACTAAAAGCAAGACGCTCCAAGCATAGCACATAACACATGAAGTGATAAAAATATAGTGGAACGAAAGACGAACTGATAATTGTTGATGGAGAAGGGGATGCACGGGGGCATCCCCAAGCTTAGACGCTTGAGTCTTCTTGAATATTTCTTGGGGTGCATGGGGGCATCCCCAAGCTTGAGCGTTTGACACTCCTGAATCTTTTTATCATCTTCCCTCGCACACTTGAAAACTCCCTTCATACATAACTCATCATAATCTGATTAGCGAGGTTAGTACCCTTAATAAAATAATTGTTCCTTGCTGGAAATAAGGATATTCTTGAAGGTCTACTGTTTCTCAAGATTGCCAAAAGGTTTTTGCAAAGAAAAAGCAAGCTCAAGGTTTGCAAAATGAAGGAAAGGCAAAACAGGACAGAATCTGTGAAAAACAGACCAGCAGGTAGTAAATGATTTTTTCGGGGCACTTCTGCAACTCAAATCAAAAAACTCAGAACAAACGCCTGAAAGCCAATTGTATAGAGCACGCTGTCGAAAAAATTCAGACCAAAAAGATGAACTGGTGATTTTATACGAATTTTTCTGTCCAAGGACAGAATCTGTTTCCTGGACAGCACGTCACAACTTTTGAACTTTCTTGCAATCAGAGGCTACACTTGGCACAAAGCTGAGAAGTAAAGATACAACGATGATGCTACTGTAGTAACAACATCAAGACACAACAAAAGAAAAATAAAATTTTATTCATTGTGGGCTGCCTCCCAAAAGCGCTTTCTTTTATGCCTTTAAGCTAGGCATAATGCAAGGAGATCAAGTCTTATCAAGAGTAAAAGAATAGCTAGCCCGTATAACGGACTCAAAAGGTAACTTAATATTCTTTCTAGGGAAGTGTTCCATCCCTTTCTTGAGAGGAAATTGGAATTTTATATTCCCCTCTTTCATGTCAATGATGGCACCAACGGGGCGAAGGAAAGGACGTCCCAAAATAATTGGACATGAAGGTTCACATTCAATATCCATAATAGTAAAATCAACGGGAACGTAATTGTCATTGACAATGATAAGAACATCGTCGATCCTCCCCAAGGGTTTCTTTATGGAAGAATCAACAAGACGAACACCAAAAGAACAAGAATCAAAAGGTTTCAATTTAAGCATATCATATATTCTTTTGGGCATAACAGAGGTACTAGCTCCAACATCACATAAAGCATAGCAAGAGAAGTTATTCAACTTAATTTTAATCATAGGATCCCAACCATCTTCTAGCTTTCTAGGTATGGAGGCTTCTACCCTAAGTTTGTCCTCCCTAGCTTTGATGAGAGCATTAGTGATATGCTCTGTGAAGGCAAGGTTAAGTGTGCTAGTGCGGGGATCTTTAGACATCTTGTGAAGGGAATCAATAACTTCGGTAAGGGTGCAATTATCAAAATCAATGTCACTACTATCAAGTAAAGTGGTAGTGGTGTCCTTTAGGCTCACTTGTTTGGTAGTTTCTATGGTCATAGCATCACCATTAATAGGTCCAATGGGACCAGGAGTGCATTGGGTGCTAAGAGTTTGGATATCCTCAACAACTTGGATAGTAGCAACAGTGTGGTGGGTAGGAAGGTTCTTAATTCTATCTTCTTCCTCCTTTTCTCTAGCCCATCTCTCTTTAAGTTTAGCCAACATCCTAATGTTTTCATTAATTTGCACTTGAATAGCATTCATAGGAGTGGTCTTCCTCTCCTCAAGAGGGGAAGTTCTAATTTTAAGCAACTCTACCTCATGGGCTAAATTATCTACCTTCGAAGAGAGATTATCTAGTTTGTTTAGTTTTTCTTCTACACTCTTATTGAAGGCTTTTTGGGTAGTGATGAAATCTTTAAGCATACTCTCTAGTTCAGAAGTGGAGTTCTTGGTGCTAGGATAAGCATTGTTGTTCCCATAAGAATTAGAGGGGAACGGTCTAGGATTGCTACCAAAATTACTCCTATAAGCATTATTATTAAAATTGTTTCTAGAGATAAAGTTCACATCTACTTGTTCTTGAGCAATCAAAGAATTTAAAGGAACATCACGAGGATCAATAGAAGATTGCTTGGAAAGTAGAGACATGATCAAGTCAACTTTTTCATTTAGGGAGGAAATCTCCTCGACAGAGTTTACCTTCCTACCTGTTGGAGCGCGTTCGGTGTGCCATTGGGAATAATTGGTCATCATCTCATCGAGAAGCTTCGTGGCAGCACCAAGTGTAGTTGACATAAAGGTTCCTCCCGCGGCCGAATCTAACAAGTTCCGCGAGGTAAAGTTCAAGCCTGCATAAAAAGTTTGGATAACCATCCAAGTAGTCAAACCATGAGTAGGGCAGTTCCTGACAAGAGATTTCATGCGTTCCCAAGCTTGGGAAACGTGTTCATTATCCAATTGTTTAAAATTCATTATGTTACTCCTTAGTTGGATAATTTTAGCAGGTGGATAGTACTTTCCAATAAAAGCATCTTTGCACTTGTCCCAAGAATCTATGCTATTTCTAGGCAAAGATTGAAACCAAATTTTAGCTCCTCCTCTCAAGGAGAAAGGAAAAAGCTTAAGCTTAACAATATTACCATCTATTTCTTGGTACTTTTGCATATCACAGAGTTCAACAAAATTGTTTAAGTGTAAAGCAGCATCATCTCCAGCACCGGAGAATTGATCTTTCATAACTAAGTTCAGTAAAGCAGGTTTAATTTCATAAGAAGGTGATGAAGTGGCAGGTGTAGTGATAGGTGTGCAGATAAAGTCATCGTTGTTATGACTAGTGAAGTCACACAACTTGGTGTTCTTAGTGGAACCCATAGCAGCAAGCAAGCAAGATAACTATTTTTGTGATTTTCGATAAAAGATACTAAAGCAAAAACTGAAAGGTAAACTAACAAGACTAAAAAGCAAAGGTAAAAGATAGCGTGCAACTCCCCTATCTTGAAGAGTGGAGTCCCCGGCAACGGCGCCAGAAAACTTTGCTTGATGGCTTCTCGCCCCTCGTTGGTTACCCCAAGTGGAAGGTTTGAGATGCAGTGTAGCGGTAGATTTCCCTTGGCAAAGATACCAAGGATCGAATTCCCCTGAGACTCCAAGGTTCAACAAGAAGGTGTCAACTGCTAGCGGCGCAACTAGCGATCGACCGGACCTGCACACATATACAAATAACTTTGCTCCCAACGAGTACAGAGAGGTTGTCAATCCCTCCGGCCTTGTCGTTTACAAAGGATCAAACACAAGAGATAATAGTGATAGGTATTACTGCAACTAGTAGGTAAGACAGAAAGTAAATAGCGGATGTGATCAGTGATGGTAATATGGACCGGGGTCCCATGATGTTCACTAGTGATGTCTCTCTCCCAAAAGATGATAAAACAGCTAAGCGAGATAAACAAATTACAGCTGGGCAATTGACAGGATTATGTGCGCAAACCAATGCTAACTATGCTACAAAGAAAGGTAGAGGCTCAAAAGCATGGGCGGTACGCCAAGGCAAGTAGACCGAAATCAATCTGCATCTACTACTAATCATCCACCTTGAGATATCTATCCAGAACATCTCGCTGGTATTAACTTGCGAGTCCCACCCATAGTGTAAACTCAAAGCAACAGACAACTGTATTAAAAGAACTTTGCGTAAAGTAAAGAATCCTTGCACCCGCGAGTACAAGCACCGTTGTTTTCCCCCTTGTGGCAACAGCACATCCCCTAGACTCATGTTTCTGTCACTCAAGCTAGTCATCGAGGGGCATGAACCCACAATCAAGCATAACGTTCCCTCTTGGAGTTACTACCTACTACTTGGCCAAAGCAATAAACAGCAGCGGAGAACATGCAAGAATTACTCAAGAACATAAATATAAAAGAGGTAAATCAAATATATTACTCACACACAATCTGAACATAATCTCGTAATCCATCGGATCCCAGCAAACTCATCATAGCAACAACATAAGGATTACATATGTGCCTCGATCATGTAGGGCAGCTCACGAGGTCTAATTAGTGAAGAACAAAGAGGGGAGGAGAACATCACATAGCTACTGGTCATGGACCCATGGTCCAAGGGAGACTACTCACAACTCATCCGGGAGGCGTCCATGGTGGTGGAGAGGCTCCCGGTGGTGATCCTCCCCTCCGGCAGGGTGCCGGGAAGAGTTCTCCTGGTGCTCCCGATCTTGGAAGCGCGGCGGCGGCGGAACAGAGATGAGATCGTGAAAAAGGGTTCCGTCCTCGAGGGTTTCGGGACGCGGTGTAAATATATGCCAAAGGGGGGCATCAGCGGAGGCCTAGGGGGCCCAGGCGCCCCCCGGCGCGGCCAGGAGGGGGGCCGCGCCCCCAGGGCGCCTGGAGCCCTGGTGGCCCCCCTCCGGCCCTACTTTGGCCGCATGGAAGCTTCCGGAACGCTGATTTTTTATATATTTTTCCCGGAATTTTTCTGGCAGTTTACGTGATGGGAAAACCTGAAATACAAAAACAGCAGAAAACAGAAACTGGCACTGGGGTGCACTGAGTTAATAGGTTAGTCCAAATATGATCAAAAGTGTATGGAAGTGTATAAATATCATAGCAATATCACACAAAAGAGGCATGGAGCAAGCAGAAATTATAGATACGTTTTGGACGTATCAAGCGGCGGGCGCAGGGTCGGCGGCAGGCACGGGCGCTGGATCTACGGCATGAACTGGCGCTGAGTCGACGGCTGGAGTTGACGCTGGGTCGGCGACTGGAGCGGGCGCTGGGTCGACGATCGGCGTAGGCGATGGGTCGACGGCACGCACGGTCGACACAGGGACGGTGAAGGAGACTGTGGCTCGGGCCGCGTCCTCGTGTCGCTGGGCCTCTGAGCCAGAAGGCGTCTTCCGGCCCTTCTTCCCTATGCGCCGGCGGTCCCCTCCCAACCGCTCCTCGTCCTCATCATCATCCGGAAGCTCTATGACGAGGCGCGGTACTTTGAGTCAAGCAGCAAGCTAAGTTCAGTCGACCGTCACCCGCGAAAGAAAATAAGAATAAGGCAGATTTCATAGAGCCACACCTGCGCGGGATGTCGCGGCGTCCGCGGTCTCCTCGTCGTCTCGACCCCGGTCGATGTCCATCGAGGTCGTGGAAGCGGCGGCTCTGAAAGGTTCACTCAGGAGATGAGTCGACAGAAGTTGCAGTCGACCTCCAAGAAGTAGAAAGAAACAAGACCAAGCGGCACTTACGTGGAGGCGATGGGTATATCCACCTTGATCCGGGGCAAGGCCTTCCGGGGCTTGGTGGTGGTGACCTTGGGCTGCTTGGGCATCTTCTCGGCGGGGTCAGGAGTGGCCGTTCGAGTGCGCTTGGGCGTCCGAGAGCCCGAGGGACCCGCCTGAAGACGTGCGGCCCCTGGATCGTACTTCTCCTTGGATCGACGCTCATCACGGGGAGGTGACTCGACCTCCTCCCCGCTGCTAGAGTCCTCGCTCTCCTCGGTCTCCTCCTCCGACTTCCACTCAGCGGCGTCGCCCATGCCCTCTTCACCCTCCTGGACCAAGTTCCCGTTGGGCAGTGAATACATCTCCGTGTAGATCTGCAAAGAAAGAAGTTTGACCAAATATCAGTCGGATCCATCAATAACGAATTGCAAGCTAGACGACAGAAACGTCACTCGAAAGCAGAAGACTAACCTTGTCAGGAAGATGGTCAGTATCGAACGGGATGACCATCCCAGATCCCCTGGGGTTGTCTTTATTCCCAGTGATGCACTTCAAGCACTGCACCACATACTCCGGGTCGGCCGCCTCCGGGTGGACTCGCGACGTGTCGTCAGTGCCGGAATACAACCACATCGGGTGGTCCCGGGCTTGGAGCGGCTGGATCCTCCGCGTGAGATACGCCTCGAACAAATCCATCCCCGTGACCCCCTCGCGGACTAACTGGACGACCCGCTCGACCAACATGTCCACCTCGGCCCTCTCGGCCTTACCCACTATCATCGAAGGAGGTGGGCTGGCTCGACCTAGAGTGAATGGAGGAAGACCAGTCGACTGACCCGGAGTCGGACTGTCCTTGTAGTAAAACTAGGTCGACTGCCAGCCCCGAATCGACTCCAGAAAGATCATGGGGGGAAAAGCACTCCTATTCCTAAGCTGGATCCCGAGCCCGCCGCACGCCTGGAGGACGTGCGTCTTGCCGTCACTCGGGTTCACCCTCTTAACGGTTTGCGAGCGACAGGTGAAGATGTGTTTGAACAAACCCCAGTGCGGTCGGCAACCGAGGAAGTTCTCGCACATAAAAACGAAGGCATAGAGGAAGGCGATGGAGTTGGGCGTGAAGTAGTGCAACTAGGCGCCAAAGAAGATCAAGAACACGCGGAAGAAAGGGTGCGGGGGCATATAATAACCTCGGTCGACGTGGGTAGCGTGGAGGACGCACTCGCCCTCCCGCGGCCGGGGCTCGAGTTCTCCCCCCGGCGCCCGCCAGGAGCCGCGGGCGATCAACCCTTCCTCCTCCAGCTCCTTCAGATCCTCCGCCATGATGGTGGACCGGATCCAATCTCCTTGGATCCAACCAGCGGGGAGTCCGGACCTTGATGACGATCCACTCCGGCCGGATCGCCTCCCCTTCCCCGACGCCACCTTCTTCGAGCGCTCCATAGCCGCAGTCTTGTCCTTGACCATGGCTCGCACGCCGGCAGTCGCTCTGGAAGGAGGCGAGGAGAAGCAAGGGCGCAGCGAGGTAGCAGAGGCAGAAGGAGGAAGATTGGGCGCACAGTGCCCCCCGCTACGGGCTCGGCGCACTCTTATAGCAACCCGGTCGAGTGGCTGACCGGTGGCCCCGAGCAATCTTATCAAATCCCGTAACAGACGCTAGCACGATACGTGGTGAAAAAGGAGGCGCGAGGATCGAGGCGTTCGAAGCGCATCTCTCCGATTGCTGCGGCGCGTCCCGTCCCGCGCGCTTCCCCAAATTTCGAAAGCCCCGCCGAATCCGGCAACCGAAGGGAAATCGATCCCGTCGAAAACGGCACGCGCTCACGACTCCCGACGCCTAGCGCAAAGTCCAGTCGATGCAAGAAGTCCAGTCGACGCTAGAAGCAACTAACTCACTCGACGGCTTCAGAATCGATCAAGGCGACCAAGACACAACTGAGGGAGCCTGCCCAAGTCACAAGCTCCGAAACAATCTACCCCAGGGACGTCGAGCCAGAACCAGAGCTTCCCTCAGCATCCCTTTGCTCAAGCCTCAATCCATTCGGGGGCTACTGACGAGGTTACAGACCTAGGGTAGGGTCACAAGCCCGATCAAGGTACCCCACCCAAGGTCACTACCCTACAAGATCAAAAGACAAGACCTATGACAATGAAGGCAGTCGACTGAGACGGTCCAAGAAGACACTCCACTCGACTGAACCTCATACGCAAGACGACTCAACCTCACTCAACCGATCCAAGACACTCGACCTCCGAAGGTCAAGCATCGCTTGAGACAGCAACGGTCCTGTATTTACTCACCGTAGTAATACTCCTTAATTACCCTTTACTACAGGCGTTATCAGTAACGCCTGCCTTAATGTACATTGAACCCTTGGTAACGTGGAGCATGGCTGGGGTCCTGGCGCACTATATAAGCCACCCCCCTCCTCCAGAACAAGGGTTCGCACCTCTGTAACACACACATACACATATAAGTCGACCAAGCCTCCGGGCACCGAGACATAGGGCTATTACTTCCTTCGAGAAGGGCCTGAACTCGCTAACACCTTGTGTACAACTTCACCATAGCTAGAACCTTGCCTCTCGATTCGTACCCCTACCCTTACTGTCAGACTTAGAACCACGACTGTCTCCCCACTCTAGTATACGTCGCGTCAGGCTCTCCTGTAGTTTTTGAAATTTGCCACGGTGCATCCTCCCATCAGGGGTGGGAGTCCAAGGTATTTTCCCTCAAAATTTTGTTGTTGTACTCAAGGATCTGGCGCACTTGAGCTTGATTTTCCACTGGACATGCATCTCCAAATTGTATATAACACTTTTGAGGATTAATTGGTTGCCCTTGTGCATAGTTATGAATCACACCTCTTATAAACTCAGCTTGCTCTTGACTTGCCTTAAAAAATAATAAAGTGTCATCCGCAAAGAGCAAGTGCGATACACCCGGAGCTCTTCGACATACTTTAACTGGTTCCAAGTTTTTTGATATCACACCCTGCCTCAGGAGGGCAGACAAGCCATCAGCAACAAAAAGGAACAAAAATGGGGATAGGGGATCACCTTGCCGAAGCCCTCGCGATGGTGCAAACGAATCCAAGATGGCTCCATTAAATTTAACAGAATATCTCACCAAGGTAACACACGACATTATCCACTGTACCCACTGGTGAGAGAAGCCCAACTTTTCCATCGCTCGCTTCAAGAAATCCCAATCCACTCGGTCATATGCCTTGGATAGGTCAAGCTTATATGCACAAAAACTATTTTCCGGATTTTTCTCCTGTTGAATAAAATGCATGCACTCAAAGGCCAAGAGAGCATTGTCAGTAATCAAACGGCCGGGGACAAAGGCACTCTGTGAGGGAGATATGATGTCATCTAGGATAGGCCGCAGACGGTTCACAAGACACTTTGCCACAATTTTATAGACCACGTTGCATAAACTGATGGGGCGGAAATATGTGAGACGAGTGGGGGTAGGTACCTTCAGTATTAGCACTATGACCGTCTCATTGACACTATGGGGCATGACACCAGTTGCAAAGAACTCCTTGACAGCATGTATAATATCTTTTTCCATGACATCCCAATTCCTTTGAAAAAAACGCGCTAGGAAACCATCTTTACCAGGAGCCTTCAAGGGACCAATTTGGAACAAGCTATCAGAGATCTCCTTTTCCGTGAACTCCGCACAAAGGCTAGTGTTCATCTCTTGGGTTACCTTTAATTCAAACAGATTCAGCAAGGGGTCTCGCACTAAGTTCTCCTCCTCTGTAGAAAGCGTCTGAAAATATGAGTTAATCATACTTCGCATGGCCACCTGGTCGTTATGGCTCGCCCCATGTTCATCAACCAGAACCTTAACTTTATTCTTTCTCGCCCTCCAAACTGCCCGGTGGTGGAAGAATTTTGTGTTTTGGTCACCATCCCGTAGCCAGTCTACTCTGGACCGTTGCAACCAAAGGAGTTCCTCTCTATATAGTAGCTCGTTCATGCGATCGGATACTTCTCTTATCTCTCTCCTATCTGCGTTCATGCTTAGCAATTCTTCTAACCGAGAGCGAGATTTTTCAAGTTCCTGTGTGACATTGCAAAAAATTTCCTTGCTCCAAACTTGTAATTTGTTCATGAGCTGCTGCAAGCCTTGACGTACATCACCCAAATGCACCATGTTTCCTGCTTCTGCCCATGCTGACCCAATTCTTTCATGTAAACTAGGCTCCCGTTCCCATGCAATCTCATACTGCTTATGCCTTGCCCTACGCTATTCTGTAGGTTCTTTCTCACACCGTAACAGAATAGGAAGATGGTTTGAGCGGGAGCTAACCATGTGAGTTACTGATGCATCAGAAAAAAGGTCCCTCCACTCATTATCTGCAACCACTCGGTCCAATCTGACCTTGACATTCCGTCGACCATCCCTCTTGTTATCATATGTGAATGGAAAACCAGAGAAGCCCAAATCCATAAGTCCACATACTTCTAGAGTATCCCGAAAGCCAAGCATCTGTTGTTCACCTTGGGGTGTCACTGAAAGATGTTCAAAAGACCACATAGCTTCATTAAAATCACCCATTACGCACCAAGGCAATTCTGACTGTGTTTTCAAAGTTTGCAATAAGGAGCACATGCGGTGTCTGTTCTCAACACGAGGTTCGCCATAAACACAAGTAAGCCTCCATTGGGGTTTTGTTGGTGACTCACAAATGTACGTATCAATAAACCTTTCATTAACTTCTTTAACATCTACACATAATTGATCACGCCAAAAAAGAGCTAATCCACCACCAAGACTAACACTATCACACCCAGCAAAACCTCTCAGCCCTAAGCTGCCACGAAGACGATGGACTTTTTCAGAATTTTGTCTAGTTTCGCATAGAAAGACCAAACGGGCTTTGGCGGTCCTGACTAGTCCCACCAAATCACGAACTGTCGGTTTGTTGGCCGCACCCCGACAGTTCCATGCTAAGCAATTCATTGCTCCTGACGGGGCACCACAATTGGCCCCGTCAGTTTACCGGCGGCCCCTAGGCCGGTCGCCTCCAAATCCGCCTCACGCACCAAGTCACTGTCAACATCTTCCATAGGTATCTCACCCACATATATTTGTTGTCTATTCACCATCACTTGCTGCACCTCCACCTTCCCATTTATCTGCACCCCTCATGTGAGTGTATCCATGGAAGAAATATGAACTTTGCCATCAGTAGCCTCTAACTCAAACCCAGCTTGCCAACAATCAGACCCTTGACAAGCGCCAAGTCTCTGCACTACATGATCAAAGGATATCTGTGATACTGCAATGAAATCCCCTGTACAATCCCCATCATGTCCGCACCTCAACTGATTCAGGCGCATTCCAGCCCACCCTAGTTCGATCTCCAGTGCCTGCAGATTAGGCCTCGCCACCCCGATCTGGACCAAGGTTTCCTCAAAAGATGGCTTCGGGCGGGTAACTCCCTCACTGGGAGTCCCTTTATCGCCCCCACTTGCCGTTGAGTTCACCATAGGATCCAATGGGGGCACGGCCGCGAGGATGGCTGGCACGGATATCATGGTCGACCATGCATAGGAGTTCCCCTTGATGATGGTTTGCAAGTCGCGATCCAGTGGCTTCTTGATTCTCAGAATGATCTGGGCAAGATTGGACCTAGGTCCCTTGTTATGTGCTCCACGCAGATCAATCCACATGCGAAACATAGTTTCCTGCAGCCTCACATATTCTGATTCCAAGCAGAACACGACTTGAAAATTCCCATATTTGAACAGAATTGACTTGGCAAAGAACTCCTCGAGAGTCCCGCTTGCGGGGTTCTCCGAGACGCGCGCGGACGAGGCCGCAAGAGGTCCACCCTGCAACCCTTGGGTGCATGTGGAGACGGTGCCGGCAGGCCTCACGGCCGGCCAGCCGAGCTTTGGCGGCGGCGGCGGCGGGGCGATCGCCCCGGGGTCGCCCAACCCTAGGCTTAGCGAAGCGGTACGCATCGTTACACGCCAATTACTTTCAAACTTTAACATGGCGTCTGAAATCTGTGCAATGGTGGGGAGGGCGTTCGCTCGCAGATGTCAAATATCTTATGGACGCCAAATAAAAACTTCCCTTAAAATTGATGTTAGGTTTTATTTAGATTTATTGATTTTTTATGAGACCAAGCTTGAAAGTTCCCTTTTTTATATTACAAAACACACTTTACTTATACTATACTCCCTCCGTTCCTAAATATAAGTCTTTCTAGAGATTTCACTATGAACTACATACAGATGTATATAGACATAGTTTAGAGTGTAGGTTCACTCATTTTGCTCCGTATGTAGTCTCTTATTGGAATCTCTAAAAAGACTTATATTTAGGAACGGAGGGAGTAGATCATAGTCGAAATACGTTGAGATACAATTTAAAGGTGATAGTTTTTTTATGAGAAAAATTTGAGCGATAGTTTTGTTTTTTGAGGGCATGTAACTCGTGGCCACATCCCTTTCCCGTGATCCAGTAGGCCCGTAACCCACAACAATTGGACCCCCGGACAGGCCTCATCCAAGCCCAGACAGCCATCGTATAAACTGCTCCTCGACCGCCGCCGATTGCTCTCTCTCTCTCTCTCCGTGGCCGTCCCCGTCTCCGCTGTCGGCGCCTCGCCGGGCTAGGGTTCTCGCCACGCAGCCGCTGCCGCCGCCGCTCGCTTCGCGGGGTAAGTAGGTGAGTGCCACCGTAATCCTGACTCGATTATCCCTTCCGCGAGATTCCCCGTTCGTTTCTTCGGCTGCTCGGCGAGTGCGTAATCTCGCGGGGGCGTGCGCATTGCCGCGCGAGCGCGTGCGGCTCGTTTCTCGGATTTCGTGTCGTGTCCCCCCCGTGCCGTGCGTTCGGCTTGCTTCCGTTCGTGGGCTATGCATCCTTCGGCTGCGTTTTTGTTTTTGGGTTTGCCGCGATCATGCATGGTCGAAACGATGAAAAGGTTGTTCTTCGCTAGAAAGTTCTAGAGAGGGGCCCTTTCACCTTTGCATTTGGTAGCCTTTTGATAGGTTTGGCAAAGATTCGCGCCTGCTAGGGTTTAGCGTACTACGGCTTTGGTGATGTTTGATTGGTGGTGGTCTCAGTGTTCATCTCTCAAACAAAAATTCCAGCTATTCCCGTCGTGCTATGCCAGAAAAAATAACTGGTATTTGAGTTGATATGCTGTTCTTTTAAATTAATTATGTGTTCTCCTTTAAATTCCGGCCCCCTTTCACCTACAGAGGGCAAATCTAGCTTATTTCGAAGCAATTCCACTGCCGCCTGTATAGAAATTGCATAGAAGCGTCTTAATTTCTGTGTAGATAGTCTAATGTATACAGGTAATGATGACGCAGCAGGTAATGAAAACTTAGGTGCATTTGCATATTTAGGCATGCCCCTGTTAATCTGCTATACGCCGGTCTTCGTGCATACTTGGGCCCCCTTTTTTCCCAAAGAGATGTGCTCAATCTTCTATTGTTCCGCACGAGAAAGCGTTGACAGTGAGTTAATAATATGCTGTTGCAAAGCATGAGAGCACATTCTAGTATTGGAGTACTTTTTGTTTTATATATTATGTTCCGCCTCCTCCCGATATATAGGAAATTGTTTATTTCGATCTGACTCCCTTCCCATTTGCATTGAAATTTTATGGAAACGCCTTGCGTGTTAATCACTGGATATATTGACCAAATGTGTATAGGTGCATTTGCATGTTTACATGTCTTTGTTCTACAATATTTTGGCTGCATGCCTTGATGCGATCAATTTTGTCTTGCAGTTCAAGATGCCTCGGTATGATGACCGTTATGATCGCTACGATGACCGTTATGACGACCGTTATGATCGCTATAATGACCGTTATGATCGGTATGACCGATATGGTGGCAACACCAAGTTGTACGTGGGCCATCTTGCTACGCACACCCGGACCAAGGATGTTGAGTACCTTTTCGGCAGATATGGGAGGTGAGGAAATTGGATTTATTTACGCATTTTGTGCACCACTTGATTTGACAAGTGTTTGTGTGCAATTTGGGAACCATTTACTTGCTGCACCTGCCTTGCTCTAATTTGTGCATAGTTCTTAGGCAAAGTCATATTTTCCCTAGATTATGGGTCAATTTGGGAACCATTTACTTGCTGCACCTGGCTTGCTCTAATTTGTGCATACTTAGGCAAACTCATATTTTCCCTAGATTATGGGTCAATTTAGAACTCCGCCTATGTTGTCTCAACGTAGCCGGTCCCAAGCCGGGTAAAGGAGGGTTGTGAACTTGTGATAGGCTTGGTGAGCCAACGTCAAAACTCAGCCACATAAGAGATGAAAGCCAAAAGAGTTGCGAGATCTTATGGGTTTCACCTCTAGCCTACCCCAGCTTGTTTGGGATTAAAGGCTTTGTTGTTGTTGTATGGGTCAATTTAGGTTCCTCGGCATATTGATGTAGCCTAGAGTCAAGACTACTACTACATCACTGATAATGTAATTTTAATCCAGCTATATCAATAGGCTCTGCTAGGTTACTTTCGGAAGAGGTGTCATTTTAGCTATTTACTTTCCTGTAATTGTTTAGCCGTTTATTGGCTTACCTGTTAGTAGAGACTAGCAACTAGCAAGCTTCGGAAGTTTAAGGTTCCTTCTGTTGCGGCATAATCTGTTGATTTTGACCATTTACATAGTGCTACTGGGTGTTGCCAATTTGCCATCACATGTCAGACAAACCTTTCCAGCTTTGACTTGAATAATCTTGTTGAAGGTATTGAGGGGCTATTACCCTGGTGTCAATGCTGTGAGGGTGCCTTTGGTGGAAATTGGTGTCTTGCTCCAAAGTTACAGAAGATTTTGGCGATTCTTTTGAAATATTCTGTTGCCTATCCTATGAGTAGATGTTTACTTTGTGTGATGGCCGGTGATGCATTTTTCATACAATCTTGATGGTGTTCCTGTTTTTGTCAACCATTTCTACAGAATACGATGTGTGGACCTGAAGTATGATTATGGCTTTGTTGTAAGTAACCTCTTACGCCTGTGATTTTCACGTTCTATTCCTGGAATATGCGCAGCTAATTGTCTACTTTGTTAGATTGTTCATGCTAAGCCCATCCCTAATTTTGTTTTTCTGGATCACGTTGCAGGAGTTTAGCGATCCCCGGGATGCAGATGATGCAAGGTATGAGCTTGATGGCCAAGAGGTTGATGGGAGCCGCATCATTGTTGAGTTTGCAAGAGGGGTAAGCTTTTCTTGTTTATCATGTTCTTTACTACTGTAAACTTCGCCCTGATGCCATCTACAAATGAGCCTTTGATGGACTGAAAATTCTCCTCTACGCACATAGTTTAATGCTGTTATTACTAGAAAATGTGCCCGTGCATTGCAACGGGAGAAACAAATGCTTGCACGCCCCTAGCGGCCCATCCATGTTGTCACTTCTAATCTTCGCTACCGTCAGCAATGGTGGCCAAGTTATCAACCTATTCAATGATGGTGGGTGGCCCCAGTCTCATTTAAACTTGATGCATGTATTGTCCGGAGCAAACACCGATTATCGTGAAGCAGATCACAATGTAGTTAAACACCTCGACAGATAATTAAGATAGATCAATGAAACTTTTAATTAAAGAAGGAAGTCAAGGCCCTTATGGAAGGAGACTGGATGATGAACCTTGTTAAGATTCGCCGTAGTAAAAAATGTGCTAGACACGGTAAGACTGCAGTAGGTAGGCTTGTGAATTTTCGAATGTTCCTTTGACAATTAGGAAAGTTATACAAAACACATAACCTTTGCGAGCGCAAATAAGATCTCAACAAGGTATGAGATTGACAGCGCGAGCAAGATGGGGTTCATGGTGGCGCATAAGCTTTGCTGGAGTATGTTTTATAGATAATATGAAAAGAAACGTTGAGTGACAAATCATCGCCAGTTCTAATTCTTCATCATGCCACGAATCACCAATTTAATTGGGCATGTCTCACGAATCCTCTCTCCAATGAATTAATTCCTTGATTCAATCAAGGGGTTATATTTATGCATGTTCCACGGATCCCTCTCCCTCTCCAATTAGTTAACTTTAATTGGCCAAGCGACCTCCCCCTCTCCGGTTAATTAATTCTAGTTGGCCAACAGGAGCGGCGTGGCATTGTGCATCAGCTGTTTAATCGGATCATTTTCTCCCACTAATTCCTCCATGAATCTCGGGTCTCTCTCTCCATTGATTCCGGATACACCGGCCCACTCTTTATTAATCTCGAGGCACTTGATGATTTCAAATCGCAGACATTTATAAATTGGTGACATTGTGCGCAAAGGAGCGATGTGGTACTATATAATAAATATGAAACCTCTTTTGTTTTCACAAATATGAGTTAGGTCAGTTGGATCAACGTAAGGAAATTTGATGGCAGGTAGTGAGTTCGATCCGTCGTGGATGATGGATTTGCTGACTGACGGCCTAATGCCCAAGCGGGTGGGCCCATGTGCGCGAGAAAAAACAAGGCTGAACCGTTTTTTGTCGACTTATTACTAATGGACTGCGCGCTGATATTTCGAAACATCAGGGATTTTCTGCAAAATATACATGATGGACCAAGAATACCTATTCTCTTTATTAGCAGATAATAAAAAAAGGTATAGGTATAGATATGCATTTTTGCAGCTACATGACTCTGATTTTCTAATTGCGGAGGATAATGATGTTTGATTACTTGTTGCACTGTTGCTGTATTCTTAATGTTGCCGTCCTCGACTTCAGTTTATAAGTCTCTGTTGATTTTCTAGACCCCGCGTGGCCCAGGAGGTTCCCGCGAGTACTTGGCCAGAGGACCCCCTCCTGGTTCTGGCCGCTGCTTTAACTGTGGGATTGATGGGCACTGGGCTCGTGACTGCAATGCTGGCGACTGGAAAAATAAGTGCTATCGCTGTGGAGAAAAGGGCCATATAGAAAAAAACTGCCAGAACAGTCCTAAGAATCTCAAGTATTTCCTTGCATCCTTTAATGAGCTTCCTTGTGATGTGACCTTTTATTAGTGCAAATTTGATTTTTAGCTTTTGCAAATACAGGCGGGGAAGAAGCTACTCACGCTCCCCACCACCTCATCGCGAAAGGAGCCCAAGCAGGAGTTACAGGTATGAACCAACTTTTTTGCCATGATGACTGATGTTTGTTCAATCGTCCAGTGCTTAACTATACGTGGTTATGCCAAGGACGAATATGTCTGGGAATGCTCGTATATCTTGTTAGCATTATGATTGGATCTTGTAAATAAGTAAACGTACTATTATGAGAGTTACCCTACTATAGATTTGGTCAAAAGCAATAGGTTTACCTTTCAGCAACATAGTAGTAATCTTACCTTTGATATTCATATATCTATTCATGCCTGCCACTGCTATATGTTGATATGTGATCAGTGAGTCTGTAGAGAGCAGGTATCGGTGATAAGTGAGTGCTATATTTTGATGGATGCTGCTGCTATGTATGGAAATTAAATGAATATTGTTGAGTCTGTAGAGAACAGGTATCTGGTGATAGGTGAGTGCCATAATTTGATGGATGCTACTGATATGTGAGTGCCATAATTTGATGGATGCTGCTGATATGTATGAAAATTAAATGAATATTGTGGTGGCTTAGTTCAAAGAGCACTCTCGGTAACTTTGTATAACATGTGCCAGTTGTTTTACATTCTTCTCTGCTGAATTGCTTTCCTAGCAGTATTAATCATCAGTGTTGTGATTTTCTTATTAACAGCCAATCGCCTTATTCAAGGAGGGATGATCATGCTGTTGGCCATGAGGAAAGGCGACCAAGAAGCTCTAGTTACAGCCCTAGGAGGAGTACTTCACCGTCCGGTTTGAACCGCAGCCCAGCACCAAATGACAAGAGCCACCCACCAAGGGAGCAAACTGAAGTCAATGGTTCACATAACGGTGTGAGAGGAAACAGCCGGAGTCCCACCCGGGATAGCCGCCCAGCCACCAACGGAAGGAACCCCAGCCCCTGGGAGTGATGGTGAACGCTGTGCATGAATCTTGTTGCATTGTCTCTTGGGCCGAACTCTTATGTTGGTAAGACTATGTTTAGTATGTTTGTCGAAGCATCAGTTCGCGTTATGCTTCCTTGTCTAAACCTGTCAAACCTGCCCGAGTCATGAATTTTTCATGTTTGACAAATGTTAACATGTGTTATGCCGCCTTGTCTGAACCTGAGCAAGTCTTTTTGCGGATGCAACAATGTTATCTAGACTTGGCTATCAGTGTTGTCCAGGCGTCACTAACTAAATACTCCCTCCGTCCCATATTGTCTCATAATGTAAGATGCTTTTTGACACTACACTAGAGTTGAAATACATGTAACATTATGGGACGGAGGGAGTACTATGGTAAACTACTATTGTTCCACCTTTTAGGCGTCCTATATTGTCTCGTGATGTAAGATGCTTTTTGGACACTACACTAGAGTTGAAAAACATCTAACATTATGGGACGGAGGGAGTACTATGGTAAACTACTACTGCTCCACCTTTTAGGCATCGTGAAAAAAAGTGAATCAGGATCAGCAAGCTGGTTAAGGTCTGTCAAGTGTTCCATTACCTCCACGAATGGTCAATTTTCTGTCAAATTCGCGAGGAATTGTTTTTGGGTGAAAATTAAGTCAATGTGTTCCAAATAGGTTGTTAACAGAACGCTCCTGACTCCCGCGTCGCTTGCAATGACGGCTTGGGGGAACCCTAGTCCTGCCGGTCGCTGGCCCTCCACTCCAATCCCTCTCACTTGCCGGCGGCGGCGGGGCCTTCCATGGGCGCGGCTCCTCTCCCTCCCTGGCGGTGGAGCTGCTCGGTGACGGGTTTCGGCTGCCGATCGCCTCCGATCTGATCTGGGTGGGTTGGTGGAGCTCAGCCCAACGTGTGCCTCGCTGGGCCTGGAGCTCTGGGGATCGGGGCAGAGACTAGGTGTAGTTGGTATCTCTGTGATATTAATACTTCCTCCGTTTTTTTAGTCTGTATATAAGATTTGGTCAAAGTCAAACTTTATAAAGTTTGACCAACTTTATTGAAAATAATATCAACATCTACAATACTAAAGCTATATGGTATGAAAATTAATTTCATGACGCATCTAACAATATTAATTTCATATATTGTGAATCTTGATATATTATTCTATAAACTTAGTCAAAGTTAGCAAAGTTTGACTTTGACCAAACCTTATATGCAGACTAAAAAGAAACGGAGGGAGTATATTCCCCATTTTTTTTAAAAGGTCGTTAACACTTTTTGAACATGACACGCGAAGGGGGGAAAGTACTGACAAACTTCTAACAGATCATCATTTAGTATTTTAGTTCAAAGAACAAAACATATACACCAGAACATGAATGCAACTACTAAGGGCTTGTGGGAACAACAATACTACATGGTATGGACAAGCAACAGACATCTCTTTCTCTAGGTCAACATGTTTTTACCATCTTCCTCAGTGACACGGAAAAAACTCAGTCCAGTTCACCTCCCTTCAGTGTTCATCAGTTGCGAGAATGCATCGTTGGTCGACATCTGAGAGTAATCCATGTTTGTGCGGCTTTCGTCTGCAGTTCCGATCTCCAGAGAGCCCATCCTTCTGGGGTCTGAAGGAAGTTCAGAGATCTGATTCATGCTGTCGACATTGGAGATGTCCGGGCCAGCCTCCTGCAGCTGGAGCACAAACTCCAGATTCCACAGGACATCACCCATGGTAGGGCGGTCGACGCCGTAATCCGCAAGGCACTTCTCCACTGTCTCACCGTACTTCCTCAATGACTCTGGCCTGATTGTCCCAGCGATCCGTTGATCGGCGATCTGACCAAGCTCTCCCCTCTTCTGCCACTTGATTGCCCATTCTGCAAGGTTGATCATGTCTCTTGGAAGCGTTGGGTCAATGACTGGCCTCGCGCAGATCACCTCCAGCAGGACCACGCCGAATGAATAGACATCCGACTTGTCGGTCAGCTTCTGCCTCCGGTAGTACTCAGGGTCAAGATACCCGAAGCTCCCTTTGACGGCAGTGCTAACATGTGTCTGATCCAACTCAGGCCCTGTCTTCGAGAGACCGAAATCAGAAACCTTGGCCATGAGATTTTCGTCGAGGAGAATGTTTGCCGACTTGACATCACGATGGATGATCGACTTTGCAAAACCCGTGTGCAGGTAGTGGAGCCCCCTTGCAGCCCCTATGCAGATTTCCACCCTTTTCTTCCAGCTGAGGGGCGGCATGTCACTGCCATACAGGTGACTCTTAAGTGTGCCTTTCTCCATGTACTCGTACACCAAGATCATCTCGTTCTGCTCATCACAGTACCCGATGAGCGACACGAGGTGACGGTGTCGCAGCCCCGACAGCAGCTCGATCTCTGTCCGGAATTCTTTGAGCCCTTGGTGGGACTTCTGGTTGCCCCGCTTCACTGCGACCTTGGTGCTGTCCTGCAGAACTGCTTTGTATACTTTCCCAAACCCCCCAACTCCGACAACCATCTGCTCGTCAAAGTGTTTTGTTGCCGCTTGCAGCAAAGCAAAAGGAATTCGGTAGCTTACATCACTGTTTGTCCCAGATGTAAGAGTGGTCCGGCTGGTTGCTCGGGTAGCTGTGCTAAGGAAGCTAAGGCCATTGAGGGTAAGTGGTGACCAAGAACTTGAAGGTCGACTTGTCGGTGCCCGCCGCGGCTTCTTCTTCTTCTTTCTTCTGAGGACAAAGCAGAGAATAATAGCAATGCTAACAGCACCAACACCTCCGAGAGCAGCGCCCAATATGATAGCCAGTTTCCTATTTGGCGTTGCTGGTGGCCGCACAACATAAATACTGCCAGTACTGATGTTCATCTTCATGATCTCCAGGCCGTTCAAGATGCCATCTGGTGCAACATTGTTCAAGCTGGAAGGCCCAATGCCGACACTTAGCTTACCAGAAGGATCACTTGACTTCAAGACAAATTCCATGTAGTATGGCACAGCCAAGGTACCAAACACTTTTTCAGAGAGGTCAACATTTTCTAACGCTAACCTGCCATCCACATAGATATCAAAGTAGAGGGAATATGCTGCCTTGCTCACTATGTCACAAAAATGAAACCGGATCAGATAGCTCGAACTACCGTCAACATCAAATTGCCATGTCATGTTGGACACTGAGCTGGTTCTATTTTGCACAGCCAACCGCCTTGCAGTATTGTACACACTGTCCGGTGCATCCTCCCTGGTTGCAGCTCCTTTCTGATAATTCAGCTTCCCTTGGTAAGCAAACAGTTCAGTGGGAGTGGAATTTAGGAAGAAGTTCTGGTCAGTATCCCATGAACGCGAGAGTGTGTCATTGACAACAGTCACCTCCCGTCCACCCACATTAATCCTGTAGAATGTCTGAAATGACTGCGTTGCAAGGCCAAGATACTGGCCGGAGGGATTCACAGTTTGCGCCGAATCACGTATCAGATCATCAGGAACAGATATTACTTCAATAGCATTGATGAAAGATGTGCTGTTTCCCAGAGGCACAAATGAGAGAATCAGCGTGTCCTCGGTAATATTTAGCGAATACTCCCTGACCAACGGTGAGGAACTGCTCGGCGGAGTGAAATTGTCAAGTAACACAACATGCTGCGTGGACACTTTGAACTTTGCCGCGGCAAGATCATAGCTCTGGTATCTGAAACCGAAGAAGTGTAGCCGGACAAAATGCCGGCCATGGCTCTTCATCTTGAAGGAGTAGGACGACGGCACAATGAATATCCTTGCAGTTTTATACAGCACAGGATTGTCAGAACTTATGAGTGCATCCGGCAAGGTGTTTGCGGCGACGCTGTGATCTGATGTCAATGTAGTCGAGCCGGAATTGTCTGCTTTGAAGACCCTCCTATCAGGGAGATTAGCGTCGGCCGTGGAGCCGCAGTTGATGAGGTAGTTGTCTGCAGAGGTGAATTCAGCGTTGCAGATACCAAGAAGAACCCAGATGCTCCCAAGAAGGAGCAGAGCTATCTTTTGCTCAGTAGCGGTGGCACCCATGATGAATTGAAACGGAAACTGGGGCTAAAAGGATACAAGAGCCCTGAATTGCACAAAGATGCAGCCAGCAAGGGAAAAGGGGGAGCTAGAACAGCTGAAGACAGTGCAGATGACGAATCTCTTCCAGAGTCCAAGGCATGCAGTCCCTCAAAACTGATGTCATCTCAGGCAGCAAGAACACTCGGAAACTGAAGCAATAGAAGGTGTGAACAGGCTTAGATTTTCTGTGTCTTGGTCGGCAGGAGGAGGAACCACCAGGAAGAAACCTTGCTTATAAGGCAAGCAAGAACCTTATCGAGCACACCCGCAGCATGACTCCATCCACCGCGAACTGGATCTGCACAACAGTCCCACACGAGACACGACACAATCAGTATCATCTCCAACATGCAGGAGCCCGGAAAAACAGAACGAAATCCTTCGAGTGAAATCAACCCAATCCCCCAGCTGAGACGAGGGGTGGTTACCTTTGCAGTGCAGGCCTCCCAGCAGCTAAATCGCCTCTTGCCTCCGCCCAAACAAGCAGCCCCGCGATTCTCACCGGAGCCCCCGTGAGAATTTCAGCCAGGCAGTTGGGAGAGCGGAGGAGCCGGAGCCAGACCCAGAACCAGAACCAGAACCAGTCTTTTCTTGAAGCCAGCCAAGAAGATGGGTGGGCTGATGGAGCACAGGTGGAACAGAACTGGCGGAGAAGCAGACAACGGCACGCCGCCGCTTTAACTTTTGAGCGAAGCGGACAAAGGAATGGCAATCCAAATGCTCGTCTGGATGGGGATTTTGGAAGGAGTGATGGCGACGGCGATGGTGGCCCGGAGGTTGGCGAGATTTTGAGCAGAGTCTTCTTGGGTCCGGGACCGGGAGGAAGAAAGGGTCTCGCCGGTGAGAACGGCAGGCGGGTTTGGACGTTTTTCTGGCACCTGCGGGGTGGTTGGAGCGGGTCATTAATCGGGTGCGGGCCCGCGGGGCAGAGGGAGGAAAGTTGGTGGGAAGATGAATTGAAGAGGCGTGAGTGCGTGAGCTGGGCGTGGGCCCACGCATGGAGTCCCGAGGTGTGGACGAGAAGACTGGAAACAAGATAACGAGAGGCCGCTCTGCTCCAAATGGCGGGCCAAGCTGCCTCGACGCGGTTTATGCCTTTTGGAAGTCTCGGACTACTTTTGGAAAGCATGATTTTTCTGGTCTGATAACTTAAACAGTGTATGTAAACAAGAAAGGAGTGAAACGAAGAAAACCCACCCCAAAATCTCCATGGCGTTTACCCCTCCGCCTCCGGGTCGCTCGCGCGAGCGACTCCAAAAGCCCAACCCTAGATTTAGCGAGCGGCCGACCTCCTCCCTCCCCCGTCCA
This sequence comes from Secale cereale, assembly GCA_902687465.1. Lineage (NCBI taxonomy): Eukaryota > Viridiplantae > Streptophyta > Magnoliopsida > Poales > Poaceae > Secale > Secale cereale. The sequence goes on along the minus strand of LR738709.1, from coordinate 132,254,163 downwards.
CTGCCACCGCCGGTGCCGGCGGTAGTGGCCACGCCCGGTTGCCAAAGGCAGCGGGTGAGGGCGGCGCGCCCCGACGGCTCCCCTTTGCACGGAGGTGAGTTGTCCCATGGGTGGCAGGTGGCGGTGCGGGCAGCGGCGCGGCGTCGCCGACGCATGGCGGGAGGAGCGGCGAACCTGGCGTCGACGCGCAGCGAGTTGCTGGTGGTGGACGGGCTCGGCGGCGTGCTAGAGGCGGTGGCGCGAGCTACAAGCTAGGGTGGTGGCGGAGCTTTGATGGCTCGGCTAGGCGGCTCCTGGCAAGCAGCGAGGGGCGGAGCTCTCCTGGTGGTGCCAGCGTGATGCTGTTCACGGCGGGGGTGGTTAGATCGGGTCTGATCTGGGCCCTAGGTGCAGGGTTCGTTGCAAGGCCGCCCCTTGGAGTGGGTGACGACTGTTACAGACGGTCCTGGCCCTTGCCGGCGGTGTGGGGTGGCTGCTATTCTTCGACCAGATCGGAGGGTGTTGGTTGGGTTGTGTTCCTCTCGGCCGTGTGGTCTTTTGACGGTCTTTGGCTTGGCGGCTATGGCGGCGAGGTGTTGCAGTGGCGGCGGTGCGAGGCTACTAGAGCGGTGCTACCTATTTCCCTCGAGGTGTGGTGAGGTGCGAAGATCGGATGAAAATCTGCCCGGCTTTTGCCAGGCCGGCGATGATCGCACCCATGGGTGTCGTTCCCCTCCTTGGAGGCGTCATCGAGATGTGCTCGCATTGTCCTTTGCTTGTTTGAAGTTGGTGTTGTCTCTAGGCGGAAGCCTCGATTCAGTGTTGGATCAGCACGATGGTGGCTTCCCTGAGTCATTCCTCTGTTGGGAGCATCGTGGTTAGAGACACGGCTTGGTCCCTCGTTGCTCTCCTTCGATGTTCGCCATTGTCCTATATTGATATCCAACGGCGCTATGTACGCCCATCGAGGATGTTTCCAAGATAGTGTCTTCCTTGATTCTTAGCAAGTCCTATCATCCACTTGCCACCTCCTCTAGGCATACAAGGGTGTATGGTGTGTCTGTGAGCAAAATCAAGGGGAAGTTGGTGATCTTCGTAGGTGCCCGACATTGGCCGTGACGCAGTGTTGTTCTCAGTTAGGCCAGTCTCTTTGCTTGTAGTTTTGTTTGGCCATAGATGGTTTTTATGTGGACTTACCCGGGTGCCATGTGGTGTTCTTGTTACGCTCGTTGTTCACAGCGAGTGGTAGTGTTCTTGTAACTCAAATTCTGCCTTCTATAAAGCTATGGTACGCCTAGGCGTACTCTAAAAAAAGGAGTGAAACATCATGGCTTGTTAGAAGCATATGATCCCTCAAATATGGCCTCATCCTGGATGGACTCCACGATGGCCTGCTGCTCCGCCATCTCCACCGCTTGGGCGACGGCAAACTCCGCCTTCGTGTCCTTCATGTTGAAGCCGGGAGCAGGCTGCTCCGCCTTGTTCTCCTCCGATCCGCCGCCCTCAAACGCTCCGGATGTTCTCCCTCCTCCTCCTCCAGCTGCTGCTCCTCCTCCTCCGGCTCCGGTGAGTCCGGAGGCAGCCCGACAGCGATGCGGGCGGCGTGCCTCGCCCGAGTCTCCTCCGCTATCTGGTACCGGTGCTCCGGTGTGAGCATAGCGTACGTGGTGATCTTCTGCCCGACCATGGCTATGCCGGAGAGCGTGGGGACAGCGGGGGAGAGGAGGTGGATGCACATAGGTTGAGGCGCAAAGAGGGAGGAGGTGGATGCACACTACAAAAAAATACTTCTGTGATAATACGTGTTTGTCACACTAGGTCACGTTTTCTGTCATGCATGTACATTCATGACGATTTTATGACAGAATTAAGATAGTCATACCTGTGTTGTCGTAGAAGTGTTCCATGACAATACCAAAATTATCATCACGGAAGTGTCCACTTCCATGATGATAAGTAGTGTCATGGAAGTGCTTTCGTCAAGGGTAACCGACACGTGGCATCGGCACGCCATAAACCCTATCTGGTCCGGTTTTGAATCCGATAACCCGTTAACACCCAGGACCAATGGGGATTTTCCACGTGTAAAATTCACATTGGCCAAAGGGACCACGTGTCAGCTCCGCGTTGGCACAGATGTCACTCATCCAATGGGTGAGATGCACCTATGATATGTTGACATGTGGACCGACCCAAAAGTGGGCCATAAAGATTAAATGGGTCGGCCCAGCTAAAGACCCACAAGATTTTGGAGACCATAATGGGCCGGCCCAGCTAAAGGCCCATAAGATTTAGCAAACCATAACGGGCCAGCCCAGCTAAAGGCCCACAAGATTTTGAAGACACTAGTGGGTCGACCCATTAAGAGGCTGCCATGTTTCGGGCCAAATGCCAGTCCATATTTGATTCGATCCATTAACAACCTGCCGCATTATGGGCCTAATAAGGGCCCATAAGAGATCTGGCCCGTTAATAGCCTACCACGTCCTGGGCCATATTACGGGCCATATCAGATCCGGCCCTTTAAGAGCCTTTCAATCTTTGGGCTAAATTATGGCCCATATTAGATTCGGCCCGTCAATTGGACGTTGTGCTTTTGCCCCCTTGAGGCCCGGTTAGGATTTATGTTTGCTAAAGGCCCATTTAATAGTACAACTGATATTAGTTTCGGCCTGCTAAAGGCCCGTTTAACATTTCGGCCCTATATTTATATTGGCCTGCTAAAAGCCTGTCATATAGTTGGGCCTAATTATGGTCTGCTTTGCATCCGGCCTGCTCACAACCGATAATCTGATTGGGCCAAACAAGGACCGAGAGAATTTTGGCATGTTAACGGCACGTGATGTGATTGGCACAATCATGGACAATGGTCAATTTCGGCCTTCTGTCGGCCCGTGAGCTGTTCGACACATTTCAGGCCCAATCGAATTTTCGACCTACTAAAAGCCCATTGAATTTTCTGGCCAAAATAGGGCCGACGGTTTACTCGGCCTCTTAAAAGCCCCCAACTACGAGTGGGCCAGTTTACGTTTAGGCCTGTTAAAGGACCGAGATGACTAGGCCCACGATGCGGCCCATCATGCCGGACAGATTATGTACCGTAATTTTACGTGTTGGCCCGTTTACTTTAGAGCGAAGACATGATATATATACAGTAAAATAACTGCAGTATCGTAATAAGAAAAAAAATCTAGACTATACAATATAGAAATTACGGCATATTACATCCACTGGGCATCAAAGTTCGTCACCAGTGATAATAAAGTACAAGCAGACAACAGATTACATAGACTGGGCATCAAAGATCGCCACCAGTGCAAATAAACACACCAACAAAATAATATACAAAACCGACAACACTTCAATAGAGTTCAAGAAAGTTTAGCCCTGCTCGGGAGCTGCAGCGCAAGCAGCTGAGCAAGCTGATGAGACTGCGCTTGTTTGACGCTTATATCCTCCAACTCTTATTGCATAGCATCAATGGACGCACTGGACTTCTCGCTGATCTTCCATAGAGATTGGAGTTCAAGCAAGGGTTCAGCTGAACCATGTCTTGCTGCTTGAAGTTGAGACTGAAGAAGTTTTACAGATTCAAGCGGCGACTTCATCGAGCTCGTGTCACTGCTATTAGCGAGTAACTTCAACGCTGCATCAAGACATGACTTTGGAGTTGTATCCCTATCTCCAATAGGTGTTGCCTTCTTCCCTGTAATATATGTTAGAGGGACATGCAATGGGTTCGTCTCACTATCATTGTGGCAGTTCTTCATGGGGTCAGAGGTCTCACTCTGAAAGAGAAACAAGCAGACAGATGAGAGGTTTTGCACATATAAGTATCAGTGCTGGCAATTCACCATATTTCTTATTAGCGAATAAAGAGACACAGTTTAAAATAGCATTAACACGACATGGTATTGTTCAGGTTAAGACATGGCAGGAAATGACATTGCGAAGGAGTTGACAGCTTCATGACACCACTGGATTACAGATCAAGAACTCAAGCATACATGTGGTGCTAAAGAACACATAAGTATCAATGGTTAGTGTGTTGTCAATTTATCACATTTCAGATTGGCAAATAAAGAGACGGTTTAAATAATAGTAGAATAATGACATTGTTCATAGTTAAGACATTGCAGAATATGACATTGTGTTGTAGTGGGTAATTTTACAACACCACTAGATTATGGATTAAGAACATATGCATACATGGAGTGCAAAAGAAGATCACTTGCTCTGTATAGTTTAGTTTACATAGTATGAAGAAGGAACTTGGTTGTACATCTGAAAACTTAAATTGGGAAGGACAAACTTATGTTTATGAACTTCATAATAAACTTTAAACATGCAATTTGATGCAAACACCAAAATAAATAGTTGTTGCAGTTATGCCTAACCAAATATACACAACAAAGTTTGAAGGCTTCAAAAGAACAAACTTACATTAGTGGTGAAGACCGGCTCTATAAAGCCCTTGTCCATGCTGATGGTGGGGCAATTCAAGAAGTTTACCACATAATCTTCTTCATAAGCACTGCATTTATTCTATATTTTGTTAAGAGTAAATATAGATGTGATAATATAAGAAAAATGGAGAACATTTAAGATAAGATGAAGAGTGATGCTACATAACCAACTAGCTATAAATGTAAGTACAACGATACAGGAAAAAGGTACTGTCAAGAGCTAAACTTCTGCAGTACCATTGGTTTTATCCAACCTTATGGTAAGAGTAAATATAGATCTGTTGTGTAGAAAATGGAGGGTAAAGGAAAATAAGTTGCAGAGTGATTGTACATGAACAACTAGCTGTCTATAGAAGTACGCTAATAAAGGACAACAGGTACTTAGAAGAACAATGCAGAGCTAAACTATTCAATTAGCATATTAATGTAACCATTAATACAGATGTGATAATTTGGGACGAACAATTGATAAGCAAGCTAGCATGCATACTTCTATCACATAATGAACCAGGTATGAATGCAAGTACAGTTATACAGGACAACGGGTATGAACAAGAGCAAAGCATCGAGCAGCATATTTGCGATATCCTGTCATCCTTTTCAAACCAGAATTCTTCTTCGAGCAGATTTCCTGCAAAAGAAATCCGTAAGGCACATGCAGAAAAGTAGAAGTTCAAATTGTCATGTGATATCATATACAGTACCTCATCGTGGAAGCGAGACCAGTGCATAAGAACGTTTTTCCATTCAATGTCTTCTAAATTTAGCACAGGAGACTTCACCAGAAATTCATTTATGGACTTGCCATCAAAGTGTGTTTTCCTCAGGTAACACCGATACGGCTGCAATGCTTCCTTGAAAAGCGCAAGCAAGCTTTACTTGTCATGACTATGCAGATTGACCATCGCCTACTTACAACAATGTAATGTAAATCATTGATGTGTTCAATCAGCAGAAAACAGGAAAATAATCGCCATGAATAATAACACTTACGCGTAATTGGGAGAGGAAGATGTGAAAATGCTGTTTGTCTTCACTATAATCTTCCCATGATGGGAATATATGCACGTAGTTCCTAACAACATTGAAATCATTGTCTTTTAAACTGGGAATAACTGGAATAGGGTTCTAATCTGCCGAAATTGGCCGTCTATGCAGTTGGAATAGGTCTTCGGCCGGTGGACTTGCTGTATTTTTTGCTGGAGTGGGACTTTTCAGTGGCAACTAAAATCGGCATACCTTTTGCTGGAGTGCAGATCCTGTGTGGTGGGGCTAGTGGTGTGTCCAGTGAAGTATGGGTACACTCTGCTGGAGTCGGTCCTACATTTTGTGTCACTGGTTGGAGAGCCAATATAAGTGGGGTGCTATCTGATTTCTCCAGCGCCACCACGTTTTTCAAGGACTTTGCTGGTGCTCCTTCAGGTTCGGCAATCACCCTCTTCATTTTTGATGTCTGATACACAAGAACAACATTTGAGTGGGAAAACTTGGTATGATGATAGATGGAATATGTATTGATAATGGATGCGCATGGCATCTTGACATATATGATGAGTAAAATAAGCATATGATGGTGCAACGAAGTAGAAGAAATACAAGACACCTTATGCATGATATGTGCAATCAATAAAACCTTGCCAAATTAGAACATGCACCTTGAAGGGGTGAACATGATAGGCCATCTGCCTTTGACTCCTCGAGGTCAGAATAGTCATTACGGTCATATTCTGAACAAGAATCTACAGGTGGGGAGAGTATGGATTTCATTGCATCCGGAATGGAACTCAATGCCTTGGTCCAAGTTTGTTAGTCATTGCACTGTTCCGTAATATTCTTCTGAAGCCTACATTCTCATATTTTTGTGATTACGTACAATATCTGAGAAGCATGAAAACATAAATAGTAGCGAGATTATCTTTGTAATGCAGAGGATATTCTAAGATAATAGGGGCTCCCTGTAAACCCTTGTGTGCTATCACTGGATTCTGATGGGAGAGTCCATGTGTGTTGTAATATGGTGCATGCATTAATATAATCTGGCACAACTACACAAAAAATAGGCTCCGTGTTGGGAGCTCTAGAAGTAAGGATAGTCGACAGATGATAGGTTCATAATATATTGTATAGAAAGTTTATTGCCAAACCATGATAACAAGAGCACACATCAACTAGGCATATCGTAGTGTAGATAAAAGGGGTACACTATACCCAACATAAATAAATCAGGAAAGTGGAACTAGTTGGACGGTGTTGTATTGCCGCTACTAATTGAAAGCCTATTGATCACCTACAGGCCAGCTCTAGCAGCTGTTGATTGCAGATGTACATGCTCCCCTTCCTCACAAGGAACATACTGTACTTACTAAATAAAGAATAACAAAATAGGAACATGCTAAAGAACAGAAAAGGAAGCATATTATTGAGATTATGCTTCTTTCTATACAATGTTGGTTGCCCAGTCATGATGAATCACAGCGCCCAAAGAAATACAATTCCATCCCGTCTCTCTATATGTGGCCACATGCATTTGGAAAATCAAGTGGGAGCATTAGCTGACCAATTAAATGCATGTTTGTTAACTAATATCATTATCATATCACAATTCGTATTTGAAAAAGTAAGATTTGGACTTATGATTGGTGTGTTGTTTAGCTTCAAGAGTGGACTGCTGCTAGTGCGACACAAAGCACCAACATAGATCATAGTGTAGATATAATTGGAAAATCGTAAGCATCACAAGTAAAATAAGGAAAGTGGAACTTGCTGAAAAATATGGGCTACTATTACCGGTACGACTAGAAAGGCTTCGGAAAACAGCTCCCTTCAACTGAAGGTGCGGTACCGTTAATATCAGTGTAACTCTCAAAGACGACACAGCTCCTCGCATTTTTTTGCTAATCTTATAGGATTCAAGTGGGCAGGCCCTACAATTCCTGTTCCTATGTTTACAAAATCCTACGAATCAAAGAGGCCCGAAGAGTTGAAAGTGTCCATCCCAACCGATCGAATAGACCTGTACACTGCAAATGTCCCTGCTCCTCTTCACAACAAGGAACATACTATATTGTACTATTATACTCTCTCTGTTCCAAAATATAAGTCTTTGTAGAGATTTCCACTATGGATCACATACAGATGTATACACATACATTTTAGAGTGTAGATTCACTCATTTTGCTCCATATGTAGTCCATGGTGGAATCTATACAAGGACTTGTATTCAGGAACAGAGAGAGTACTTATTAAAGAAGAACAGAAGAGGAACATGCTAAAGAAAAGCAAGCAAATTTAGGATAATAAAATGTTTGTTGCGTAGTGCCCACACATGATGAACCAGAGCACATTAAGGCCCTGCTTGTTTGGGATTCTAGGACGAAATTCAGCTTTGCCAGTGAAGCTGCTATTTGAAATCAGCTTTGTCAGTGAAGCTGAATCTAGATTTGGGCTATTTTTAGTGTAATTTCCTGAAGCAACTCAAAGTGTATTTCGATGGTGAAGGATTCGCAGAATCAGCTTCTCCACTTAAGAGAATCCACGGATGATTAAATCTAAGCAAAGCTGAAACAAATAGGGCCTAAGAATGGAACTCCCTGTTGTCTCTCTATATGTGGCGCACATGCTTTCCGAAAGTAAAGTGGGAACATCAGCTGACCAATTAAATGTTATTTGTTTTAGTAATATCATCATCAAATCATATTCGTATTTGAGCAACAAGTTTCGAATTATTAGTGGCACGTTGTTTACCATGATGGATTGAGGAGCAGTGGTAAGCAGCTACGATGATGGTACTGAATATAAAGGAATGTCTGCATGCAAGTCACGCGACTTTCGTCATTTGGGTCAGTCGACTAGTTCAGGAGGTTGGATGAAGATCATATGTCTCCTAACCCTTCTTCTTCCCCCCCTCTGATTCTTCCCTTATGGAACACATCACGGGCCGCCGGCCGAACCACCGGCCCCGACCCCCCGCCCTCCCGTGAATCGCCCCCTACGCCGTTGTTTAGCTAGTGTGGAATATAAAAGGGGAAAACCATAAGCATTGCGAGTATAGTGTTGATCGTGCCATGGCGGATCTGAAGGTGCAAACCGGACAAAGGCTAAGTTGAGCAGATACGAAAGAGTACCCCCTCTGGTGCGGCGCCGTATATGCATCTGCTGAGAATTTGATGGTGCTGCGGTAGCGATGGCTGTCAAAGGCGTGGAAGAAGATGTAGGAGGGCAGACGGTGGCGGCGGGGGAAATATCCCAGCGCGGTGGACAAGACGGTCGTAGGAGTGGCGCCGACAAGGTGGACGACGGCGGGGATGAAGCGAGAGGACGGGACCCAAGGATCAAGCTGGTCCGACGCCGTGGATGAGAGAGGTCGATCTCTTGTAATGGACGATGACGTCAGGGTTTCAGCTCCGGCATGGTAGAGGAGGACGGCGGTGGATGGGGTGGCGGACGAAGGAGGCTGGGGTGGAGAGGGTGTTTTGGCGCCTGATGGCTTCTCGCCCCACGTTGGTTACCCCAAGTGGAAGGTTTGAGATGCAGTGTAGCGGAAGTTTTCCCTTGGCAAAGATACCAAGGATCGATTTCCCCTGAGACTCCCAGTTTCAACAAGAAGGTGTCAACTGCTAACGGCGTCAGATATTAGCAATCAACGTGGACCTGCACACAGATACAAATAACTTTGCTCCCAACGAGTACAGAGAGGTTGTCAATCCCTCCGGCCTTGTCGTTTACAAAGGATCAAACGCAAGTGATAATAGTGATAGGTTTTGCTGCAAATAGTAAATAAAAGCGGAAAGTAAATAGCGGATGTGATCAGTGATGGTAATATGGACCGGGGTCCCATGATGTTCACTAGTGATGTCTCTCTCCAAAAAGACGATAAAACAGCTATGTGAGGTGAACGAATTACAGCTGGGCAATTGACAGAATTATGTGCGCAAACCAATGCTAACTATGTTGCAAGAAAGGTAGAGGTTCAAAGCATGGGCGGTACGCCAAGGTAAGTAGACCGAAATCCATCTGCATCTACTATTAATCATCCACCTTGAGATATCTATCCAGAACATCTCGCTGGTATTAAGTTGCGAGTCCCACCCATAGTGTAAACTCAAAGCAACAGACAACTACATTAAAAGAACTTTGCGTAAAGTAAACAATCCTTGCACCCGCGGGCACAAGCACCGTTGTTTTCCCCCTTGTGGCAACAGCACATCCCCTAGACTCATGTTTCTGTCACTCAAGCTAGTCATCGAGGGGCATGAACCCACAATCAAGCATAACGTTCCCTCTTGGAGTCACTACCTACTACTTGGCCAAAGCAATAAATAACAACGGAGAACATGCAAGAATTACTTACGAATATAAATATAAAAGAGGTAGATCAAATATATTACTCAAACACAATCTGAACATAATCTCACAATCCATCGGATCCCAGCAAACTCATCATAGCAACAGCATAAGGATTACATACGTGCCTCGATCATGTAGGGCAGCTCACGAGGTCTAATTAGTGAAGCACAAGAAGGGGAGGAGAACATCACATAGCTACTGGTCATGGACCCATGGTCCAAGGGAGACTACTCACAACTCATCCGGGAGACGTCCATGGTGGTGGAGAAGCTCCCGGTGGTGATCCTCCCCTCCGGCAGGGTGCCGGGAAGAGTTCTCCTGGTGCTCCCGATCTTGGAAGCGCGGCGGCGGCGGAACAAAGATGAAATCGCGAAAAAGGGTTCCCGTCTCGAGGGTTTCGGGACACGATATAAATATATGCCAAAGGGGGGGGGCATCAGCGGAGGCCTGGGGGGCCCAGGCGCCCCCCCGGCGCGGCCAGGAGGGGGGCCGCGCCACCAGGGCGCCTGGAGCCCTGGTGGCCCCCCTCCGGCTCTACTTCGGGTGCCGGGAAGCTTCTGGAACGCTGATTTTTTATATAATTTTTCCGGGATTTTTCTGGCAGTTCTCGTAATGGGAAAACCTGAAATACAAAAACAGCAGAAAACAGAAACTGGCACTGGGGTGCACTGAGTTAATAGGTTAGTCCAAATATGATCAAAAGTGTATGGAAGTGTATAAATATCATAGCAATATCACCCAAAAGAGGCATGGAGCAAGCAGAAATTATAGATACGTTTTGGACGTATCAACATCCCCAAGCTTAATTCCTGCTCGTCCTCGAGTAGGTAAATGATAACAAGAATAATTTCTGTGGTGACATGCTATTAACCATATAGGACTTTTCGTAGTCATATGACAAAAGCTTACTGAGACGACGAATCTGTAGTAATTAAGTTGCCTCATGAGAAAATCACAAAGAACTGAAAGTTTTACAATTTGATACTGAAACATCAAATAGATTTGTAATGAGCATGATGTGCAAATATGATAAAGTGATATCTCGCTTGCCCCCTTTAGTGAAGCAAAACATAAATGCAGGGGCACCTCCAAGTTTTAAGTGATGACTAGATACAATGATTTCAGAATAAACGATATCATAATCATGCAAAAGACAATGCTACTTTGGGACAATGCACATTACACTCAGAATGACAATCATGCTCTCAGTAGTTGGTGGTTTAAAAGAAGGTGGAGACTCTCGAACCGTGGCTTTTGTTGGCAAGGTTGAAAACCCGTGGTCGGAAACATAGACAAAACATGTACCAGAGCTCTTGGTTTTAAAAACAGAGGTAATAATATTTTTTTAGATCATGCATGTTTCGTCAACGAATGCTAGCAGACAACTCAATTACTTCTTGATATGGACAAGTTTCGAGGAACGGTTCCCGAATGAGGACGATCACATCCTCTTAATCTCCTTTGTTTATCACTGCCAAAGTTTTCTGATTTCTCATGAACAAAGCGTGAAGGAGGGTTTGTTTGTTATATTATTTTTGAGCCGGGCGCACTCAATGCCAGTTCCTTCTCGTATTATGGGTTTGCACATTAGACATGCAATCCCGGGGTGAAGCTTGTCCAACTTAAAAAGATCATGAATTAACTACTACTTCCTCATGGACTTAAAACAGAGGCACAAAATAGAAATGCATTTTTTTTGAATAATTTCGAGATGGTACATGAAAGTCTTCGTTAGGAATGACAGGTAAATACCATGTATAGGAAGGTATGGTGGACTCATATGGCATAACTGGTTTAAAGGATTTTAGATGCACAAGCAGTCAGTCCGCTTAGTACAGGTGGAGGTTAGCAAAAGACTGGGAGCGACCAACTAAAAGAGCAATGACGGTCATAATCATGCAGAGCGACAAAGCAACATTGAATCAGGCATGGTAGTTATATCGCTACTCAGAAACAAAAGATCACCAAGGCTTGACAGACTTTCTTTACAGTCTTAAATATGCGTGAGCATACGCCAAGTCAATCAAAATAAATTCTTGAAGGAAGATATTACTAAACCATACCACATCATAGGCAAACAAATCATGTTGGTACTCCAATAACACATTGGGAACCCCCCCAGCTATTTGAGACTAACCATAAGAAAACATGAACTACTAAGCACCATTATGCACGTAGCATCTTTATCATAGACATATCAACCAATGCAACAGAAGCAAACTCTCTTGATAAGATAAGCATGATAACTAAAGAGAGTTCAAGCAACCAACTAAACAAAAGCTCTTTAAAAAGATAAGCATGAACACTAAGAGCTGAACATGATAGTAGCTATTGAAAGACAAAGAACACACACAACAAAGATAGACATGAAAATTATATGTTATGTTCTAGGTAGAAGTGGAGTGTGTTTCTCTCCCACACAAAGAAAGTTGAGTTCCGACTCGTTATGAAAAGCTAAAGAAAACTAAAAGCAAGACGCTCCAAGCATAGCACATAACACATGAAGTGATAAAAATATAGCGGAACGAAAGACGAACTGATAATGTTGATGGAGAAGGGGATGCACGGGGGCATACCCAAGCTTAGACGCTTGAGTCTCCTTGAATATTTCTTGGGGGTGCATGGGGGCATCCCCAAGCTTGAGCGTTTGACACTCCTGAATCTTTTTATCATCTTCTCTCGCACACTTGAAAACTCCCTTCATACATAACTCATCATAATCTGATTAGCGAGGTTAGTACCCATAATAAAATAATTGTTCGCTGCTGGAAATAAGGATATTCTTGAAGGTCTACTGTTTATCAAGATTGCCAAAAGGTTTTTGCAAAGAAAAAGCAAGCTCAAGGTTTGCAAAATGAAGGAAAGGCAAAACATGACAGAATCTGTGAAAAACAGAACAACAGGTAGTAAATGATTTTTCGGGGCACTTCTGCAACTCTAATAAAAAAACTCAAAACATACGCACGAAAGACAATTGTATAGAGCACGCTGTCGAAAAAATTCAGACCAAAAAGATGATCTGGCGATTTTATACGATTTTTTCTATCCAAGGACAGAATCTGTTTCCTGGACAGCACGTCACAACTTTTGAACTTTCTTGCAATCAGAGGCTACACTTGGCACAAAGTTGAAAAGTAAAGATACAATGATGATGCTACTGTAGTAACAACATCAAGACACAACAAAAGCAAAATAAAATTTGTATTCATGTGGGCTGCCTCCCAAAAGCGCTTTCTTTTATGCCTTTAAACTAAGCATAATGCATAGAGATCAAGTTTTATCAAGAGTAAAAGAATAGCTAGCCCGTATAACGGACTCAAAAGGTAACTTAATCTTCTTTCGAGGGAAGTGTTCCATCCCTTTCTTGAGAGGAAATTGGAATTTTATATTCCCCTCTTTCATGTCAATGATAGCACCAACGGTGCGTAGAAAAGGACGTCCCAAAATAATTGGACACGAAGGTTCACATTCAATATCCATAATAGTAAAATCAACGGGAACATAATTTTCATTGACAACGATAAGAACATCGTCGATCCTCCCCGAAGGTTTCTTTATGGAAGAATCAACGAGACGAACACCAAAAGAACAAGAATCAAAAGGTTTCAATTTAAGCATATCATATATTCTTTTGGGCATAACGGAGGTACTAGCTCCAACATCACATAAAGCATAGCAAGAGAAGTTATTCAACTTAATTTTTATCATAGGATCCCAACCATCTTCTAGATTTCTAGGTATGGAGGCTTCTACTCTAAGTTTCTCCTCCCTAGCTTTGATGAGAGCATTAGTGATATGCTCTGTGAAGGCAAGGTTAAGCGTGCTAGTGCGGGGATCTCTAGACATCTTGTGAAGTAAATCAATAACTTCGGTAAGAGTGCAATTATCAAAATCAAGGTCACTACTATCAAGTAAAGTGGTAGTGGTGTCCTTTAGGTTCACTTGTTTGGTAGTTTCTATGGTCATAGCATCACCATTAATAGGTCCATTGGGACCAGGAGTGCATTGGGTGCTAAGAGTTTGGATATCCTCAACAACTTGGATAGTAGCAACAGTGTGGTGGGTAGGAAGGCTCTTAATTCTATCTTCTTCCTCCCTTAGAGGTGCAACCACTTCGGGTTTAGCTGCCATTTGGTTTATCAAAGTGGCTTGTGTGTGGGACATATTGGAAACTTGGGTCTCAGTGATAGTGAGCCTAGTCCGGAGGTTAGAAATCTCAATATTTAGGCTCTCTAATTGTCTACTAATGCCTTGCAAGATAGCAGTGTGCTCATTTAATTGCCTCGAGAAGGTTTTGTTTTGTTCATATTGGGTGTGCATGTAATTCTTAGTGGCCTTCTCTATTTCTAGAAGTTTCTCATAACTAGACAAGTCTCTATCTTTTTGGGTGGAGTTCTCGGTGCTAGGATAAGCATTGTTGTTCCCATAGGAATTAGAGGGGAACGGTCTAGGATTGCTACCAAAATTACTCCTATAAGCATGAGCAATCACATAATTTAAAGGATCATCACGAGGATCAATAGAAGATTGCTCGGAAAGTAGGGACATGATCAAGTCAGCCTTTTCATTTAAGGAGGAAATCTCCTCGACAGAGTTTACCTTCCTACCTGTTGGAGCGCGTTCGGTGTGCCATTGGGAATAGTTGGTCATCATCTCATCGAGAAGCTTTGTGGCAGCACCAAGTGTAGTTGACATAAAGGTTCCTCCCGCGGCCGAATCTAACAAGTTCCGCGAGGTAAAGTTCAAGCCTGCATAAAAAGTTTGGATAACCATCCAAGTAGTCAAACCATGAGTAGGGCAGTTCTTGATAAGAGATTTCATACGTTCCCAAGCTTGGGCAACGTGTTCATTATCCAATTGTTTAAAATTCATCATGTTACTCCTTAGTTGGATAATTTTAGCAGGTGGATAGTATTTTCCAATAAAAGCATCTTTGCACTTGTCCCATGAATCTATGCTATTTCTAGGCAAAGACTGAAACCAAATTTTAGCTCCTCCTCTCAAGGAGAAAGGAAAAAGCTTAAGCTTAACAATATTACCATCTATTTCTTGGTACTTTTGCATATCACAAAGTTCAACAAAATTGTTTAAGTGTAAAGCAGCATCATCACCAGCACCGGAGAATTGATCTTTCATAACTAGGTTCAGTAAAGCAGGTTTAATTTCATACGAAGGTGCTGAAGTGGCATGTGTAGTGATAGGTGTGCAGATAAAGTCATTGTTGTTGTGACTAGTGAAGTCACACAACTTGGTGTTCTCGGTGGAACCCATAGTAGCAAGCAAACAAGATAACTATTTTTGTGATTTTCGATAAAAGATACTAAAGCAAAAAACTGAAAGGTAAACTAACAAGACTAAAAAGCAAAGGTAACAGATAGCATGCAACTCCCCTATCTTGAAGAGTGGAGTCCCCGGCAACGGCGCCAGAAAACTTTGCTTGATGGCTTCTCGCCCCTCGTTGGTTACCCCAAGTGGAAGGTTTGAGATGCAGTGTAGCGGAAGTTTTCCCTTGGCAAATATACCAAGGATTGATTTCCCCTGAGGCTCCCAGTTTCAACAAGAAGGTGTCAACTGCTAACGGCGCCAGATATTAGCAATCAACGTGGACCTGCACACAGATACAAATAACTTTGCTCCCAACGAGTACAGAGAGGTTGTCAATCCCTCCGGCCTTGTCGTTTACAAAGGATCAAACGCAAGTGATAATAGTGATAGGTTTTGCTGCAAATAGTAAATAAAAGCGGAAAGTAAATAGCGGATGTGATCAGTGATGGTAATATGGACCGGGGTCCCATGATGTTCACTAGTGATTTCTCTCTTCCAAAAGACGATAAAACTGCTATGTGAGGTGAACGAATTACAGCTGGGCAATTGATAGAATTATGTGCGCAAACCAATGCTAAATATATTGCAAGAAAGGTAGAGGTTCAAAGCATGGGCGGTACGCCAAGGTAAGTAGACCGAAATCCATCTGCATCTACTACTAATCATCCACCTTGAGATATCTATCCAGAACATCTCGCTGGTATTAAGTTGCGAGTCCCACCCATAGTGTAAACTCAAAGCAACAGACAACTGCATTAAAAGAACTTTGCGTAAAGTAAACAATCCTTGCACCCGCGGGCACAAGCACCGTTGTTTTCCCCCTTGTGGCAACAGCACATCCCCTAGACTCATGTTTCTGTCACTCAAGCTAGTCATCGAGGGGCATGAACCCACAATCAAGCATAACGTTCCCTCTTGGAGTCACTACCTACTACTTGGCCAAAGCAATAAATAACAACGGAGAACATGCAAGAATTACTTACGAACATAAATATAAAAGAGGTAGATCAAATATATTACTCAAACACAATCTGAACATAATCTCACAATCCATCGGATCCCAGCAAACTCATCATAGCAACAGCATAAGGATTACATACGTGCCTCGATCATGTAGGGCAGCTCACGAGGTCTAATTAGTGAAGCACAAGAAGGGGAGGAGAACATCACATAGCTATTGGTCATGGACCCATGGTCCAAGGGAGACTACTCACAACTCATCCGGGAGACGTCCATGGTGGTGGAGAAGCTCCCGGTGGTGATCCTCCCCTCCGGCAGGGTGCCGGGAAGAGTTCTCCTGGTGCTCCCGATCTTGGAAGCGCGGCGGCGGCGGAACAGAGATGAGATCGCGAAAAAGGGTTCCCGTCTCGAGGGTTTCGGGACACGATATAAATATATGCCAAAGGGGGGCATCAGCGGAGGCCTGGGGGGGCCCAAGCGCCCCCCGGCGCGGCCAGGAGGGGGGCCGTGCCACCAGGGTGCCTGGAGCCCTAGTGGCCCCCCTCCGGCTCTACTTCGGGTGCCGGGAAGCTTCTGGAACGCTGATTTTTTATATAATTTTTCCGGGATTTTTCTGGCAGTTCTCGTAATGGGAAAACCTGAAATACAAAAACAGCAGAAAACAGAAACTGGCACTGGGGTGCACTGAGTTAATAGGTTAGTCCAAATATGATCAAAAGTGTATGGAAGTGTATAAATATCATAGCAATATCACCCAAAAGAGGCATGGAGCAAGCAGAAATTATAGATACGTTTTGGACGTATCAGCGCCCACGGAGTATGAATGGGGAAATGGAGGGAGAGGGGTAGGGGAGAACCATGTCTTTGGGACGCGCTTGTCTCAAATGTAGGGAAAGTTACCAACTTATCCCCCGTTTAAAATTACAGACATCATAGGAATATTGGGCTGCTGGGGATAGGATGTTAATCTCGCATACACCGAAAATTTGCCGCCGGGGATTTCGGTCGAGGAGAGTTTGTTTTGGCGCCCACTGTGACGCCCCAAGACTGACACTCCGGAGGACTTCCATATATTTCGTGATCGTTGTGTGTTTTATTTGCTTGCTCTATTTTATTTTTGCATTGCATCATATCATCATGCCATCAAACTCTTTTAAATAAATGGTATGGATCTTCGATCCATTTAGATCGAGGGATATTCACAATGGTGATTTCTCTTTAGAACATCCTCCTAATATTTTAGGGAGCTAGTATAAATATCCCATTATTATGGAATCAACCAAAACACACCCGCATTTTTCTTTTGCCACCAATTCCCTCATCAAGTTGAAACCCAATCACTAGCTTCTTTCTTTTATTTTATCCATTCTTTGCAAGTGACATTTTCTGTCACATAAAAATGTTCATTCTTTTCCTGTCAATTTTAGTTCATGCCAATACCAACTCCTCCAGTTTTCAGGTCTTTTGGAAGTGCTTTGGTTGGCCTAAGGATTTATGCAAGTTTGAGTTATTTTCGAACTTGCATAAATTTCTAGTCTCTAAAAATTGCCAAAGCATTTTAGTAAAATAGCCCACAATTCCAGGAGCTCAGAGTTGATTCCACTTCCTTATTATTCCTCCTATAACTCCCTGTCCTTTTTTTTCCTTTTCTTCATCAGGAATTTGAGTCTACAATTGTTTTTTAAGGGGAAAGGGCCTCCTTGCGCTGCAGTGGGCCTTCCTCCATCCAGCAACCTCAGCCCAGCTGGGCCTCCCACCAGCAAGGCCACCTAAGTCCCCATCTTACCCTAGCGAACCCACTACCCGGTCCCCTTTGTCTCTCCTCGATCCCCCTCCTCCTCGTTCCCTTCAGCGCCACCACCTCGCTCCCGATTCCCCACTCTCCCTCTCCCTCGTCTCTCGTTCGAGCGCCACCAGGAGCCTGCACCCAATCCCTCCTCTCGCTTGATCTCGCACCTCTCTTCCTCCTCCCGCTCTCTCCCTCGCAAGCTCGCTGCCTCGCCATGGCGCCCACACCTCCTGCCCGCCGGTCGCCTCCCTATGGCGCCGTGCTCGGCCTCCCCCGCCAACCCCGAGCGGCCATCTACGTCCGCAGCACGCCACCGGCTCCAGCGGGATCAAGCCGACCTCACCGCCCCAGCCATGTCCGTCCATCGCTGCAGCTTCTCCTCCATCTCGTCCTCGCTCCCGACGCCATCGCTGCCCCGCGCTGTCTCCGTCAACCTCGTCCTCGCCTCTGGCCTCACCGTCCGTCCGCCACGTGCCACCCCGAGCCCCCAAGCACCGCCTACCTCTCTGCTTCGAGCGCCCACATGCCATGACCGCCGTCGCGGAGCTCCCAGCCTTCGGCAGTGTTGATGTTGCCCTGCGCCCCTACTTCCTTCCTTTGTCGCCCCTGCTGCCTCCTGTCCGTGCGCCTCCACCACACACAGCCATGTCGATACCGCTGCACCGCAAGAGACAGATGCTACCAGGAACCGACAAGTACCCCCACGACTATCGCGTGTCAAGTTCTACTACACCATGAAAATACGTGCGAGTACGACTACACGGATTCACCAAGTACCACGAAGTCGGTGTCCCTCCAAGTTTGATGTTGGAACGTGAACGACTACCGTCGTCGAAGACCCATGTAACATAAGCGGCAAGTTCGACTACCGTTGACGTGGACCCGACAAGTCCAAGTGTACAACTACCGTCGACCCCGAAGACCTCGGATTCGTCAATTTCATCTTCAAAACATGTACAACTACCGCCGACGTGTATGACTACCATTGCCGAAGCCATCGAGTGAACAACTACAGTCGCCCCGAAGATGTTGGATTCATCAAGTACCTCTCCGAAACGAACGTGTACCACTACTTCCACTTCCGTCGCCATGACCGAGAGTACCACTACTTCCACGACGTTCGTGAACGACTACGAAACGTGACAGCCTACTTCCCTCGACGACTCGATCCATCTCGAACGCATGCTTCAAAGGTATACCTCGAGTCGAACGCCGATGCGATGAATGAATGCTTGCGATGGATGAGACGCTCGTGTTTGAGTCGTGGCCGAATTGTTTCGTGCCCGACCCTCGTTTCCCTGCCACCGACATGCGGGAACCCGGTATCCGGGAGCACCCCACCTTTTTGCATGACACGATCACGTCACTTCTTTTGCATCGGTCTCTCAACGAGTTATCGGAACCGAAACGTTGTTGTGGCACAGTTTCCGTTTTCGTCGCGTGGAACCCCTTTCTTTCCACCACGGTGACAAATGTTTCATAACGTGCACATGTCAACTTTTCATAAAATTGCATAAAAACTTGCAAATGTCATCCGCATCATGATAACAAAATTTAAATGGTTAAAATTGTTGTTTGCTTAAAAGTTGCTAAATATGCACATGGGGATCTTCCGGAATTGTTGTTTGTTATTTCCGGCCTCATTTAAAATGCATAGATAGTGTAGTTTGCTCGTGCTTCACCTCTTGCCATGTTAACCAACATTTAATCTTGTCTTGTAAATAAATGAGAGCAAACTAAATAATTGAATGTGGTGTTTTGTCAATACGTAACTCGTTGCATATTGAGCTCCACTTAACTTGTAGTTTTGTTTGTGCACTTTTCCATGCCATGAATCATTAAACCGGACATGCATCATACTTTTTGTGCATCCATGTTTATGATTGTGTGTTTACCATGTTGTTTGCTTCTTTCCGATTTGCTTCTCTCGTTAGCTTCGGTTTTGTTCCGGAGTTGTGAGGATTCGTTCGACTACGACCGTTTGTCTTCTTCATGGACTCGTTCTTCTTCCTTGCGGGATCCCACGCAATATGACCGTTCCACGATATCATCTCTATCTTTGCTTTGCTAGTTGTCTCGCTCTATAGCTATGTCGCGCTACCCATTCTTGTCTTGTCAGCCTCCTATGTTGCCATGAAACACTCTAACCACCTACCTAGCAAACCGTTGATTGGCTAAGTTACGCTTTTGCTCAGCCCCTCTTATAGCGTTGTTAGTTGCATGTGAAGATGGAAGATGTTCCATGCTGGAACATGGATTCTTTGGGATAACACAATATATATCTTATTTAATTAATGCACATATATACTTGGAAATGGGTGGAAGGCTTAGCCTTTTGCTTGGTGTTTTGTTCCACTCATGTCGCCTTAGAATCCGATAAACCGGTGTAATGTTCCTTGATATTGCGTTCCTAACACGGTTGGGGTTTATGGGGCCCCCTCGATAATTCGCTCCATTTAAAGATTTTCCAACAAGGCCCAACCTTGGTTTTCCATTTGCCTCATAACTAATAACCACATAGGGAGTAATTAACCCAAGGATTCTTTTAATCAACAACCCGGGTCAGTGCTCCTCTGAGTGTTGGTCCAAACTGGGTGATGTCCGGCGCCCCCTGGGTAACCAGGGTCTCAGCTAACCCGACGTCTTGCCCATCCGGTGTGCCCCAAGAACGAGATACGTGCGACTCCTATCGGGATTTGTTGGTACATCGGGCGGTCTTGCTGGATTAGTTTTACCTTTGTCGAAATATCTTGTGCACAGGATTCCGAGAATACTCGGGTCTTCCCATTTGGAGTTGTTACTCCACTGATCGTGAGAGCTTGTGATGGGCTAAGTTGGGACACCCTGCAGGGTTATGATCTTTCAAAAGCCGTGCCCGCGGTTATGTGGCAGATTGGAGTTGTTAATATTCAGTTGTAGATAACTTGGCACCATAACTCCATAAGATACACTACCTATGTGAGTAACCGTGCTGGTCTCTTTTCGAATGGGTTCGGAAAGTGAACACGATGGGGTTATGTATGAACGTAAGTAGACATGATCACTTCTTGATCACTATTAGTTGCGACCGTTGGCATATATTCTCATCTCACACTGACTTCGTAAGCTAGCCTCATATAATGCTTAGTGCTGCTGCAACCACTTTATAAACTCTCCACACCTAAAAGCCTTGATAGTTTTGATACCCGGGAACAAGATTACTGAGTCCCAATGGGAGTATGATGCAGAAGACGGGCAAGAGCTCCAATGGGGGTTCGATAAAGAGCGTGGTCGTATGTATGCGACGTACCCCAACGATCAGTAGTGGTTCCTACTAGGGCCGATTGGGATTAGCCTGTGTGGTATCTTTTTCTTCATTTGATTTCATCCGTAGTCAGACTCTGTGTTCTCTGGATGAATGTATGTTTATTGTATTAATTGTGTGACGTGGCGAGTATAAGGCAACTATTAAACTATCTTTCATCCTGTTCATTACATGGGTTGCGTAAAGATACCATGCTTGAGACCATTCCAAAATGCGGTTATGACTCTAAGTTGTGCCTCGACACGTAGGAGCTATAGCCGCATCCTGGGCGTTACACCCACCGTGTATGAATCCAGGGAGGTGAGAGGCGGAGGCGGTTATGTCATGTTTGAGTGAAATTACAAGCCCACCCCCATCGAAACCTATAGAAATCCAGCCGATAGGCTTTGCGTGTCAGGGATAGGCAGTAATTTCCATCTCGTAGATTTTGGTTTCGGGCGGTTACTGTGAGTTTCCCCGCTTCGTTCAATTTTTTGCAGAAAAAGAGTGCATGTTTACTGTGCTAACTCACTTCGAATCCATTTTCTTTTCTTTTTTTCGGGCAGGATCCAGTTTGTATTCGAATACAAATCTATATACGTACATCATATATAAAAAGACCCAAAGGGGCAGATCTAATTAACCTCGGCCATCAAATCATATCAATCCAACGACCTAGACTGCTTCAATGTCATGCTAAATATAGTGCTAATCACATAATAACACGTAAAAAATATCCTAATTAATATAAGCATGCATATATTAACGTGCATTGCACATACACATTGACTAGTATTTTCAAAAGCTAAACACACTTTCTACATAAATATGGTTTACAGATGCCATGATCTCACATTCATAAGGCTGAATCCATCTTAAATTGAATTGAACTATTTGAAACCATTTTATGTTAAAATCCAGCGTATGCATTCCTCGCTAACTAGCTCCAATTAATGTGTGTTTCATGAAAGGTTTTTCTTCTTCTCAAACACGTATAACGTGTTTGACACATGCAACATGTAGTGTAGTCCCATTTAGACATGAATTTCATAAAGCCATGCATTGTCTCTAATTGAAAAGATCTATGGGTCACCGATATTGATAAACTAAATAACATTACATATGTTCCCAAATTCAAATTAATATGCATGTCTGATAGCCCAGTTTTCGTTATGATATTGTTGATGTCCTGGTCTCTAATTTAAAGATTTGAATCCCCTTTAATCCAGATATTTCATCTCATATAGCTATCACTCGCACCCTCATATATCTATCTAGACTCGTATGCCTACACCATCTCACGTGTATGTCTTGTGCTAGTTGTATGTTGATAGCGGTCTTTTTTTATTCGTAACATTGTGACATTAGTCTCTCCCTCGACATTCACTATATCTCTCCATGCTATGCCTCTCTAACTATAATTCTCCCTGTGAAATCTCTTTCTATCACATAAACAAAATCTTCGTCTCCGGGGGTCTCATTTCTATGTCCTATTCCCCTATATGCCGCTCACACACACCCTCTCATCCTAGACATTTATTGCGCTCCCTAAGTCTCAATAGCTATGACTCTCCCTCTTAAATATCCATCTCTCGCGCTCAAACACAAAATCAGTCTCCCAATGTCTCATTTCTTTCCATCGTTCCCTTATATGCCGTTCGCACACACCCTCTCTCCATAGGGATATCTCGTGTTCTCTATGTCTCTCTAGCTACGACTCTCCCTCTGAAAAGTCTCACTCTCTCTCTCACAAACACAAACTCCGTCTCTCGGGGTCTCATTTCTCTCTAATATTCATTTGTATGTCACCCACACGCACCCTCTCTCTCTCTCACACACACACACACAACCTACTATTCGGATCTACTAGACTCTTATCTATAACAAACACATTAGCCGATCTCCCTCTAACTAGCATCTCTATCTCTCTATTTATGTGTTTCTCCATCAACTTCCTTTCTCGGTTGCACTCTTTCTTCCTATCACGCACTCTATACCTCTCTTAAAGACAAAAACACAATAGCCAATCTCCCTCTAACTAGCATCTCTATCTCCCTATTTTTGTGTTTCTCCATCAACCTTCTTTCTCAGACGCACTATTGCTTCCTATCATGCACACTATATATATTTTTCTCTACATGCATCTATAGGTCGTTCTCTTTTGCACACACATTTGTATCTCGCTCCCTTTGTTCGCCATATATGCATGCTCCACCCCACGCCACTCTCTCTTAAAGACAAAAACACTAGCTCCAACATCGCACCTTCTTCCCTCCACTCTCACCTGGATGCATATTGTCATATCGATCCATCTCTCCCGTCATGTTGATCTTATGACTTATGTCACTACTACAGGATGCTGCTAACGTGACACTACGGTCAGAGACCCTTCAACGAAACTGTGTGCTATGCCATAATCGCAAACTGGGTTGTAAAAAACCATCAAAAAGGTACAAAACATTTGCGATGGCAGAGCCAGCAAGCACGGTTCAGATTTTAGTTGTGTGTGCAATGCAGGGCACACAATTAAGTTCAATGAACTGTTTGCGATGAGGAGGAACAAAAGAAATAGGCAGCCAGATGAAGGCGTGTGCGATATACAACATACAGTTCACTCGGATGAACTATTTTTGATGAGGAGGAACAATAGAAACGGGCAGCTAGATAAAGGTGTGTGCGATTGAGGGCATACACTTCAGAAGGATTAACTGTTTGCGATTAGGCAAAAAAAATAGAAACGGGCCAGCCAGATCAAAGTGTCTGCAATTATTAGGAAAAAAAGCGTCTGCGATTGATGGAATACACTTCACACGGATGGACTGTTTGCAATTAGCCACAACAAACTGAAACAGTTAGATAGATCAACGTGTGTGCGCTAGATGGGCACACACATTCTAATTCAAAGAAGCTTGCGCGATGGTAATAACGAGCGTGCACGGTTGTTGGAACAAGACGTGTGCGGACCTTGCCTATTGCGGTGCACCCTATGGTGCAAACGCCACGTACGCGGCCGAGAAGGCGTACATGCCCACGTTACGCCTTCCGGGAATAGTGCTGCATTTATAACCGTCAGTAAATTTTGAGCCTGCGTCCCGTCACATTCCAAATTGCAAACCTGTTCATACCGATCTAAACCTAAATGGTTTCCCACTTAGGAGCGTATTACTACTCGGTTATAAATAATACTACTCCAAGATGACTGCACATTCCTCCTCAACTCCTCATCCACAAAAACAAACAAGTCATGCATCATCGTTCCCTTGTGTTTGCCATGGCCAACGTGAGTTCTGGGCCGAGAGATTGGCACCAGGGAGGTGCGAGCATGGAAGCGGAAGCACGTGAGATGTCCCGCCTCGCCGCGAACGCAGCCGGCATGTCCCGCCGCGCGGCCGTAGTAGCAGTGTCGGATTTCGGGTTCTGCAAACCCTTGAGAGGTTCGAACTCTAGGGTGCGCACGAAGAACACTCTCTCCCCAACGCGCTCACCCTACGATTCCACAGCCTAGCTCGACGAACTCAAAGAACAAGGAACACAGAGGATTATACTGGTCCGGGCCACCTTGCGGTGTAATACCCTACTCCAGTGTGTGTGGTGGATTGCCTCGTGGGGCTAAGGATGAACTAGTACAATGGTCAAACAACCACCGGAGGAGAGGTGTTCTTGGGCTCGAATGAGCTTGTGGTATGTCAAATGTGGAATCGACCCCCCCCCCATGGTGGTGGCTAAGTCCTATTTATAGTGGCATTGGTCCTCTTCCCCTGAAATATTGGCGGGAAGGGATCCCACAACGGTCAAATTTGAAAGGGAACAACTAGTACAAGTTATCCTGACAAAAGTGGTCTTCGCCTGCCAAAGGCTCTGGTGGTGACACCGCGCCGGGCTCCAGAATGACCTCCATTCTGCCGCCCTGACGGTCCTTGGTCTTGTTGCATCGATATGGAAACCTTTGCTTGATTCCTCGGGACTCTGCGCCTACGCTTGCCCCCTTAGCACCTGTGACGCCCCCGATTTGTTCGTACACAAATCATGCACACAAATGTGTACAACCAAGATCAGGGACTCACTGGAAGATATCACAACACAACTCTAGACACAAATTAAAATAATACAAGTTTTATATTACAAGCCAGGGCCTCGAGGGCTCAAATACATAAGCTCGAATACACAAGAGTCAACGGAACCAATAATATATGAGTACATACATAAGTTAAAAAGTTTGCCTTAAGAAGGCTAGCACAAAAGTAACAACGATCGAAAAGGCAAGGCCTCCTGCCTGGGACCTCCTAACTACTCCTCGAAGCCGAACTCCACGTAGAAACATCATCGGGATCCTCTGGGTCCTGGACTCCACCATCTGGTTGCGTCATCCGAGAAGAAGGGACAAAAGGGGAAAAGGGGGAGCAAAGCAACCGTGAGTACTCATCCAAAGTACTCGCAAGCAAGGATCTATACTACATATGCAAAGGTATATGTGTAAAGGGGTAATATCTGTGGGTTAAACTGCAGAATGCCAGAATAAGAGGGGGATAGCTAATCCTACCGAAGACTACGCTTCTGGCAGCCTCCATCTTGCAGCAGTAGATGAGAGTAGCTGGAAAGTAACAAGTATCCTCGCTTCTCGCAGCCTCCGTCTTTAGCAGTAGATAAGAATAGATGGTAAGTTCACCATGTAACATTGTATAGCATAAACTTACTCGGCGATCCTCCCGCACATCACCCTGTGAGAGAGCGACCACCGAGTTATATCTGGAACTCATCTGGGTGTGTTTTATTAAGTATCCGGTTCTAGTTGTCATGAGGTCAGAGTACAACTCCGGGTCGTCCTTTTACCGAGGGACACGGCTATTCAAATAGATTAACTTCCCTGCAGGGGTGCACCACATAACCCAGCACGCTCGATCCCATTTGGCCGGACACACTTTCCAAGGTCATGCCCAGCCTTGGAAGATCAACACGTCGCAGCCCTACCTAAGCACAACAGAGAGGTCAGCATGCCGGTCTATGTCCTAGGCGCGCAGGGGTCCGGGCCCATCGCCCAACGCACACCTGCATGTTGCATACGCGGCCGGTGAGCAGACCTAGCAACCTCCATTACTAAGGAAGTTGCGTTACGCGGTCCAACCCGGCGCGCGCCGCTAAGTCGCTCACGTCAAGAAGGCTTCGACTGATACCACGACGTCGAGTGCCCATAACTATTCCCACGTAGCTGGTTAGTGCGTATAGGCCAATGGCCAGACTCAGATCAAATACCAAGATCTCGTTAAATGTGTTATTATGAAATAACCGCGGACAACGACCAGGGCCAGGCCCACCTGTCTCCTAGGTGGTCGCAACCCGCCATGTCGCTCCGCCACAAAGTAACCATCAGGGGGCTGCCGGGAACCCAGGCCCACCACTACCTATGTGGAACCACCTGCCCCTTCAGCCCCCATCTTTGAATCATCATCATGAGTATGTAATAGTAAAGTATATACCCGTGATCACCACCTGAGTGAGCACGGTCCGATAGTATAGCATGGCAGACGAACAAGAATGTAGGGCCACTGGTGGAATACTAGCATCCTATACTAAGCAATAGGATAGCAGGTAAAGGTATCAACGGTTGTAGCAACAATGACAGGCTATGAAACAGAATAGGAGCTATCGAATCAACAACAGTAGGAAACCTAATGCAAGAATAAGAGAGAGTGGAATGGGCGATATCTGTTGATCAAGGGGGGGGGGCTTGCCTGGTTGCTCTGGCAAGAAGGAGGGGTCGCCGTCGACGCAGTCGATCACAGCGGAACCATCAGCAGTCTCGGTCCCGGTGTCTATCGGAGAGTAGAGGGGGGCAAAACACGGTGCTACGTGTGATCTAACGCAGTGCTCGGTGATACAGGCGAAGAGGGATAACATCCGGGAATGTGTTCCCGGTGTTAGGCATTTTCGGTTAGACGGAACGGAGGGGACGGTTGCATGTTCGCTATGCTAGGGACGTGTGGCAAACGAACGGACCGCGTATTCGAATTAGTCTCGTCGTTCTGAGCAACTTTCATATATAAATTATTTTGATCCGAGTTACAGATTATTTTATATTAATTTTTAAAGATTTAACAATTTCTTATTTTCTGTTCCTAATTTAACTCGAAAATAAATAAATACTTAATTGCTATGGGTACACAGAAGTGTACCCAGCAAATGCAGTAGAGAGGCTGACTCGTGGGGTCGAGGCAACAAGTTGATCAGTCAAAGTTTGACTGGTCAACTGGGCTTTGGGACCCACACGCCATAGGCACATGTGGGTAATAGGTTTATTTAACTCTATCTAAATAGTGTTGGGGGCCCACTGTCATAGACAGAATATGAATTAGATTTTATTTTAAACATATAGTTAACTGAAAGGGACCACACGTCATAGGCACATCAGGTAATTTAATTTAGCTATACTTTTTTTGTTAGTAGAGTGGGTCCTGGGTGTCAGTTTCAGTTATTTTAGTTAAACAATTTATTAGGCTTTAATTAAATGGTTAGGCATTAGTTAAACGGGCAGGCCCACACGTTAGTGGGTCAACCCAGTGGTTTGAACGCGCGCGCGTGCGTGCCCGCCGGCGAGCACAGAACGCCGGGAGGCGTCGGCTCCGGCGATCAAACGGACGTCCGAGCCCGCCTGAAGATCGAGCGCTATGAGACAAGTGTTATGGCGCATGTGGTTCAGGCGAAAAAAATGGCCGGAGTCGGCGGTGGCGGCGGTGGCGGGAGGAGGCCGAGGCACGGCCTCGTCGGTGATGGAGCTACGAGACGCGGAGGGAGGGGAAGGTCACTGAGGACCGAGAGCTCACAAAGAGCTTGAGAGCGTGCTCGACGAAGCTGGGGAAGCAACGATGTCGCAGATCGACGACGTGTTGCCGCGGTCATGGCGGAGGAGGAAGAATCGATGGCGACGACTTGGAGGAGTTCCCGCTCGCGTGAGTTGACGTGGAGGTCGAAGGCGTCGGGGCTCAGCTCCTGGTCATGAAGGGGCGACGAGGGATGGCCAGTGGACACGACCACGACAGCGGCGCAGCCATGGACGCGCGCAAGCTCGGGGATGAAGGGCGCGATGCAGGAGGAAGAGGAAGGGGGCCAGGGGGCAGTGTTGTTCGTTAATGGCGGGCAACGGGGCGGGAGGTAGGAGACGCATGGGGCAGGTACGGGCGACGGCGAGCGGCGGCTCGTGCTCGAGCGCACGGGCGAGGGGGAGTGGATGGGGGCGCAAGGGGGAAGTAGTGGATCGGGGAGGGGCTAGGGTTCCGGGGGGTGGCCTAATAGGCTAGGGGCAGTGGGGGTGTTGGGCCGGCTGGCCCCTTTGGCTAAGTGGGCCAGGGCCCAGTCGGGGGGGAGGTGTCTTACTTTTATTTTTCTTTTGATTATATTTCTTTTCCTTTTTTTGCCGTTTATTAGTTTTCTAATTTATGTTTAATTCTAAAAATATGAAAATAGTATCTAATTTAGTTAACTAATTATACTACTGCCAAGGCTAATTTGGCACTAAATAAAATAGTTGTTTATTTTATAAATTATAAAAGGTATTTAATAAATTGTTATAGCCGCTGTTTGATTTACTTTAGAGCATTTAAACATGTTATAAAAATGTGGTTTCTTCGCCATTACTACTTAGGATTTATTTTTCACTTTTAGAACGTTTTAGTTTTAATGTTCGAAAACTTTTATAGTGTGACTTTATTTTAAATTTCAACTTTATCGATTTTGAGTCAACGTGAGATTAACAACAGTAATCGTGGTGTTGTGACATTATTAATAGGAGGTTACTGTAGTTTAATTATCCGGGCATTACAATTCTCCTCCACTACAAGAATTCTCGTCCCGAGATTTAAGCGGTGGAGTAAGGGGGGGAAAGTGCTGGTAGCAAAACCTAACGAGTCTTCTCGGTCTTGACTCCCGTTTCGAAGAGTTGATCCCTTTCATAGATGTCTTCATTTCTCTGCTTCAAGTCATCGTGATCAAGTCGCCATCCTTTCTTCGGGATCTCCATCGCCCTACGAACACGATAAGGGGGAACACTTTGGAAGAACGCATCTCCACAAAGATGGGCATCTAACGGCGAACTCCATGGGAAATACACGAGGTACCCCATGAGTTGTATTTCAGTGAATTCGTTGAGTGCAATATACGATGGTACCGAAGTTTCAAGTGGGTAGGCAATCATTCGATGCCTAGAGGGAAGCTGGAATGGGGGCTTCAACAATGATGTGACGCCCGGGTAATCAAGCTACAGTAAACCTCTGATAATGATGCCACGTCACCATGATTAATGTTGCTAAACTCGCGTTAGTTCGAAACTGATTCAAAATCCAAATTCAAAAACAAGTCAAACGTTTGAAGTTTTCAAAAGTCAAAACTAAAATGTTCTTAATGTGACAAATAAATCATGGATAATATTTGTGGGGAAACAACATCTTTATACAATAATTAAATACCCTAAAGTGATTAAAACATCAGCAAAAACAATTAATTATACACCCGGTATATTTAAAAAAAATACTAAACTATTTTATCTAGGTGTCAAAGTTATTATGGCAGTGGTATAATTAATGTTACCATTTTAGGTGCTAATTGAATATTTTACAAAACTAAAACAATTTGGGAAATAAAAATTAAACAGAAAAGAAATGGAGGTTAGAAAGAAAAGCAACAGTTCAGGCAAAAGATAGGGCTAAGGAACTACTATGCAATAGGCCTACTACTATAGTAACAAGGCCCAGCCCACAGCCAACTATCCCCTTCCTTGCTACAGAAAAGAAATCGTGGCGGCCATCCAGGCCGCCATGGCCACTGATGGCGCCGTGTCGGCCATCCCCCGGCTCCCCGGGGTGGTTAAGAGCACCCCCAGCAGCCTCCTTTCCCCTCTACAACCCTAGCCCCCAAAATCCCTCTCTCCCTTGCTCGTATTCGACAACCCGACCGAGGCCGAGCTCGCGGTCGTCATCATCGCCGTCGATCCCGTGGCCACCGACCACCATTTGCCACGATTTTATACCTTGGAGGACCGTCGTCTGCTTCTTCATCGACTACGAGGACTAGCTCGTGTCGGGGCGCACCGTATCGCCGCCATTGAGCCGTCTGCTCCGTGCGCGGCCGTCGGGCGCTATCATCCTGCACGTCGCCGTCAAGGCACCCCGACCGTCCCGACCTCTCCCGTGAGCTCGTGGTGAGCTCCACCGTCGACCCTCCTCCTTCCTTCTTTTGTTTTGACCACCTTAGCACCATCCCCGCACTTCTTCCGCATGAACGAGCTCGTGCTCGACCACACCCCGCAACCACCTCCGGTCCGCGCCCTAGGCGTCTCTGATGTGCCCGTAGACCTGAACCGTGCCTGCCCGCGGCCGCTGCAACTCCACGCTGCTGCTAGTCAGGGCCGCCGGCCCACCTTCGCCGCCCTCACTCGCCGGCCATCGCCCGCGCCCGCGCTCACCCGCCTCTACTGCTAGCCGCCCCGTCCAGCTGCTGTTGCCGCTGCAGACCGCGCCTGGCTGCACACCGCGCCACGCCTCCCGTCACTGCCGCCCGTGCCTGGCCATACTCCGACCGTGTCCCGACCTCGCCACGCCCGCTGTCGCCGTCCACCGCCACCGACCCATACCGGCTCCCTCCGCCCGCTACTGGCCACTCCTCACCGCCAGCTCTACCCCACCCTTTTCCCTCGCTTCACCCACCTCCGCCGGGCCGGAGCCCCCCCGCCTCTGCGCCGATGCAGCCCCCCCCGTGGCCTCTCCGCTCCGCCCCGCCCTTGGCCTCCGGCCTCGCCGCGACGGCTACTGCCTTGAGCGCTCGCCACCGCGCGAGCCGCCCCTGACCTCGCCCCCGGCCACCGCGGCTGGCCTCCCCCCTTGGCCGGCGTCATGGCCGCCGGCGGCCACGCCCGCTGGCCGCGCCAGGGGCCAGCCCCGTGCGGCTCTGCCAATCGGGCGATGCCCGTTGTGCCCGATCCTCGTAGTGCCCGACCCGCTTGGGCCCTTGGCCCTTTGACAGCTAGGGCCCAGCGCCCCTTAAAAAAATAGAATAAAAAATGAATAAAAACAAAAAGTATAAAAAATAATTAAAAATAAATAAATAGTTAATTAATTAACTAACTTGTTTAGTTAACCTAATGAGCATATTTAGTTTAATTAAACCTGCTTAATTAAACTAGTCAATGACGAACGGCCCCACTACCCAGTTTGACCAGTCAACTGCACAGTTGACCGCTGACGTCATCATGACGTCATGCTGATGCAATGACCCCCTTTTTTTATTAATAACAATTTTAGAATATTAATAAAACTTTGAAAAATCATATAAAATATTCCGTAACTCGGATGAAAATAGTTTGTACATGAAAGTTGCTCCGAATTTCGAGACAAACCCAAATATGCGGTCCATTCGTCCGCCACACATCTCTATCATACTGAACATGCAACATTCCCCTTCGTTTCATCTGCCTGAAAATGCCTAACACCGGGAATACTTTCTCGGATGTTATTTCCTCTTCGCCTGTATCACCGAGCACAGCGTTAGGACACACGTAGCACCGCCTTTTGCCATGTTATGCTTTGTGATGCTATTGTTTGCTTTGTTATTTATTTGTTTCCCCCTTCGTTGCTTATTTTCGGTAGACTCCGATACTGTGATAGACCCCGAGACCATTGATGCTTCGGTGTTCGACTACGGCTACGATTCCGAAGATTCCTTTCGTCTGCAGAGCTTCCAGGCAAGCCCCCCCTTTGATCACCAGATATCGCCTATTCTTCTCTCTACTGCTTGCATTAGAGTAGTGTAGCATGTTACTGCTTTCGATACTCCTATTCTGCTGCATAGCCTGTCATTGTTGCTACCACTGTTGATACCTTTACCTGTTATCCTAATGCTTAGTATAGGATGCTAGTATTCCATCAGTGGCCCTTCATTCTTGTCCGTCTGCCATGCTATACCATCGGGTCGTGATCACTCGGGTGGTGATCACGGGTATATACTATATACATACTTTACATACACATGATGATGATTCGGAGATGGGGGCTGAAGGGGCAGGTGGTTCCACCCAGGTAGTGGTGGGCCTGGGTTCCCGACAGCCCCCTGATGGTTACTTTGTGGCGGAGCGACAGGGCGGGTTGCGACCACCTAGGAGACAGGTGGGCCTGGCCCTGGTCGTTGTCCGCGGTTATTTCATAATAACACGTTTAACGGGATCTTGGTATTTGATCTGAGTTTGGCCATTTGGTCTATACGCACTAACCAGCTGCGTGGGAACAATTATGGGCACTCGACGTCGTGGTATCAGCCGAAGCCTTCTTGACGTCAGCGATTTAGCGGCGCGCGCCGGATTGGACCGGAACGCCTACTCTGGTATTAGGAGAGGCTAGGTCTGCTTACCGGCCGCCCTCGCAACGTGCAGGTGTGCATTGGGCGATGGGCCCAGACCCCCGTGCGCTTAGGGTTTAGACCGGCGTGCTGACCTCTCTGTTGTGCTTAGGTAGGGCTGCGACGTGTTGATCTTCCGAGGCCGGGCATGACCCTGGAAAGTGTGTCCGGCCAAATGGGATCAAGCATGCTTGGTTATGTGGTGCACCCCTGCAGGGAAGTTAATCTATTCGAATAGCCGTGTCCCTCGGTAAAAGGACGACCCGGAGTTGTACTCTGACCTCATGACAACTAGAACTGGATACTTAATAAAACACACCCAGACAAGTTCCAGATACAACCCGGTGGTCGCTTTCCCAGAGGGCGATGAGGGGAGGATCGCCGGGTAGGATTATGCTATACGATGTTACTTGGTGAACTCTTCTGCTACTCAAGACGGAGGCTGCCAGAAGCTTTGATAGTTGTTACTATTCCATCTACTCCCTTCTACTGCTGCAAGATGGAGGCTGCGAGAAGCGAGGATGCTTGTTACTTACCATCTACTCTCTTCTACT
Organism: Secale cereale; assembly: GCA_902687465.1. NCBI lineage: Eukaryota > Viridiplantae > Streptophyta > Magnoliopsida > Poales > Poaceae > Secale > Secale cereale. Next base: position 132,221,085 of record LR738709.1, on the reverse strand, counting down.
GCTGCAAGATGGAGGTTACTAGAAGCGTAGTCTTCAATCGGATTAGCTATCCCCCTCTTATTCTGGCATTCTGCAGTTTAACCCACATATATTACCCATTTACACAGATACCATTGCATATGTAGTGTAGATCCTTGCTTGCGAGTACTTTGGATGAGTACTCACGGTTGCTTTGTTCCCCCTTTCCCCCTTTCTCCTTTCTTCTCGGTTGATGCAACCAGGTGGTGGAATCCCGGAGCCAGAGGATCCCGATGATGTTTCTACGTGGAGTTCGGCTTCGAGGAGTTGTTAGGAGGTCCCAGGCAGGAGGCCTTGCCTTTTCGATCGTTGCTATATTTGTGCTAGCCTTCTTAAGGCAAACTTGTTTAACTTATGTCTGTACTCAGATATTATTGCTTCCGCTGACTCTTGTGTATTCGTGCTTATGTATTCGAGCCTTCGAGGCCCCTGGCATGTAATATAAAGCTTGTATTATTTTATTTGTGTCTAGAGTTGTGTTGTGATATCTTCAGTGAGTCCCTGATCTTGGTCGTACACATTTGCGTGCATGATTAGTGTACGGTCAAATCGGGGGCGTCACAAATGAGAATAACATGCTGTTTGATTCCAGGATGAATAATGGTATAGAATTTAGCTCGTGAATCACATACGAAGCCAGGTGCAAAGGATACATTAGAATCCGATTTGTAAAGAAGAGTCAGGTTTTGATCCAGTGGACCTGTGGGTTATGGGCCCACCACGTGGGTTGAAAATAGGAAGGGTGTTGACATCTTGCACAACCGCGATAGGGAGGCATGTCAGTGGATAGCTTGTCAGCTACGTCGGCAATAATGTGGGTACCAAGGACGGGGAATGAAGAGAACCATTTTCCCGCTCGTGGAAACGAGGCAGACCAATAGGCAAAGTTCTCGTCCACCGGTAGTGCCGGAATGTTATCAACAATAGAATCAAGGACTTACTGACAGAGTTGTACAACGAGGTGTTTACATAAGCAGAAAATTATTACTGCTTAGATTATATGTAGATCAAAGAAAGGTTAAACAAACAAATGGAAAGGAAAATTGTGATTACACACAACTAATAGGAGTATATCCTTCCCATGGACAAGCAGAACATGGCATACACAGATAAAGAGGCAAGGATTAATCAAGATGGTACCCATACAACGGTGGTTGGATAACTGACCAAGAAAAATTTAGCATCACGCCTCCAATGTCCTTATCGATTGGCAGGCTATCATAGTCATGCTTCGAGGTAGCAATGATATGGTGTTTCAATCAAGGGCCAGACTTTGGATACACAAAAGATCTATCAGGAGCAACTTATAAAATAAGTCTTACCATTTCCTCCTGGAAGAATGATTATCCTTGCAAAAGAAATTATGATGATAGTTCCTCCAGCCAGGGGTGCTAGGCTTGACATCACACTACCGGGTCATCAAAGGACCAACCTTATAACTCCTGGAAAGTTGTCCCAACCATCATATCTGACTGATATTCAGATCCGATTGGTGTCATGATACCTCAGACTCAGGATGTTCGAGAAGAAAAGGTGCAACACAAATTGACAAAATGACATTGCAAGATTCTCGGGAAATGAACTATGGGAGCGGGTTCCCGAAACAATAGTTCATCATTAAACCAAGGAGAGGATGAGGAGGTGGCTGATGGGCTCAGCGACAATTCACCGAGATTTCCAAACGGATGAATTTCAACAATAATGTGAACAAGAAGATGACACTTGTCAATTCAAATGATATAATGTTGTATGCTCAAGGAAAACATACACCATTAATCATTAGTTGAAAGGTGTGCCCGAAATATGACCTTAGGCAGCGAGATCAATGCTAGAGTGACGATTCAATAACCAACAATCTAAGAACGAACTGTCGATCGTTAAATTCAAATCAATAGGGTTGCTAGAAGTATAGAACTCAAGCATCATCTTTAGCATATTGGTATCCCGGTTGAAAACAACACGGGGACCAAGGAAGAATGGTGATGATGAGATGTATCTTCATACCGAGAATTTCTAAGAGGTGGGGCAATCCCCACAACATCCTCGACATAAAAGACAGTAATACTTCAAGGCGGAACACAACACTAGCTGGAGAGCAAGTTGTATTCATAATGTGGACAAGTTCGCGATGAAAGGAAGTCAAGGGTGTTGTCGACGATAATAAAAATCATCGAGGGCAAGGAGGGTATTTCTCATCATGAACACAGTTGACATCTCAGAAGAAATCAAAGTGTTGAAGGTGATCCGACACATTTGTCGGGAGGTTTCAAGAGGATGCAATCAAACAACAACGGTAACAAGCATGGGAATGACGAAGTGGCAAGTTATAGGATCAATATATAAGATGCAAGCTCAGAACCAAAGTTGCCTTTCAGGACAAGCAACATGATGTTGAAAGCTCAACGTAAGTCGTGCTCACACACTGAAGAATTCATGCACCAGAGAAGGACGAGTAGCACGGTCAAAGATAGCAAGACCAGGATGCACCCGATAGTCTAGGAATGACCGGATTGAGTTCAAAATTTCCCCGTAAAAATACTAGGGGTATCTGAGTTGTAGTGCAGAATAATTTCACTAGTCGATGTCCTCGGTTGACAACAACCCAGAACCCGTAGAGTGATTACGACAAGGAAATAAATTATTTCAACAAAGTTAGTAAGATGTGGTGCAATGGCAAGACATCTTCGAGATACCAGGGGGTAATACTCGAAGGTAGAACATGATAGAAGTAGAACCGGGTCATTGATCTATGCCAGTAGATACTTCAACCTTGCCAAATATAGACGAGGCACTGGAATGAATTCCCATCAGATATATCAGATCAGGACAACATGGTCGGAACCATAACTGTAAGGAATCAATTCAAGAATACCGAAAGAATCACACAGCTGGATAATCATTTTGCAAGAAGCTTCTGAGACGGTCTACATCATTTTCATGGGCTGGAACACAAAGTTCAAGGTCGACTCCCACTGCTTTAATGCATAACATTTCATTCACCTCTTGCTTTGATAAAACTGTAGTGTTGGAATTTTATCTCGTAGAACACCGAAAGAGTACGACTTGTGAAATCTTTCGGGTTCTCACAGATTAGGGGAAGGCATAGGTTCAACCCATCGAGCATCTTAGTAACATATACCGTAGGTTTCAAAAGTAAATATTATCAGCTCAAAAGTAGATCATGTTTGACAAAGCAGAGGATACAATTTACCAAAGGCATTATGTATCAGGGGAAGAACTCACATGGTGATTGAATATGAAGGACACTGTCGGATAACAATCCAACAATGGATCGAGCGATCCACAACGGAGCTGATGTGAGTATCGGTACTCACTCAGAGGAAGAAAGAATGCAGAGGCATCAGATTCAAGAATCACCTTATTAGCCTGATGCTTAAATAGAAAGAAATTATGGTTTCCAAAACGAAGGATCAGAAGCAGACGCTCTGATCAAGGATGGATAAGTTGAAAACACTTAGTTGGACAATCAATAAAGGTTTGAATTGCCGAGAACCAACTCATGTCCGGAATGACGTCTGAGTCGGAAAGATAAGTTTAAAAAAGATAACCCGATGACTGCGTGCATACGCACACATTGAATCAATAGGCTCGAAATGGCTAAGACAAGGGATATTAACGAAGACTACTAGTCATGTGGAATTAACCATAATGCAAGCAGGCAAGAATTTCAAGGGTAACAGGTTGCAGAGGATTTTTGAAAGATCGAAAGTATTCCGAAGAATTTTGTGAGACACATGAACAATTGAGAAGCACGGATCCTCGATAAATGTGACGAAATAACCGTAAGGGTTTTCACGCGAAATAAAACTACAAGACAGTAAACTCAAAGGATTCTCGGGACAACGGAGAATATTCCGAGGCATCTTGTAACAACAAGAGCGACAAGGAATGATCATGAGAATGACAAGTGCATGCAGATATCCATAGGGACATATCGGTGGCAGTGAATTGCAAAGGCGATGAGCACAAGGGTCTCGGGAAAATATCGAGGGATATCCGATGGGCCCCGAACCCCTCGTTGGTTACCCCAAGTGGAAGGTGTAAGATGCAGTAAGTAGAAGTGTTTTCCCCTAGCAAAGATGCCAAGGATCGATTCCCCAGAGACTCCTAGGTTCAACAAGTAGGTGTCAATTGCTACGGCGCTAGATTAGTAGCAACCAACGTGGACCTGCACACAGATACAAATAACTTTGCTCCCAACGAGTACAGAGAGGTTGTCAATCTCTCCGGCCTTGTAGTTCACAAAGGATTAAAAGCAATGATAGTAGTGATAGATAGTTTTTGCAATAGTAGGTAAATAACGAAAAGTAAATAGTGGATGTGATCAATGATGGTAATATGGACCGGAGTCTCATGATGTTCACTAGTGATGTCTCTCTCCCAAAAGACGATAAAACAGCTATGTGAGGTAACAAATACAGCTGGGCAATTGACAGGACCACGAACGCAAACCAATGCTGACTACAATGCAAGAAAGGTTGAGGTTCAAAGCATGGGCGGTACGCCAAAGTAAGTAGACCGAAATCCATCAATATCTACTACTAATCATCCACCTTGAGATATCTATCCAGAACATCTCGCTGGTATTAAGTTGCGAGTCCCACCCATAGTGTAAACTCAATGCAACAGACAACTGCATTAAAAGAACTTTGCGTAAAGTAAACAATCCTTGCACCCGCGGGCACAAGCACCGTTGTTTTCCCCCTTGTGGCAACAGCACATCCCCTAGACTCATGTTTCTGTCACTCAAGCTAGTCATCGAGGGGCATGAACCCACAATCGAGCATAACGTTCCCTCTTGGAGTCACTACCTATTACTCGGCCAAAGCAATAAATAACAACGGAGAACATGCAAGAATTACTTATGAACTAAAATATAAAAGTGGTGAATCAAATATATTACTCAAGATCAATCTGAACATAATCTCATAATCCATCGGATCCCAGCAAACTCAACATAGCAACAACATAAGGATTACATAGGTGCCTCGATCATGTAGGGCAGCTCACGAGGACTAATTAGTGAAGCACAAGAACGGGAGGAGAACATCACATAGCTACTGGTCATGGACTCATGGTCCAAGGGAGACTACTCACGAGTCATCCGGGAGGCGTCCATGGTGGTAGAGAAGCTCCCGGTGGTGATCCTCCCCTCCGGCAGGGTACCGGGAAGAGTTCTCCTGGTGCTCCCGATCTTGGAAGCGGCGGCGGCGGCGGAACAGAGATGGGATCGCGAAAAGAGTTCCTGTTCTGAGGGTTTCGGAGGTCCCTCTAAATATATGCCAAAGGGGGGCACCGGACGGGCTTCGGGGGGCCCAGGCGCCCCCCCCCCCGACGCGGCCCGGGGGGGGGGG
>LR738709.1:132088778-132206377 GCA_902687465.1 Secale cereale | reverse complement strand
TTGATTATATTTCTTTTCCTTTTTTTGCTGTTTATTAGTTTTCTAATTTATGTTTAATTCTAAAAATATGAAAATAGTATCTAAATTAGTATAGCTAATTATACTACTACGAGGGCTAATTTGGCACTAATAAATCAGTTGTTTCTTTTATAAATTATAAAAGGTATTTAATAAATTATTATAGCCGCTGTTTGATTTACTTTAGAGCATTTAAACATGTTATAAAAATGTGGTTGCTTCGCCATTACTAAGGATTTATTTTTCACTTTTGGAACATTTTAGTTTTAATGTTCGAAAACTTTTATAGTATGACTTTATTTTAAATTTGAAATTTATCGATTTTGAGTCAATGTGAGATTAACAACAGTAATTGTGGTGTTGTGACATTATTAATAGGAGGTTACTATAGTTTAATTATCTGGGCGTTACATCACCAAAGGGGAAACTGGTACACTGCGCCTGTTGGCGCCTGCCTGGCCTTGGACGTCATGGCTCACGTCACATGAACCTCGCGAGGTGTGTCTTGCATAGGTATTTCCCCTCCTTGGGAGCCGGCCTAGAGCGGCTGCCCCCAGGGAGGTATTGATGTCGCCCGCCTCGCGAGGCTTGGCCCCTCGCGAGGGTCTTCAGCTGTGGTTGCTAAAGTTGGGCCGTACGTAGCGACCCAACCTGAATGGATCAAGTCTCCGTGCTTAAGTGTCATCCCTGGATCGGTATGCTGACACACACAATACTCAAGAATTTATAATAGAGGCAAATCACATGTATAAGTAACGTAAATATAATTACCTCAATCAATATAGCGGAAGTAACAACAAGGTTGTGGAGTGCCATCAACACCAACAGCAAAGTTGAGTGTAGACATCGCAACCCTAAAGTATCACTTACTCGTCGGATAATTCCTGCAATATGAGATGTTGCAGCCGTGTAGGTCAGTACGTTGAATGCACTCGCAAATTCACACCATAGAATAATGAGGAACAATATATATTACTACATGCATATCTGGCTGGTGGAAGCTGTAAGGTTTATTTTGCATAAAGCTAGTTTTTCCCTACAACAAAGGAATACATTTTTAATTACTACTCAGTTGAATTAATCAATATATTGAGTGGTTCCTCCATCTCAATCCCAAAGTCACCAATTCATTAATAACCCAACAACTTCATTAGATAAAGTGATGAGATCAACAAATAATCCACTTCTAGATACTCAAAGTTGTCCATAATCAGGGACATGGCTAATCATGATTAGTTTGTACACTCTGTAGAGGTCTGCACATTTTTCCCCACAAGACTCGATCTCCTCCGTAGAATTCCTCGCACTGCTTGATGTTTGAGAACCGGATGATCGAGACATAGTCTTTCCGAAGAGGTCCCCTTAACCGATAGATAGGCCGGTACACCTACAATCCCCTACATCTGCTAGCCCATCATGGAAAGGTTTCTCACAACTTACTCAACTATGCCAGAGCCCATAATGGCTTGTGGCTGCGCATGGAAGTTTCTAGGCATGAAATATCATATGATCCCTTTGAGCCTGGGTGGCATTCCATAGGGTGATCACACGGGTCCTCCGGAATCCCCTAGGGCATACACTGGTTTCTCTAGGTGCTCGAGCAAGCCACTGGTTTCTCCAGGGTGCTCCAACCATTCCACCCAGATGTGTATTAATGTTTTCACCTTAAGTTTTCCTTAGTTAATATTACTCTCAAACCTTCCATGAATCTCACATACCAATCCACGTCTACGAGCATGGCTAAGCAATAAGTAACAAAGCGTATATTCCCGGGGTTGATCTCAAGTCATTGGGTTCTTACCTCATGAACTATTCAGCAATACCACATGTAACCAGGTCCTACTCATGCAAATCTTTGAGGATAGAACTAATTCAATAAAACTGGGTATCGAAAAGTATGATCAAAGTATGAACTGGCCTTGTACTGTTGATGGAGTGTTTTCGCATTCATAACTCGTGATAGATGTTCTCGTCACACTCAGATCAATATATCGTAAGCAAGCAATAGTACCCACACATAAGCAATCATGGAAAAGAATTGAAGATATGATCTCGGAAAACTTTGAAAACAAGGAAATGACTCTTGCAACAGAAAACAATTTCTAACAGTACCAAAATTAAGTGAATTTGGCCTTATCAGAAAGTTTAGGTCAAGAGCTTCGATTTGCAAAAAGAATCAACTCAAACGGAGTTACGAAACTAAAGTTATAACAAAAAAATGTTTAATATGAATTTGAACAAATTTCAAAATTTGAAAATTGTAAAAAGTTTATTTGATAGATTCACTGGATAGGTGGAATCAAGATGAAACTGTAGGTGCTGCTTTCATCTAATTTGGACGAATGAGTAAAAAGTTATGGCTATTTGAAAAATCAGGGCCAAGCTATTTTACGGAAGAAAAATAGCTACGACTAAAAAATTCTAGTTCTAATGTTTAAATACATAGACTAATTGATAATCTAATTATTCTACCGCACTAGTCTAGAAATAATAAGCTACGTGAGTATATAAAAAATACAAAGGAAGATACCTTTATAAGGTAGAGAAAATACGACTTTGGAGAAATGAGACGACTTCGAGAATTCTCGCCGGAGAGATTTTTTTTTCTTTTGTGAATCTAGTCAAACCAAAATATTGGTTTAACCCGAATTCGGATGATTTTTGGACGCTCTATGAGTCTATATTTATAGGTAGAAAAGAGGTTTAAGGGTTAAAGGTTAGGTAATATGGGACTAAATATAGACGTACAAATAAAATAGAAGGGGAACCGCATGGGCAAAAAATTACATCACCGCCGGCCGCGCCTAGTATACGTTCACATTTTTTTTGAAGTATATTTTTTTCTGAAATTTGTTTCAAAAAAAATCGTAAACCTTAATAAAATTATTTTAAAGAAAGGAATAAAAGAAATGGGCCGGCCTGCTGCTACTATGCTACACATGTGCGCGGCAGATAATGACCGCACACGTGCAGTTTTTATATATATAGAAACTGAAAAAGAAAACTAAATAAAAAAATAAAATAAAATTGTACATAGGCATATTATATATCAAAATTTTCAGAAAAATATTTCCTAAGGATGAACATTTTTTCGGTGGCAAATAAATTAGACAAAAATTTAAATAAAGCAAACAGTATTACTATTTCATTTAAAAACCAAATAAAAATATTTCAAAATACCAAAATGATTTCAAACTCATTTTTCTCTACTTTTCTACCGTAGTGACTTAACATTTTTACTCAATTCTTGTGTCCTTTCATCTTGGTAAGGTTTTTCCGAGACTGGTTCTTCTTAGCTGACAGGTCTGGCGCCAATACTAAAAAACTATCAATATCTCATGGTGGTCATCAAACAAAGTAACTGGGTCCCTACAGAAAATGGGTCTGGGCTTCTGATACGTCCAAAACGTATCTATAATTTCTGCTTGCTCCATGCCATTTTGGGTGATATTGCTATGATATTCATACACTTCCATACACTTTTGATCATATTTGGACTAACCTACTAATCCAGTGCACCCCGGTGCCAGTTTCTGTTTTCGGCTGTTTTTGTATTTCAGGTTTTCACGTTACGAGAACTGCCAGGAAAAATCCAGAAAAATCATATAAAAAATCAGCGTTCCAGGATCTACCTTGCGCCCGAAGGACAGCCGGGGGGGGCACCAGGGCTCCAGGGCTCCAGGCGCCCTGGCGGCGCGCCCCCCTGGGCCGCGCCGGGGGGGGGGGGGGCTGGGCCCCCCGAGCCCCTTCTGGTGCCCCCCTTCGGCATATATTTAGAGCGTCCTTCGAAACCCTCGGGACGGGAACTCTTTTTCGCGATCTCATCTCTGTTCCGCCGCCGCCGCCGCTTCCAAGATCGGGAGCACCAGGAGAACTCTTCCCGGCACCCTGCCGGAGGGGAGGATCACCATCGGGAGCTTCTCCACCACCATGGACGCCTCCCGGATGAGTTGTGAGTAGTCTCCCTTGGACCATGAGTCCATGACCAGTAGCTATGTGATGTTCTCCTCCCGTTCTTGTGCTTCACTAATTAGTCCTCGTGAGCTGCCCTACATGATCGAGGCACATATGTAATCCTTATGCTGTTGCTATGATGAGTTTGCTGGGATCCGATGGATTATGAGATTATGTTCAGATTGGTCTTGAGTAATATATTTGATCTACCTCTTTTATATTTATGTTCATAAGTAATTCTTGCATGTTCTCCGTTGTTATTTATTGCTTTGGCCAAGTAATAAGTAGTGACTCCAAGAGGGAACGTTATGCTCGATTGTGGGTTCATGCCCCTCGATGACTAGCTTGAGTGACAGAAACATGAGTCTAGGGGATGTGCTGTTGCCACAAAGGGGAAAACAACGGTGCTTGTGCCCGCGGGTGCAAGGATTGTTTACTTTACGCAAAGTTCTTTTAATGCAGTTGTCTGTTGCATTGAGTTTACACTATGGGTGGGACTCGCAACTTAATACCAGCGAGATGTTGAGGATAGATATCTCAAGGTGGATGATTAGTAGTAGATATTGATGGATTTCGGTCTACTTACTTTGGCGTACCGCCCATGCTTTGAACCTCAACCTTTCTTGCAATGTAATCAGCATTGGTTTGCGTTCGTGGTCCTGTCAATTGCCCAGCTGTAATTCGTTTACCTCACATAGCTGTTTTATCGTCTTTTGGGAGAGAGACGTCACTAGTGAAATCATGAGACTCCGGTCCATATTACCATCATTGATCATATCCGCTATTTACTTTTCGCTATTATTTACTATTGCAAACATTATCTATCACTACTATCATTTGCGTTTAATCCTTTGTGAACTACAAGGCCGGAGGGATTGACAACCTCTATGTACTCGTTGGGAGCAAAGTTATTTGTATCTGTGTGCAGGTCCACGTTGATTGCTAATCCGCGCCGTTAGCAGTTGACACCTACTTGTTGAACCTAGGAGTCTCTGGGGATTCGATCCTTGGCATCTTTGCTAAGGGAAAACACTTCCACAACACTGCATCTTTCACCTTCCACTTGGGGTAACCAATGAGGGGTTAGAGGCCCATCAGCTTCATTCTCACCATATGACCTATGGTTGGCAACATCTGCCTTGTACAAAGGAAAATTGTCAACCATTCTAAGTTTTAAACAAGGTTTTGATATCGTCGCCTCTTTGGTATGGGTAAGTCACTCAGATTTACCATCCCGTATAATAGAGGCGAATAATAAGAGTAAGTCCGTATGGTGATCAATCCATTCCGCACCAAAATCATCACCTTGTATATGGTTTAGTGAATCTCGCATTCTAGCACTCGGTCATCCTCACAAGCATTGCACATTTTTTTGTTATCGACGAACTGGGTTCGGATAACTCCATGAATTCTGCAAGTCCAACAAAACAGCTATCGTTCTTCTCAACTCTCGGGTTTTGCGTGTCCTCCTAAGAAACGTCTGCTGATCAAAATAGTAGCTCCTTCCAGGGGTTTTCCTTCAGCAAGAGTGTGCTTGCTTCTTGACAGGTCCTGGGGCCTGTGGGGTATGGCTCATCTCATCACTAGTAACACTTGGTCTCATCATCGAGTTGCAACTTATCATTCTTCCAACATCCAGCTTCCTAGCATTCTTAAATCCGTCCAAATGTAATGTATCCCCTTCCTTCTGTTGGTACAAACTAAGATGTAATTACCCAGACTCGTCATTGGGTGGTTAATTCCGAAGTCTGACATAACAAGCTATTGTATTCGGTTAATAGTGTTGGATTCTACCACCCTTAAAATGAAAAACACTAGTCTCTTCAAAATCTTATTCCGCGTAGCATGATTTCACTCATTGCCTATAAAGTAATAACGCATCAGATCCCAATCAATACCAATGATGCTAACTTATTGAATTATTTTACAATCTGCTGCATTTTCATTACATGCCTCAACTCAAATATTTAGCACAAGTATCCTTCTCACTGGGACAATCTCTGGCAAGGTGCCCTGCTTCATTACAGCATAAACATATTACTTCTGACAACTATCGTGGTTTCCTTGTGATTACGTAGCCTCCTTAGGTCCTCGGCTTGTGGGTCTACTTCAGAACTTGTATATCCTTAACTCATCCTTGGAGTCACTATTGCTCCACATTCCAACATTACACCCTCTTTAAATCCAATTGTACTTATTTCCTTCATACCCTTGGGGTAAGCATCATATAAAGAATAAACTCCAAATTATTTTCTGCAAACTCCACTCTTTGGAACAACATTTTGCTTTCCATTGGTCTAGTGTTCACATAGAAAAGTATCGCCCAAAAAAATTGCACTGGTTCATTCGTAATTCATCTTCTCCTCATATCCAATATTTTATTACATCCTAAACCTCTATTCAACACTCACATCTCAAAGGTGCTTCACTACAAATGCTACCATCCACATAGTTTGGTAGGGTCAAGCATTCCTTCCATCTCTATTCAGTTGTCCTTGCTGAGGATGCTTCAGTCCCACTGGAATTGGGCAATGTGATCCTTGAAATCATCGATATTTTGCTTCATCATGGTGGTTGTGTGCTTCATCTCCATCATCTCCACATGCACCCTACTCAGTGCTACTTCTCGAGCTTGTGTTGTATTCCCTCGAAGAGGAAAGGGAGATGCAGCACGGTAGCGTAAGTAATTCCCTCAGTTTTTGAGAACCAAGGTATCAATCCAGTAGGAGACCACGCGCGAGTCCCTCGCACCTGCACAAACAAATAAGAACTTCACAGCCAACGCGATAAGGGGTTGTCAATCCCTTTACGATCACTTACGAAAGTGAGATCTGATAGATATGATAGTTTATATTTTTGGTATTTTTGTTTATAAGAACAGAAAATAAAAGCGATAAAAGTAAAGTAGATGTAGATTGATATGTTGAGAATAGATCCGGGGGCCATAGTGTTCTCTAGTGGCTTCTCTCATGATAGCGATATTCTACGGCGGGTAAACAAATTACTGTCGAGCAATTGATAGAAAAGCGAATAATTATGAGACTATCTAGGCATGATCATTGTATATAGGCATCATGTCCGAGACAAGTAGACCGAAACGATTCTGCATCTACTACTATTACTCCACACATCGACCGCTATCCAGCATGCATCTAGTGTATTGAGTTCATAAGAACAGAGTAACGCCTTAAGCAAGATGACATGATGTAGAGGGATAAACTCAAGCAATATGATATAAACCCCATCTTTTTATCCTCAATGGCAACAATACAATACGTGCCTTGCTGCCCCTACTTTCACTGGGAAAGAACACCGCAAGATTGAACCCAAAGCCAAGCACTTCTCCCATTGCAAGAACTATAGATCTAGTAGGCCAAACCAAATTGATATTTCGAAGAGACTTGCAAGGATATTATGAGCACACAGAAAAAGTTCAGAGAAGAACCAAATATCTTTCGTAGATAACCTTGATCATAAACTCACAATTCATCGGATCTCGACAAACACACCGCAAAAAGAGATTACATCGAATAGATCTCCTCGAAGACCGAGGAGAACTTTGTATTGAGATCCGGAGAGAGAGAAGAAGCCATCTAGCTACTAGCTATGGACCCGAAGGTCTGTGGTAAACTACTCACAACTCATGGTGAGGGCGATGATGATGAAGAAGAAGAACTCCGTGATGGATGCCCCTCTGGTGAAGCTCCGGAACAGGCTCCAAGATGGGATCTCACAGGAACAGAAGGTTACGGCTGTGGAATTAGGGTTTTCTCTCTGTTGTCAAAGGTTTCGGGGTACGTAGACTTATATAGGAGGAAGGAGGACACCGGGGGGTGCTCGAGGGGCCCACGAGGCAAGGGGCGCGCCCTGGGAAGGAGGGCGCGCCCCCACCCTCGTGGACACCCCGAGGCTCCCCTGACGTGGTTCTCAAGTCCCCTGTGCGTGATTTTCTCCAAAAATATCTCTCGCGAAGGTTTCATTCCGTTTGGACTCCGTTTGATATTGTTTTTCTGCAAAACCCTGAAACAGGCAAAAAACAGCAATATGGACTGGGCCTTTGGGTTAGTAGGTTAGTCCCAAAAATGATATAAAAGTGTAAGATAAAGCCCATTAAACATCCAAGACTTCATAAATAATAGCATGGAACAATAAAAAATTATAGATACGTTGGAGACGTATCAAGCATCCCCAAGCTTAATCCCTGCTCGTCCTCAAGTATGTAAATGATAAAGAAAGAATTTTTGATATGGAATGCTAACTAATATAGTTTTTCAATGTAATTCTCTTAATTGTGGCATGAATGTTCAGATCTGAAAGATTCAAGATAAAAGTCTATATTGACATAAGAAATAACAATACTTCAAGCATACTAACAAAGCAATCATGTCTTCTCAAAATATTATGGCTAAAGAAAGTTATCCCTACAAGATCATATAGTCTGGCTATGCTCCCTCTTCATCACACAAAATATTCCTATCATGCACAACCCCAATTTCAGCCAAACACTTGTTTTCATACTCTATTCTTTCAAACCTTTCAACTTTCACGCAATACATGAGCGTGAGCCATGGACATAGCACTATGGGTGGAATAGAGGTGGTTGTGGAGAAGAGATAAAGGAGGGAGATTCTCACATCAACTAGGCGTATCAACGGGCTATGGAGATGCCCATCGATAGATATCAATGTGAGTGAGTAGGGATTGCCATGCAACGGATGCACTAGAGCTAAAAATGAATGAAAGCTCACCAAAAGAAACTAGTGGGTGTGCATCCAACTTGCTTGCTCACGAAGACCTAGGGCATTTGAGGAAGCCCATCGTTGGAATATACAAGCCAAGTTCTATAACGAAAATTACCACTAGTATATGAAAGTGACTAAACATGAGACTCTCTACAATGAAGAACATGGTGCTACTTTGAAGTACAAGTGTGGAAAAAAGATAGTAGCAATTGTCCCTTTTTTCTTTTCTTTTCCTTTTCTCTTTTTTTAGAACCTTTCTTTTTTTCTTTGGCCTTTCTTTTTTTCCTTTTTTTGCGGAGGGGCTTTATAGATTTAGCCTTTCCTCCCATGGGACAATGCTCTAATAATGATGATCATCACACTTTTATTACAACTCGATATTACAACTCGATACTACAACAAAGTATGACTCTATATGAATGCCTCCGGCGGTGTACCGATATGTGCAATGAAACAAGAGTGACATGTATGAAAAGTTATGCATGGTGGCGTTGCCACAAATACGATGTCAACTACATGATCATGCATGGCAATATGCCAATATGAAGCGTGTCATATGAACGGAACGGTGGAAAGTTGCATGGCAATATATCTCGGAATGGCTATGGAAATGCCATGATAGGTAGGTATGGTGGCTGTTTTGAGGAATAATATGGTGGTTGTTTTGAGGAAGGATATATAGTGGGTTTATGGTACCGGCGAAAGTTGCGCGGTACAAGAGAGGCTAGCAATAGTGGAAGGGTGAGAGTGCGTATAATCCATGGACTCAACATTAGTCATAAGAACTCATATACTTATTGCAGAAATCTACGAGTCATCAAAACAAAGCAATCAACGCATGCTCCTAGGGGGGAGGTTGGTAGGAGTTAACCATCACGCGCCGCCGACCTCCACACAAAGGTTGACACTTTACAAATACCTCATGCTCTAACTTTGTCACATAGCGGTTCACCATACGTGCATGGTACGGGAATCACTAACCTTAACACAAGTATTTCTCAATTTAATAATAACTCCACTAGCATGACTCTAATATCACTATCCTCATATCTCAAAACAATTATCAAGCATCCAACATCTCATTCTATTCAATGCACTTAGTGTGATTTTTTTACTACATTGACATTGGATGTCTATCATGTGAAGACTAGTTTTTTTAGCCTAAACACATTACCATGCTGTTTTAATAGACTCTCAAATAGATATAAGTGAAGCATGAGAGTTCAAAAATTTCTACAAAATATAACCACCACCGTGCTCTAAAAGATATAAGTGAAGCACTAGAGCAAAAAACTATTCAACTCAAAAGATATAAGTGAAGCACATAGAGTGTTCAAACAATTCCTAGGCCATATTTAACTCTCTCAAATAGGTGTGTCCAGCAAGGATGATTGTGGCAAATTAATATGCAAATAATCAAATTATACAAGACGCTCCAAGCAAAACACATATCATGTGGTGAATAAAAATATAGCTCCAAGTATAGTTACCGATGGATGAAGACGAAAGAGGGGATGCCTTCCCGGGGCATCCCCAAGCTTAGGCTTTTGATTATCCTTGTATTTTACTTGGGGTGCCATGGTCATCCCAAAGCTTAGGCCTTTGCTACTCTTTGTTCCATAGTCCATCAAAGCAATACTCAAAACTTGAAAACTTCACAACACAAAACTTAGACAAAAATTCTCGTGAGCTCCGTTAGTATAAGAAAGCAAACCACTACTCAAAGGTACTGCAATGAATTCATTCTTTGTTTATATAAGTGTTAAACCTACTGTATTCCAACTTCTATATGGTTCATACCTCCAAATATTACTCATAGATGCATTGAAATAAGCAAACAACACACGAAAAACAGAATCTGTCAAAAACAGAACAATCTGTAGTAATCTGCAGGTTTCACATACTTCTGCACGCTTCAGTAAAATCTTACGACCACTTTAGCGAGCGCTAATGATTCTGTTTTTCACAGCAAGATCACATAAACTTCACACACATCTTCCCAAAGGTTCTACTTGGCACAAACACTAAACAAAACATGAAACCACATCTAATCAGAGGCTAGATGTAATATTTATTCCCTAACAGCAACAAAAACAAAAAATATAAAATTGGGTTGCCTCCCAACAAGTGATATCGTTTTACGCCCCTAGCTAGGCACGATACAAGATAAATCTAGGTATTGCCATCTTTGGAAGGCAATTCTTTGATTAAGCACTTATGATTGTTAGGCACTCCTTTGTCCCTATTAATAATCAAACTCTTCGGCAAGAAATCAAGAAATTCTAAAGTGTCAAAAGGGTCTCTTGCAAAATTAAGAAAATTAGGGTGAATTATGGATTTGAGATCCGCAATTCTAAATGTTTCACCCTTGTCTTTAGGGACATACATGAACTTAGATAATTTAGTGGTAGAGGTATTTGGAGTAGTTTTTATAGCGGAAAGACTAGAACCCACATTCGTAATAACATCCTCAAGCTTATTGATTCTAGTAGAATCCTGATCTAGCTTGTCTTTAACTATGGGCTCCTTTTCCTTAAGCTTTTTCAGAACAACTCTTACCTTAGATCCATATTGGGTGATTTCATTATGGATTTTTCTATCCAAGTTCTCTACCAGTTCTACCGTAGCAATTTTGTTTTCAATGGTTTCTAACCTTTGCATAACATGCTCCAAAGTTAAAACGGTCCCATTAACCATAAGAGGTGGGAAGCCAAATAATTCGGTCATAGCATTATAAGAATCAAAGGTATGGCTACCCAAAGAAATTCCCTCCGGTAATGGTATCTAAGATAAATCTATTCCACGGAGTTATGCCAACATAAAAATTGCGAAGAAGCACGAAAGTAGAAAGCTTCCTATTAGATCTATTTTGAGCATTGCAAATTCTATACCAGGCATCTTTTAAGTTTTCTTCCTCCCTTTGGTTAAATTTGAGGACCTCACTCTCGGGATTGTTGATAATGATAGGTGTGCTAGACATGATGACAAGCAAGCAAGCAGCACAGAAGCAAACAAGAAGCAAGCGAACGATAAACACATGGCAGAAGAAGGGCAAATAAAACGACAAGGGTGAAGTGGGGGAGAGGAAAACGAGAGGCAAATAAATGTAATGCGAAGGATAAGGGTTTGTGATAGGTACTTGGTATATGACTTTTGCGCAAGCCTCCCCGGCAATGGTGCCAGAAATTCTTCTTGCTACTTCTCGAGCTTGCGTTGTATTCCCTCGAAGAGGAAAGGGAGATGCAGCACAGTAGCATAAGTATTTCCCTCAGTTTTTGAGAACCAAGGTATCAATCCAGTAGGAGACCACGCGCGAGTCCCTCGCACCTTCACAAACAAATAAGAACTTCACAGCCAACACGATAAGGGGTTGTCAATCCCTTTACTGCCACTTACGAAAGTGAGATCTGATAGAGATGATAGTTTATATTTTTGGTATTTTTGTTTATAAGAACAGAAAATAAAAGCAATAAAAGTAAAGTAGATGTAGATTGATATGTTGAGAATAGACCCGGGAGCCATAGTGTTCTCTAGTGGCTTCTCTCATGATAGCGATATTCTATGGCGGGTAAACAAATTACTGTCGAGCAATTGATAGAAAAGCGAATAATTATGAGACTATCTAGGCATGATCATTGTATATAGGCATCATGTCCGATACAAGTAAACGGAAACGATTCTGCATCTACTACTATTACTCCACACATCGACCGCTATCCAGCATGCATCTAGTGTATTGAGTTCATAAGAACAGAGTAACGCCTTAAGCAAGATGACATGATGTAGAGGGATAAACTCAAGCAATATGATATAAACCCCATCTTTTTATCCTCAATGGCAACAATACAATACGTGCCTTGCTGCCCCTACTATCACTGGGAAAGGACACCGCAAGATTGAACCCAAAGCCAAGCACTTCTCCCATTGCAAGAACTATAGATCTAGTAGGCCAAACCAAACCAATAATTCGAAGAGACTTGCAAGGATATTATGAGCACACATAAAAAGTTCAGAGAAGAACCAAATATTTCTCATAGATAATCTTGATCATCAACTCACAATTCATCGGATCTCGACAAACACACCGCAAAAAGAGATTACATCGAATAGATCTCCTCGAAGACCGAGGAGAACTTTGTATTGAGATCCAAAGAGAGAGAGAGAGAGAGAGAGAGAGAAGAAGCCATCTAGATACTAGCTATGGACCCGAAGGTCTGTGGTAAACTACTCCCAACTCATGGTGAGGGCGATGATGATGATGATGAAGAACTCCATGATGGATCCCCCTCCGGTGGAGCTCCAGGACAGGCTCCAAGATGGGATCTCACGGGAACAGAAGGTTACAGTGGTGGTGTAAGTGCATCTAGTGCCACCCCTAGTTGATTTTGGAGTATTGACGACAAACCTGGTTGAGGGACTAATGTGTTTGTGAGAATTGCAGGATAACACAGGTAGTAGTCCCTCATTGATTCGGTTTACCTACCGGAGATGACCCCTAAAAATGTATGAAGACATTGACGACAATGGTGGTATATTGAAGATAATCATATTGAAGCCTATGACAAGAGAAGACATTTTGTGAAGACTATGGAGCACGAAGACTTAGATGTTTCGTTGTTTCCTTTTCTTCTTTGTTGAGTCATAGGAACCACCGTACTGTTAAGTGGGGTCCAAGTGAACTAAGTCAGAGTGACTGAAGTGATGCTCAACCAAATCCTATGTCTTGGAGCGAAGACAATGAGAGCAAATCTTATCCAGAGCTGGATGAGTGAGCTTTACTTGTAGCCCAAGTAAAGTTGCCGCGTGTGTTTGAAATCTGACCGTTGGAACACGTGTCAGTTCCTTAGTGACCCAGGGTCACTTCGGACAAATCAGGTCGGGTTGCCCAGTGGCTATAAATAGCCCACCCCCTACACCATAAGTTGGTGGCTGCTCAGAGTTATTGCACGGCTTTTGTCGTTTGAGAGCAACCCACCTCCGAAGCATTTGAGAGAGAGATCCTTGCGAGGACAAATCCCAAACACCCAGAGCCAAAGAGTGTTAGGCATCACTGAAGTCTTTCTGTCTGTGTGACCTGAAGACTTGTTACACTTGAGTATTGTGTTTCCTCCAGCCGGTTAGGCGTCGCGTTCTGAGTATCCAAGAGTCATTGTGGATCACCGGTGAACGAAGTCTGTGAAGGTTTGGAAGTCTACCTTGAAGACTTACCAGAGTGATTGGGCGAGGACTAGGTGTCCTTAGCTCAAGGGGAATAAGGTGAAGACGCGGTCTTCTGAGTTAAATCTCAGCCTCCCTAACCAGACGTACAATTGTAACAACAACTGGAACTGGTCTAACAAATCACTGTCTTCCCCGAGCTACTGGTTCTATCCTCTCCTTCTCTTTACTTATTGTCTTATGTTGTGAAGTCATTGCCTGCTTGCCTTATCTGATTGACTTCATTGTGTGACTACTTGTTCTGATTGGCTTCATTCCATCTTCCATCCTGATCCTTACTGCCTAGCTGTTATTAGTCTTCATGCTTTCACTTCATTGAATACTTGACTATGGTCTGTCTAGTGTAGTCTACCTTCCGCTGCATATAAATAGGATTGGATTTATCAATTGTCTTCGAAACTTCCATGTTTTGAAGCATTTCATAAAAATCGCCTATTCACCCCCCCTCTAGTCGATATATTGCACTTTCAGTTGGTATCAGAGCAAGGTACTCCCTTTTTCTGTGTGATTCGGTTTAACCACCTGTAGTTTTAGCTATGTCGACTGCAGGGATAATCAAAGTCTCCGCTGCGTGTCCCGTCTTCGATGGCACTGAATATCCCTACTGGAAGAACAAGATGCGCATGCACCTTGAAGCCATTGACGTGGACCTCTGGTTTGTCGTCAAGATCGGCGTTCCCAAGACTGGTGAAGGTATCACCCCTGCTGATGTCAAGAGGCTCGTTCAACTGGATTCAACGGCCAAGAACATCATCTGTGGTCATCTGACCAAAGGACAGTATGGTCATGTGAGTGCCCTGGAAACTTCAAAGGAAGTCTGGGACTGGCTCTCAAAGGTCAATGAAGGAGTCTCAACCCAGAGAGACCAAAGGATGAGTGTCCTTCACAATCTTTTCAATCGCTTCAAGAGACACGACAATGAGAAGTTCCAGCACACATTCGATCGCCTCGCTGACATCACAAATGAGCTTCAGGCACTTGGCGCCACTGAGATTACCAAGCATGAAATCGTCAAGACCCTCCTGAGATCACTCGACAGCTCATTTGACATCCTTGCCCTGATGATTCAAGAACGCCCTGACTTCAAGACTCTCGATCCGTTTGACATACTTGAGAGACTCAACACACATGAGTTCCAGCTATCTGAGAAACGTGACATCTATGGTTCCAACTATGGCCGCACTCGCGCCTTGAAGGCAAAGGCTGTTTCTTCATCTGAAGAAGAATCTGATTGCAGTTCTGATGATCCTGAAGATATTGGAAAGGAGCTTGCCATGCTTGTGAAGAAGTTCCAGAAATTCACTAGGAAGAAAGGCTTTAGAAAGTCTTCACGATCCAGCTCAAAAAATGATGAAGCTTCTACCCGTGACTACAAGAAGAGAACATGTCATAAGTGCAAGAAACCTGGTTACTACATCTCTGAGTGTCCTCAATGGGACAATGAGAAGAAGAAGAAGAGTAAGGAATATGATTCTGATGACAAAAAGAAGAAGAAATACTCAAAGTCTTCTTCCAAGTCTTCATTAAAGTATTCATCACATAAGAAGAATTCATCTGGCAAGGCTTGTGCGTTTGTTGGCAAGGAGATGGATTCAGAGGAGGAGTCTGCTTCAGAAGAAGCGGAGGTGGAGTCTGAGGAGGAATCAGATTCTGGTGCTGCAAGTCTGGCTCTAGCCACAACCTACGTGGCCAAGTCCATCTTCAACACTGAAGACAATGGCCCTGTCACCAACATTGATGATGAGGACGACAACTCTGCTACCACCTACTGCTTCATGGCACGCGGTGCCAAGGTAAAATCACGTGATGCTTACTTTCAAACATCCAGTGAAGATGACTCTGATGGTGAATCAAAACCTAGCTACAAAACACTTGCTAAAATTGCCACTGAACAGCAGAAAGCTATGGAACACATTCAAAAACTGTTAGACAAAAGCGCCGACCTGTTGGACGCGAAAATGACCCATTCTCAGTCCTTAATTGAAGAAATTAAAAATATTCATGTTAAGTACGAGGAACTTGAAGGTCTTTATGAATCGCTCTCAAAAACTCATGAAAAGCTTTCCCACGATTACCTTCAAAGGAAGCGAGAACTTGAGAAATTGAAAGCGGCTCATGAAGATCTTCAAAAAGAAAATGAGCCACTCCGCGCACAACTGATCAGCTCCACTCAGGAAGGATTTGAACCACCATGTCTAAAATGCATTGAGCGTGATAACACTACATCTGTTGTTGAATGTTCTACTGCTGCCACTGTTGCAATATCTTCAACTGCTGATGTGGTAACTAATCCCTCTGTTGAGGATACCACTACTATTGCTGATGAAAATGCTAGGTTGAAGACTTTGCTTGAAACAGGGATGTACAAAAGCCTCAAAGGGCATCAGACTCTATGTGATGTCCTCAAAAAGCAGATACTGAACCGAAACCCTAGGAAAGAGGGTGTTGGGTTCGACAGGAAAATGAATGTTGATGGTTCATACTGGAAGCCTGAGCAGTATCCCAAAACCACATGGGTTGCTGCAAAGGAACCTTCAGTGGATCCATCTACCCTATCTGGCTTCACTTGTGCTAATCCTATTATCATTGATGAATCCTTTGATGCAAACTATAAACTGTTTAAGAATCAAAATGGTGAAGTGTTTGCCAGGTATATTGGTACTAACTGAAGGAAAGGACCACCTATGAAGAAGATATAGGTTCCCAAAGGTTGTCTTGAGAAACTTCCAGCAAATGTCATCATGACACCACCTGGGAAGAAGACAAACCCCAGACCAATGGCTTCATATGGTCCTAAGGCTTCATACAGACAAAGGACTCACCTGAGTCACCCTAACGCCAATGTTTTGCAGGGAAATTATACTCAGACCCATGAATATGAGAGTGTTTCTCAAACTGCTATATTCATAAAACAAAGAATTTTTATGCTTATTCTCACGAGTATTATTCTCCTCCTGCAAGACTATTTGCTAGGGCTCCAAAGCCAAAATTCTCAGATGCTGCACTTAGACTCATTGCTTCTAAGCCACCCCTGAAGATGTGGGTGGTTAAGAAGAACTAACTTTCTCTTGCAGGGAAAGGTCTCCAGCCAAAAAACAAAGGCGTCTGATGCTATTGCTGGGGACCTAAAACACTTGTAGGGCACAAGATCAAATGCCCAAATGGTTTACTATCCATTCTGTTCATGAATCGCTTGCTAATCATCTTATCAGTCCTAACTTGGATCTAAGCTTTCATAATCCACTTGTATGTCAATTGTTTATGCTTCACAATGGCTATTGGTGAAGCCTATCCTCCTAACTGCATTGTAGGGAGTGACACCAAAGTCTTCAGAATGGATTATGGACAGCGGATGCACAAATCATATGACTGGAGATCAAAGTCTTCTTATGAACTCAACTTTACGTCCATCTAACAAGAGTCACATCACATTTGCTGACACTGGCAAAAGCAAAGTGTTGGGTCTAGGTAGAGTTGCAATCTCAAGGGATCGGCACATGGATAAATTCATGCTAGTTGAGTCCCTTGGTTTCAACTTAATGTCTGTCTCAATGCTTTGTGATTTAAATATGATTGTGATATTTGGAAAATTTCGTTGCCTTGTACTAATGGAATCTGACAAGTCTCTAGTATTTGAAGGATACAGAAAACGTGATCTGTATATGGTAGATTTCTCAGCTAGACCGCAGATGGCCGTATGTCTTCTAGCAAAAGCTTCAGAGTGCTGGCTCTGGCATCAGAGGCTGGGACATGCCGGCATGAGGAACTTGCACACTCTCGCAAAGAAGAAACACGTCGTAGGCATCGAGGACGTCAAGTTCAAGAAAGATCATCTGTGTGGTGCCTGTGAAGCTTGGAAGATGACTAGGGCCAAGCATCCCTCGAAGACAATCATGACGACATCCAAACCCTTCGAGCTACTTCACATGGACTTATTTGTCCCTACTCACTACTCCACGTTCTCTACCACAGCTTGTCTCTATGGCTTCGTCATTGTTGATGATTATTCAAGATACACATGGGTGCACATAATTCTGTACAAAACTGAAGTACAAGATGTCTTCAGACGCTTCGCCAACCGTGCCATGAACAACTATGGCGTCAAGATCAAGCATATCAGAAGTGACAATGGCACTGAGTTCAAAAACACCGGCCTTGATCTTTATCTGGATACAATGGGAATCACCCATGAATTCTCAGCTCCATACACACCTCAGCAGAATGGCATCATAGAGCGCAAGAACAGAACCCTAATTGAGATGGCTCGAACAATGCTCGATGAATACAAGACACCAAGAAGGTTCTGGCCCGAATGTCGGGTATTGGATCGACACCTATGGGATCACAAGAATCCCTACTACGGTTGCGGGGCGCGGGGTTGAGAGAAGAGCGGATCCAACAGTTAGCACATGGTTCCTTTACCCAGGTTTGGGCCGCAAAGATGCGTAAAACCCTACTCCTGCTTTGGTGGATTATATGTTTGTGTTCTTCAGCTAGCTATGGGGCGTGAGGAGCTCCAAGAGTCGAGTCATGAGGAGTTCTAAAAAGCCGACTCCTTCTCCTGGTCGCCTCGGGCCTCCTTTATAGGGAAAAGGGGTTGCCACAGTGGCACACAGGATGTGAAAAGGGTACAGTGATGTGAGGTTATCCCTCACATTATATGAAAAGGCGCATTTAATGTGCCTTGCTTAGGTGTCCTTGCTTTATCGGGGACGGGGGAGACATCCGTCTTGTCCGTCGCCACTCCTTCTTGTGTTGACACGCGCCCTGGCCAGCGGTGCCTGAGATGCCATGTAGGCAGGTAGGCAGATGAGGTGGCGCAATGGTGGGTCTTCCACGAAGATCTGCATGTCTCCACGCAGGTTCCTGCCCAGTTAGTTGGGTCGGCAGCAGCATGGGGCGGTGGAAGCTTAGTTGGCATGGGCCTGATGGTGGCCCTGCGGATGTCCTCGGCAAGGGCCTTGCCGGAGCTCCGGCAAGGGTCTTGCCATGGCACCTGCTGTCATCCCCGGCAAGGTGCTTGCCGGGGGTCTTGTGGTCCTCCTTGGCTGGGATCCCGCCAAGGGTCGTCGCCTTCTTAGTGTGTGTATCTGATCTTGAATGTCTTCACAAAGATCTGCATGCCACTACGGGGATATCTCCCGAATCCTTGCCCCATGGGGGCAGTGGACTCAAAGGTGATCCGCTCCGTAGGCGTGGGGCGAGCTGCCGCGGCAAGGATCTTGCCGGGGCTGCTAGAGCCGGCCCCGGCAAGGATCTTGCCGGGGCTGCTGAAACTGGCTCCCGGCAAGGATCTCGCCGGGGGAAGCCGCTTCGTCCCTTTGCTCTTTGTGGTCTTGTTCTTGGTGTTGATCCAGTTCCATCGAGCTTCGGTCTTACCCTGGCTCACCTCCCTTGCCATGCTTGGTGTGGTAGTGCCCGTGGCTCAGACTGCCCGTGCACAGTCATAGGGGGTACAAAAAGTGTACCCCTCTTTTTGTACACCGACAGGAGCCCCCGGGCCTGGGCCACACATAAGCGCGACGCGTTGTTGGGCTAGGCCCAGAACGGTGCGCGGGCAGGCGGGGCGGTTTTCACTGTGGTAAGATTTTCTGCGCGCTGCGCCTCCCACGACCCGCGCGCGCGGCGCGGGGTGGAGGGGCGTGCGTGACGTGGGCGGCATGCGCGGGCGGTTTCCGCAGGCATGCGTCACGTCGCAGTAAATGCGAAAGGAGGCGGCCCGCGTTCCCCCCCATAAGAAGGAATAACCACGGGCGCGCTGCTCACTTCCGCCATTTTCCTCGCGCCTCTTCCAATCTCAGAGCCGCTCTTCCCTCTCTTCCTTCCTTCCGAAGCCTCCGCCGTCGCCTGCAGCCGTTGCTTCGCCATCCCTCTCCCTCAGCCCACCAACTTAGCCGCCATGGTGTCCAAACCCGCCAAGGGCAAGGGGGTGGCCAAGGGCGCCGGGTCTGTGGAGCCACTGGAGGGCGCGCTATCGGGGGACCGGACGAAGGCTGCTTTCTTCATCCCGTCGACGGTCAACGTCCACGAGCTCCGGGCCGCCTTCAAGCCCCTTTGGGGGGTGCAGACGGGGGAGAAGAATTTGGGTCATCCGGCGACGCGCGTCATCCCTGCCGCTTGCGCCGAACCTGGCCCAACTCGGTACCCCTTCTTTGTCGACTACTTTTCTTGCGGGTTATGTCCCCCCTTCTCCGATTTCTTCTATGACATCATGCACACCTTTGGCTTCCGCCTCTTGGATTTCACCCCGAACGCGGTGGCGTGCATGGCTTTCTTCGCACACCTTTGTGAAGGCTTCGTCGGGGTGCAGCCCAACACGGCACTCTTCCACCACTATTTCACCCCTCGGATCTAGCCGGGAGGTGCCGTCTCTGGGTGCATCATCTGGATTCCAAGATCCAAGGGAGCGTACCCGGACGGCACCGTGAAGGAGAGGTGGGATGAATGGCGCTGCCGGTGGTGCTGGATCGAAGAAGAAGAACTGCCAAGATTCTGCAAGGTCCGCCGGGTGCCGCCGGTCCGCGGCAGTGACTGGAGCGACGTCGACGCCGCCGACGGGAGGCTCACCGTTGCCACCACCAGGATCCACCGGCTCACCCATGCCGGACTCACCCTTGAGATGATCGCCGCGGATTTCATCCGCCACCGGATCGCCCCGTTGCATAACAAGGGGAGCCCAGCCCGGCTCTTCAGGAATCCTGCTGACGTCATGCGACTCCGCCCCGGCCTCGACCACAACCTCACAGTGATGGGGCACGCCCATTTCTGCCGGCGGCTCTTCCAGCTTGATGTGGGTCGGACGACAAGGTCAAACGTACCGGCAAGGCCGCGAGGGCTGCCGCGAAGGCCGGCAAGGCCATCAAGGGGCAGCTCTTCAAGCTGCCAGCGGGGGTGGTCCCGCTGTGCAACAATTTGCGCCAGTCCGAGATCATCGCCATGATGCCGGAATGCAACGCGCACGGCCCTGTCCCGAGCTGGAAGGAGCTGGCGGACGAGGTCGTGTAGCAATTCTTCGACTCTCTGGTTGAAGTGTGCGTCAAGCCTGACGCCGAGCGGTGGCTTGTCAAGGACACCACCCAGGAAGAGCTGGACTACATCGCTGCTAGGGCGAGGGAGGCGCAGCTCGTCATGGAGGCCGGCAGCGCCGGGGGTGTGGAGGACAAGGATGCCACGTCAGCGGAGGAGGAGGAGCTCGCCCAGTGGGCGGCGGCCGCTGGAGAGGTTAGCAGCGCCGGCGCCGGAGCTCCGCTGGTTGAAGATGCGGCCGATGAGTCACTTTCGGAGGAGGACGTGGCGGCCGGCTCGGCGCCAGCCAGGGGAAGAGGGCGAGTCCCGTGGCGGGCCTGTTCCGGGGAGCCGGTCCGGCCCGGCAAGGCTGCGCAACCTCAATTGGCCCTGGAGGTGTCCGGGCGCCACACGAGGGCCACGGCGGCGAGGAGGCTGACAAAGGCCACCGAGAAGAAGATGGCGGCAGCCCTTTCTCCGTCTAGGCGCGCACAAACTCCGCCCCCTTCGCCTCCCCCGGCAGACGTCAACTCGGATGTCGATGCGGAACTCCCTTTTGATCTCGGGCCTCTTAGCCCGAAGAGGAAGAGGAAAGCGGCGGCGGAGGAGGAGATGGCCGACGAGTAAGTACTCCATTCCTTACTGCCATTTCCATCCCCCTGAACCATGCCACTCATCTTGATCCGTCTTTGCTTCTTCAGGGATGCAGAGACGTTGGCCCAGATGATAAAGAGGGCCAAGGCTTCGGCGAGCAGCCAGCCCCCGGCTGGGGCTTCAGAGACACCACTGGTGGTGTTGAGCAGCCCAGACGGCAGCCCCCGGCACAGCCCCTAGCGTAAGTTCATCATCCTCTTCTTGCTCGACATGCAGTAGGTGCTTGATGCTATGGTGCTGACCTTGTCGGTTTTGTAGGATGGGAGCAGCAGCAGGAGGAGCCGCAGGGGGCCACCCCCAACACACCACCCCATCGACTACGCCGCCGCGAGGGGCGTCTCCGGCAAGGACGCCAAGCACGGAGCCCACACGCATGGAGGAAGAGGGGAACTTGGGCGCTGGTGGCTCTGCCATGGCGCTAGGCGCCGGCGGGGAGAGGACCTCTACTTCACAGCCCGGCACTAGTGAGTTGTCTGTCTTCTGTCTCTGCTTTTCCCTTATTCTTTTTCTTGGCTTCATCATCCCCATCACTGTCCAGGCCTTCCTTCAACAGATATGGAGGATGTGGACACCGTCATCAGGGATATTGCTGAGGAGGCCGCGGCGGAGGCTGACAGGACTACCGCTGAGGAGGCCGCCAAGGACGCTGACAAGGCCGCCGCTGATGGGGCTACCAAGGATGCCGCCGAGGGTGCCGATGGTGAGCCTGCCGGGGAGGCCGGCAAGGCCACAACCGAGGAAGAGGCGGTTGATGATCAGCCTTCTTCCTCCACAACCTCGGGCTCCGGCAGGTATCTGAAGGTGGGCGATGAACTCTTCGTCCATCTCACAGGGGCGTCAAGCTCCCGAGAGCCCGTCGGAGGGGAAGTCTTCGACGGCGAGGTGCTTGCCGCCACTGGGCTCGAGGTTGTTGATGAACCGGGCGTCGGCAGCGATAGCTCTCCAGAAGGGCAGCTCTTCCGGGCCATGGGGGCCAATTTCCGGAAGCTCCAGGCGCTCTACCGTGCCCGTCTGGACAAGGTTAAGTCCAGGATGGAAACGGTGGACGAGGCAGAGGTGGACTTCCAAGCGCGCGTTGTTGAGGCGCAAACCTGGTTTCACCAGTCCCGCGAGGAGCAGAGGGCCTTCCAGGAGGAATTGGCCAAGCACGGTGCAGAGCTCATCATGAAGATGTGTGACGTCGAGAAGGCCCAGGAAGAGGCGGCGAACTTGGCTACCGCGGCGGAGGCCGCCCGGAACCAGCATCAAGCTGCCCTCAATTCCCAGGAGGAAGACCTCTCCGTGCGTGAGGCGAAGCTTGCCGCAATGCTCCGCGGCAAGGATGAGGAGCTCGAGGTCCCTGTCGAGCGGCGGACTCGTGAGCTGGGGCAGAGGCACAAAGAGGCACTCTATGCCTAAGCTCTAGCCCATGCCGGCAAGGTGCAAGAGCTGGAGGTGGAGCGGGACGAGCTGAAGGAGCAGGCCCTCAAGCTATCCGACGAAAAGAACAGGCTCAACTACGCCTTGATAGAGGAGCACGGAGCGGTCATCAGCAGGGCTGGGGAGCTCTCCTCGGCGCAAGACTCCATCATAGATCTCAAGCTGAGGCTGGAGAATCTCGAGAAGATGTTGTCGGAGAGCTCGGCTCGGGAGGAGGCCTTGACCAAGAGCCTGGAGGAGGAGAAGCAGCTCCGGGCGGACGAGGGCGCCTCCCACCAAGAATACGTGGCGGGCGAGAACAGGTGGATCAGCCGGCTAGAGGACACCGCCAGTAGGGTTACCTCGTAGTTGGCCCTCATGGGGATGCCAAACGTGAGGTATGCCCCTGAGTGGAGCGGGTCCGTCAATGCCAAGCTGACCCTGTTCTTCGAGGGCGTCCTCGGTGCCTTGGCTGATCTTCACTCCAACAGAACAGCCACGCTCGCCGGGGAGGCCCGGCGGCTTTGCCGGGGGTCATGACCAAGGTCCTCACCAAGATGGCGTTCTAGAACCCCGCCCTCGACTTTGAAGCCGCGATAGACAGCTTGCCGGAGGATGCTGACCTCACGGTGCTCAAGGAGCGCATCAAGCCCGTCATCAGCCACATCGACGAAATCAAGAGGGTGGAGGGCCAGCGCCGGGATTAGGCATCCCGTTCTTCTTCGCCGCTGCGGGTTCATGACCAAGACAAATTTTATCTTTAGTTAGAACCGCAGCGATGACATGATGTAATATAACTTTGAAATATCTTTGGAATTATGCATGTTATCTCCCTGTTTGCTGCCTCTTTGTATGTCCACCCTACGCTAGCTGGGTAGGCTCGCCGGCGCAAAAAAACCCAGGGCGGCGTCTTGGGGACGGGTCCCCATTGGCCTGCCGGGCGAGCGTGCTGCCGGGTGAGCCACCTTGCCGCCCTTAACGCAGCCGCTCGAACTGTCGAGTTTGACTCGAGCCAGAGTCGAGAGCCTTGCTAATTACGGAAGGCTACCCTACCATTTCCAACGCAGCCGTTTGAACTGTTGAGCGGACTCGAAACAGAGCAAAGGCGTTGCGGATCGGGAAGGGCCCCATTTGCGTGCAGGTTTCTTGTTGTACAAAGAACGACAGCTCCGAGGATAATAACCTTAAATAATAGGATAGAAATATCCAGGGTTCGATGTAACTTAGCTTCTATTGGTAGCCGCTCGAGCGCAGATCTTCCGGCCTCCTTCCTTCTCAAAGGGCCACGAAGACGAAAGAGCGTTGGGCCAACTGCTAGAGCCGATTCTCACAACTGCGCCCCCTACCTGGCGCGCCAAAGATGTCGGGGTATTGGATCGACACCTATGGGATCACAAGAATCCCTACTACGGTTGCGGGGTGCGGGGTTGAGAGAAGAGCGGATCCAATAGTTAGCACACGGTTCCTTTACCCAGGTTCGGGCCGCAAAGATGCGTAAAACCCTACTCCTGCTTTGGTGGATTATATGTTTGTTTTCTTCAGCTAGCTATGGGGCGTGAGGAGCTCCAAGAGCCGAGTCATGAGGAGTTCTAAAAAGCTGACTCCTTCTCCTGGTCGCCTCGGGCCTCCTTTTATAGGGAAAAGGGGTTGCCACAGTGGCACACAGGAGGTGGAAAGGGTATAGTGATGCGAGGTTATCCCTCGCATTACATGACAAGGCACATTTAATGCGCCTTGCTTAGGTGTCCTTGCTTTATCAGGGACTGGGGAGACATCCGTCTTGTCCGTCGCCGCTCCTTCTTGTGTTGAGACGCGCCCTGGCCAGCGGTGCCTGAGATGCCATGTAGGCAGGCTGGCAGCTGAAGTGGCGCAATGGTGGGTCTTCCACGAAGATCTGCATGTCGCCACGCAGGTGCCTGCCCAGTTGGTTGGGTCGGCAGCTGCATGGGGCGGCGGAAGCTTAGTTGGTGTGGGCCTAATGGTGGCCCTGCGGATGTCCTCGGCAAGGGCCTTGGCGGGGCTCCGGCAAGGGCCTTGCCGCGGCGCCTGATGTCGTCCCCGGCAAGGTGCTTGCCGGGGGTCTTGTGGTCCTCCTTGGCTGGGATCCTACCAAGGGTCGTCACCTTCTTAGTGTGTGTATCTGATCTTGAATGTCTTCACAAAGATCTGCATGCCACTACAGGGATATCTCCCAAATCCTTGCCTCATGGGGGAAGTGGACTCAAAGGTGATCCGCTCCGTAGGCGTGGGGCGAGCTACCGCGACAAGGATCTTGCCGGGGCTGCTAGAGCCGGCCCCGGCAAGGATCTTGCTGGGGCTGCTGAAACTGGCTCCCGGCAAGGATCTCGCCGGGGGAAGCCGCTTCATACCTTTGCTCTTTGTGGTCTTGTTCTTGGTGTTGCTCCAGTTCCATCGAGCTTCGGTCTTTCCCTGGCCCACCTCCCTTGCCATGATTGGTGTGGTGGTGCCCGTGGCTCAGACTGCCCGTGCACAGTCATAGGGGTACAAAAAGTGTACCCCTCTTTTTGTACACCGACACCGAAGCTATTGATACTGCATGCCATATCATCAACCGTGTCTATCTTCACAAGCTTTTGAAGAAAACGTCCTATGAACTCCTTACTGGAAAGAAGCCAAACGTAAGTTACTTCAGAGTATTTGGAGCTAGGTGCTGGATCAAGGATCCACATCACAAGTCAAAATTTGCACCGAAAGCACATGAAGGCTTCATGCTCGGCTATGGAAAAGACTCACACTCCTACAGAGTTTTCAACAGCTCTCTGTATAAAGTGGTTGAAGCTGTGGATGTGCGGTTTGATGAAACGAATGGTTCACAAAGAGAGTTCCTACCAAATGTGTTGGATGAAGCTTCACCAAATGAATCTATTAAACTAATGGGAACCGGTGAGATCATGCCTTCTGAAGCATAGTATGAAGAGGAACTCATCATTTCTGCTCCAAATCAACCTGACGACAATGCTCAGCCCGAAGACAATCCTCCTGATGATGATAATGTATAGCAAGAGCAAAATCTTCGTCCAGCTCATCCTCGTGTTGCAAATGAAGTACAAGTTGAGAAGATAATTGACAACATAAATGCATCTGGTCCACTTACTCGTTCAAGAGCAACACAACTTGCAAATTTCTGTGGGCACTTTGCATTTGTCTCAATATCCGAACCCACGAAAGTTGCTGAAGCCTTTATGGAACCCGAATGGATTCAAACAATGCAAGAAGAGCTTCAACAGTTTGAGCTGAACAACGTATGGGAACTTGTCAAGCGTCCTGACCCTCGCAAGCACAACATAATAGGCACAAAATGGATATATAACAACAAGCAAGATGAGCATGGTCAAGTTGTCAGAAACAAAGCTCGTCTTGTTGCTCAAGGATACACTCAAGTTGAAGGGATTGACTTCGATGAAACATTTGCTCCTGTGGCTAGACTTGAAGCTATTCGTATACTGCTAGCCTATGCAAATCATCACAACATACTTCTGTATCAAATGGATGTGAAGAGTGCCTTTCTCAATGGAAGGATTGAAGAAGAAGTGTATGTTGTACAACCACCTGGCTTTGAAGATCCAAAATGTCCTGATATGGTATACAAGCCCAACATGGCACTGTATGGCCTCAAACAAGCGCCTCGTGCTTGGTATGACACAGTCAAAGACTTCCTGAAGAGCAAAGGCTTCAAACCTGGTTCCCTGGATCCTACACTCTTCACGATGACATATGATGATGAACTATTTGTCTGCCAAATCTATGTGGACGGCATTATCTTCGGCTGCACTAACAAAAGATACAGTGATGAGTTTGGTCACATGATGCAAGAGCAATATCAGATGTCCATGATGGGTGAGCTGAAGTTCTTTCTTGGTCTTCAAATTCGTCAGCAGAGCAACGGCATCTTCATATATCAAGAGAAATATCTCAAAGACTGCGTGAATAAGTTTGGAATGCAAGACTGCAAAGGTTACTCGACGCCTATGCCAGCTAAACACCATCTGGGTCCCGACGCCAATGGTAAAGATTTCGATCAACAGGTATACCGCTGCATGATTGGTTCTTTACTTTATTTATGTGCATCTAGGCCAGATATTATGCTTAGTGTTTGCATGTGTGCTCGATATCAAGCGGCAGCAAAGGAGTCGCATCACTTAGCTGTGAAGCGAATACTTCGATATTTGGCTTACACCCCAACACTTAGATTATGGTATCCAAAGGGCTCGGAGTTTGAGCTAGTTGGATTCTCAGATGCTGATTATGCTGGTGACAAAGTTGATCGCAAGTCTACATCAGGCACATGTCACTTTCTAGGTCGATCACTTGTCTGTTGGTCTTCAAAGAAGCAGAACTGTGTATCACTCTCCACTGCTGAATCTGAATACATTGCTGCTGGATCTTGCTGCGCTCAGCTTCTCTGGATGAAGCAAACACTCAAGGACTATGGTGTCCATCTCAAGCATGTGCCACTCTACTGCGATAATGAAAGTGCCATCAAGATTGCCAACAACCCAGTTCAGCACTCGAAGACAAAGCACATTGAAATTCGTCATCACTTTCTTAGAGATCATGTCATGAAGGAAGATATTGATATCATACACGTCAACATTGAAGAGCAACTGGCAGATATCTTCACAAAGCCCTTGGATGAGAAAAGGTTTTGCAAGTTGTGGTGTGAGCTAAATATCTTAGAATCCTCAAATGTCCTGTAATCAGGCACACATCCTAACACTTATGCATATTGATGACTTAGATGTGCAACACACGAAGTAAAGTATATCTTCAATCAATGAAGACTTACATTCTAAGTGTGAATACATTAACGTGGAATTTGACTTCAGAGCGCCACGATAATTGTGCGCCGTGTCTGGGTCTAATACTTCCTATACGGTGGGTAATGCCACCACCAAATTCTTGTTTGAAGCGTTTCTCGCGGCGTTACATTTGCAAAGTCTTCACACCTCGTCGACGCCGTCTTCACGCCGGCCGCGGACATCGTCTCCTCTGCCGTCATTGTAGCTGTCCTCCGTCGCCAAGTTAGGGCACGGAAGATCGAACTGCTCGGCATCTAATTCTTCTCCGTCTAAGCAGTTCATCGTGTGGTAAATTAAACTTTCTTTTTACCATCTTCTTGATCCAAAAAGATTCATCACTTTACCACAAGAAGTTTCTGCCTACACATATATGGATCTATCCTGTCTGCATCTCATATCTTGCCTAGAACATTCACATATGCTTCAAACATAGTTAGATTCCTCACTTGTACCTATTCATGGATTCGTACAAATCAGGAACCAACTCTCATCATATAAGTGAATGTCTTCGCGCTATGAGGTCAAAGTCTTCTAAACTGATTTATCTTCAAAAACTTCTGAGAATGCATATGACCTCTTCCCCTTCCCTCGCATCTCTCATGCTGTCACAGGTACATGTATGTGGGAGAATCCCTTGGTTCTTATAGTCTGCATTCATTTGCAGAATTCTTGTAGCGTCATACTCACTCTCCCGAAGCTAGTTCCTGTCTGACCAGCAGACCGAAGCATTTGCCAATGTTGAAGCCATTCAGTTTGAAGCCTTTCAGATTGAACCCAATGGCAACCGACAAGTCAGTTAGGAAGGGTGGCAGACAGCGCCGTGGCAACACCTCCAAAGATTTGCCTCCTGATCTCAGTGAAATGTACAAGACTGATCCAGAGGAGGATTACAATCAGGGGAAGACTCAAATCCAATGGATTCGAAGATATTGGGCTGAAAAGTGGCTCAAGTACAGGTTCGTGACCCAAGAGTATGCTGAAAAGAATGCCATCAAGCGTCCATGGGGAGATATTGCGTACAAGAATCTTCCACTGAGGACTCAAGCTGAAGCCATTGCTCAAGGCTTCTACCCTTGCATGGTCAGAGGGCCACAACCAGTTGATGCCGATCCTTCTTCTCTGCTCTGGTGTCGCAACGACAATTTGTTCAAGCGCAATCTTCAATATGCCAAGAACTCGGCCAAAGAGAACAAGAAGAACTGGGGATTGGACTTCAATCCTGGCCCCTCTGCACCCCATGCTGATGGCACGCGCGAAGCTGAACCTAACTTGGTTGGGCCTTTCTACAACTTAGAAGGTCTCATCAGTCACATAAGGGTTCAAGGGGCGGATGTGGATCAACCTGTAGATGACGCTGATTCTGATGAAGCGCCTGCAACTCCGAAGCCCAAGAAGAAGAAGAAATCCAAGGCTTCGATGATCACTCCACCAATTGCTTCGAGAGTGAAGCCATTGTCCACTGCTCCACCAGCACCAAGTGTGCAGTCTGAGGAGCACTCACACTTATCCAAGAGCAGACAGCTAAGGAAGAAGCCCAAGCACAACCCCAGTCCAGCTCTCTCTCCTCACGTTGTTCTGAAAAATGCCAATGAAGCCATTGATCTCTCAAGCGATGAAGATCTAGCTGATGATGCTTTGGAGCAATTGATCAAGAGGAAGCAAGATGCAGAAATCTTCAATGATTTGCCACTCTTTGATGTGGAAGTGCTGAACAATTTCATTGATGAATGGTTTGACACCCCCAACCTCAGCTTTGACGATCTGCAGCTTCCAGTTGGCCTCAACGTCTCCTTCAATTGCGCCATTGCTTCTGAGCTAGCTCTTGCTCAGAGAATTGTTGAGCTGAAGCAAAAGATTGACTATGAAAAGGCTCAGTTCAAGAAGCATATGGACAAGCTCAGCGTCCAAGAGATCCAGAACTTCAAGGTCATGATGTATGAACTCAAGGATGCCTTTCGCAAAAGGCGTGAAGAAGCCAGAGGTTCACATGAGCGAATCAAGGCCTTGGCTGCCAAATGCGTTCAAGCCTATAATGAAGCTGAAAAGCACAAGGCCCTTGGGCGTCCTGGCATTGATCCTAGGATGGCTGCCAAGAAAAAGAAGAAGCAACCTGTGCCCGATGATGAAGAATCAAGGCAGGAAGTGCCTAGCATTGTCTTCCCTACCAGCATGACTGGCAAGAAGCCTAAGGTCACCCCAGCTGCTTCAGAACTTAAGAAGACAAAGGTGGCTGAAGCTGAAGCTCGCAAGTGCAAGCACACAACTGATAATGCTCCACCCACAAAGAAGCGCAAGACAAAGAAGGACATGGCTGTTTCCACAGAGCCCCTTTTTGTCGAGCCCATTTCAGTTGCTCGTCCCGCATCTGCGCACCAGGGATGTTGCATGACAGTTCATGAGCCTGCTCCCACAGAGGCTGAAGACATTCTAGCTGTTGACCCCACTGCATCTGAAGACATTGGTCCTCATGACAATGTTGAAGATGATGAAGTCCTTCCTCAGATCGAGTACAACCTGGAATCTTCGCCTGTTCTTACGAACAGCGAACGCATCAGCATTGGTCGTCCATTGACGCCAATTGCGTAGGATGACTCGTGGGCAGATCACCCACAAGATACACTAGCAACTCCCCCAACTCAAGTCACTAGTTCGGTGCTTGAAGATGAAGACTTTGAGGCCCAACCAACTCCATCCCCTCAGGCGTCGCCAGCATTCCGTAGGCTTCGCAAAGGAAAAAGGCCTCAAGTCGTTACCCCAGGTGTTCCAGAAGGAGAAGAGCAACAAACAGTTTCTGAAGCTACTCCTACTGAGAACCTTCCAAAGTCTGAAGCCAAAGCGACTGAAGATATTCCGGCTGCATTAGCCGAAGAAGAACAACCCCAAGAAGAAGAAGCACGTGCTGCCACACCCCTGTTCTCGAGGAGAACGTGTTCGACCCTCCAGCTCCTGAAGTGGAGGTTACACATTCTGAGGCTGCCACCACCACCACTGAAGCCAATGACGTAGTCATGGCTGAAGCTAATATGGCACCTGAAGTCACTGTGGTGCCTGAAGTGATGGCGCCTAAAGCAAGTGCTGCACCTGAAGCCAATCAGCAGCCTGAAGCCACTGCCTCTGCTCCTGTTCCGCCTCCAAGGCCCCATACAATTGAGCAAGCATACAACCAAGATGATCAGCTCGTCTCTGTCAGATGGCCCATTCTGATTCCTCCGCCTACTACTGGACCGCATGCTGCTGGTCCTCAATTTGACCATCATGTTGAGCACAGGCCTCAGGTTCAGAAGCCTAAGCCAAGACTGCCAAGGTTCCCAGGAATTGCCACCTCTCAAGGGTCCTTCAATGCCAATAGCTTCACTGCGCACAACACATTATTTGACAGCGCCAAGAACCCCTATTCCAAGCCAAGAATATCATCAGATAGGTTCTGGAGCCATCAGCAACGCATTTATTATTCAAGAGTACTTTATGATCAAGGGCGCATTTTCCCTCATATGCGTCTTGATACTGAAGCTGTTGCTGGACTGCCCTGTCTTGAGGAAGCTCTTGACTGCTTCCGTGATGCTGGCCTGCTCAATTTTGTGACTGATAAAGAGCACTGTAATGAGAGCTGCTTCTGCAATTCTATGCAACCCTCCACATTCGAGGCCACAGCAGGGATCCGAAGACATGGGTCCTTGAGTGGATGACATGCAATGTCCATCATGAAGCCAACGCCTTTGATATCATTGAGCTTACTGGCCTGCCCACTCCAGGAGAACTGTATGAACCTGGCTGTCAATTGCACAATGAAGCTTTGGAGAGTATCTTTTAGAAGCGCAAGCCCAACATGAGCCAGATGCTAAGCATGATGAAGCCGTTGCCAAGCGAAGCTGAATATCCAAAGGAGTTCTTTGTTGAAGACCTAGAGTATCTGCCACGCACCATCTATCATATCATCAGGCGAACTCTATGGCCTGTCAAAGGGCATTCTTCCTCAGCCAAGCTTGAAGGCACAATGAAGACATTGGTCTTCTATATCTTCAATGGCATCAGCTTTAATGCTCAAGATTTCTTCATCAGGCAGTTGGCTATGTCAGGCTCTGATCTGTTTGGTCTCAAGTTCTATGCTCCATGGATTATGCGCCTCATCAAGCTTCATTCTGCTATCACCTATCGGCCTTCTGCTCGCAACCATCATATATTCTTGCCAGAGGTTGATATGTCAGCTGAAGCCATATACCAAGAGCCTGCCAAAGAGCCTGTTAGTCTTCACAACGCTGATCAACAGAGCTTCACTCAGCAAATTGAAGGAGTTCCAGCAGTCTCTCGCGTTTATCCTCTGGCTTGCCGTACTCGCCTACCTCGACATGCTGAAACTGAAGCTACTGAGAGCACCATTGCCCAAAGGCCTCAGAAGCGTTCTCGTGTTCTCAATAACAGAGAGCTTCTTGTTGCCCTACATCAGAAACAAGATAAGCATCACTACTGGCTGAAGTGACAGATGCAAAGCCTCTTGGTGGACGTCAATCGCATTCGCAATCTTGCCACTAAGAATGCCTTTGTTGCTCATGAAACCTGTCGGAGGTCATGGAAGAGTTTAATCTTGCTGAGTGCTGAAGCAGATCTTCAAGACGATGGCTTCACTGAAAGATTCAAGTTTGATCACACTCCTCCAAGGAATGTTGTTCTGCATCGAACTCCATCTCTTGAAGACTCTGACTACTCCTCCTCCGCTGCAACAGTTGACGCCAGGGTGATAGATGATCAAGATGATGCTACCTCACCACCTCCTACTTCAGCGCGTGTCGACACTACAACAACTACTTCTGCACCGCCAAACACCAACGCCGACCCTGCATCCTCTCCTGCTCCAACTGGGAACGAGTAGAGGCTCTATGTCTTCAAACCTTTTTGGTCCTTACTGACAAAAGGGGGAGAAGCATATGAGTTGATAGTCTTCAAGCGGGTCCATATGGGCAGGTGCTTTATATTTTGCCTAGTGTTTACAACTCTCGTTTTTGCTACATTTGGTTCTTTGAGTTGTAACACTTAAACTTGATGGTCGTCTGCTACGTTTTCTGGTACTCTGTAATGCGATGATAAAGTCCGCATGTGCTACGTTATATTCCGCACTTAGTCATTTTGCAGACGTCCATTTCTCATTATGCATATCATTATATTCAACATATCAATTGTGCATGATGAATTGTCTTCATAAGTTGAAGAGGATCTCCACAAGTACAACCTGCCATGTGCATTTGCATTCGAAGGCAAATCAACTATATGCAAATCTTCAGGGGGAGCCTTTTGCTACTTACGAAGACAATACCTTTATCCTTTACAATTTCACATACTTTTATCCCCGTTGAAAACTTCAATCGGTTTGTCATCAATCACCAAAAAGGGGGAGATTGTAAGTGCATCTAGTGCCACCCCTAGTTGGTTTTGGAGTATTGACGACAAACCTGGTTG
The DNA here is from genome assembly GCA_902687465.1 of Secale cereale. NCBI lineage: Eukaryota > Viridiplantae > Streptophyta > Magnoliopsida > Poales > Poaceae > Secale > Secale cereale. Next base: position 132,173,118 of record LR738709.1, on the reverse strand, counting down.
AGGGACTAATGTGTTTGTGAGAATTGCAGGATAACACAGGTAGTAGTCCCTCATTGATTCGGTTTACCTACCGAAGATGACCCCTAAAAATGTATGAAGACATTGACGACAATGGTGGTATATTGAAGATAATCATATTGAAGCCTATGACAAGAGAAGACATTTTGTGAAGACTATGGAGCACGAAGACTTAGATGTTTCGTTGTTTCCTTTTCTTCTTTGTTGAGTCATAGGAACCACCGTACTGTTAAGTGGGGTCCAAGTGAACTAAGTCAGAGTGACTGAAGTGATGCTCAACCAAATCATATGTCTTCGAGCGAAGACAATGAGAGAATATCTTATCCATAGCTGGATGAGTCAGCTTTACTTGTAGCCCAAGTAAAGTTGCCGTGTGTGTTTGAAATCTGACCGTTGGAACACGTGTCAGTTCCTTAGTGACCCAGGGTCACTTCGGACAAGTCAGGTCGGGTTGCCCAGTGGCTATAAATAGCCCACCCCCTACACCATAAATTGGTGGCTGCTCGGAGTTATTGCATGTCTTTTGTAGTTTGAGAGCAACCCACCTCCGAAGCATTTGAGAGAGAGATCCTTGCGAGGACAAAGCCCAAACACCCAGAGCCAAAGAGTGTTAGGCATCACTGAAGTCTTTCTGTCTGTGTGACCTGAAGACTTGTTACACTTGAGGACTCTGTTTCCTCCAGCCGGTTAGGCATCGCGTTCTGAGCATCCAAGAGTCATTGTGGATCGCCAGTGAATAAAGTCTGTGAAGGTTTGGAAGTCTACCTTGAAGACTTACCAGAGTGATTGGGCGAGGACTAGGTGTCCTTAGCTCAAGGGGAATAAGGTGAAGACGCGGTCTTCTGAGTTAAATCTCAGCCTCCCTAACCAGACGTACAATTGTAACAACAACTGGAACTGGTCTAACAAATCACTGTCTTCCCCGAGCTACTGGTTCTATCCTCTCCTTCTCTTTACTTATTGTCTTATGTTGTGAAGTCATTGCCTGCTTGCCTTATCTGATTGACTTCACTGTGTGACTACTTGTTCTGATTGGCTTCATTCCATCTTCCATCCTGATCCTTACTGCCTAGCTGCTATTAGTCTTCATGCTTTCACTTCATCGAATACTTGACTATGGCCTGTCTAGTGTAGTCTACCTTCCGCTACATATAAATAGGATTGGATTTATCAATTGTCTTCAAAACTCCCATGTTTTGAAGCATTTCATAAAAATCGCCTATTCACCCCCCCTTTAGTCGATATACTGCACTTTCAGGTGGAATTAGGGCTTTCTCTCTGTTGTCGAAGGTTTCAGGGTACGTAGACTTATATAGGAGGAAGGAGGACACCGGGGGGTGCTCGAGGGGCCCACGAGGCAGGGGGCGCGCCCTGGGAAGGGGGGCATGCCGCCACCCTCGTGGACACCTCGAGGCTGCCCTGACATGGTTCTCAAGTCCCCTGTGCGTGATTTTCTCCAAAAATATCTCTCGCAAAGGATTCATTCCGTTTGGACTCCGTTTGATATTCTTTTTCTGCAAAACCCTGAAACAGGCAAAAAAACAGCAATCTGGACTGGGCCTTTGGGTTAGTAGGTTAGTCCCAAAAATGATATAAAAGTGTAAGATAAAGCCCATTAAACATCCAAGACTTCATAAATAATAGCATGGAACAATAAAAAATTATAGATACGTTGGAGACGTATCACTCAGGCATTCCTGAGTGTGACGAAGTCTTGCTTCAAGTATTTCTCCAATCTGATGTATGGTCTCCATAGCAGCTTCACGAACAGAGTCGAAGAATGTTATTCGTGGTACTCGAGAGATGAAAAAGTATTGACCCATAGTTTTTGGGCAGACTCCTTTCACACGGTGGAGGTGTACCTCCACGTACCAAAGTTCAACTCCATTCTCCAGGAAGGGATAACCCCTGTAGACTGCCTCTCCTTCAAGGTTAATATGCTTCATCATGTCCTTCAGGATCTTTGGGTAATCCTGATCGCTAGTTAGGGTTATGATCGTTTCCGGGCCCTTGAGAAAAGACTCGTAAAGTGTTGTCATCTGTAGGTATAGGATAGAAGGGGTACTCAGGACAATGTATGTATTTCCTTGGGTGAAATGTGGTTGTTTGTCCCAGAAAGATTTGGGTCAGCTTGTCCATGGGTCAAAGGTTTTTAGTATGGGTGAGATAGCAAGAGAGGCATTCACACTCAACCAACAACTCATAACATTTCATATTAGATTCCAAACATCTCACTTCTATTGCTTCACGAACTATTACAATGTCCTCTCCATAGCTCAACTCAACATCCCAATGAAAAAGTGCATTCCACATTTATTTACACGCTTTATTCCAATATCAAGATCTCAATTACTGTGCTCAATCTTTCCTCTGTTCTGAATCTTCTTTGGCAAAATGCCCCACTTTCTTGCAGCATAAACAAATGACATCAGACAAACCTAGGGACTTCATGGGGACTATCTTGGTTCCCCTAGTTCTTGGCTTCCTTGCGGGGCAGTTGCTAGCGTAATGACCAAAATCCTTGCACCTGTAACATGTGATGTAACTCAGGTCCTTTTTCGCAGAAATTGGGTTGTTCTAGGGACACATGTTCTTTCTCTTTCTCGATTTCTTCGTTCCGATCAGGGCTTCTATTTCCTGTGAGTCATACTCAAATTCCACTGTCAGAAATTCTACTAAATACTCCCTCGAACAATGTTGGGATATGTGTCCTTCTTCTCCACATGAATAGCATGACTTGGTGCAAAGTTTAATTGGATCATCTTCGTGTGTGCCCTCCACATCTTCCTTCATCACGGGTTCTTATAAAATTTCCACGAGGGCTTCTTTCATTGCTTCTTTCTTCTGCTGGATAGTTCGTTGTACCATGGGGTAAATGCGACACTGAGTAGGGTAGTGGGTAGACCCTTCACACAAGAAACAAGTAATCTGCCTTGTTGAGCATTCTTCAGCTGGGTGACTTTCTTCACAATGAGGGTATTCATCCTTGTGCCCCTCCTGGGTGTGTCCTATTTCTCCACAAATTCTGCAGTCACAAGGTTTCTTCTTCGAGTTGTCACCACGCTTTCTGATGAGACGGGATTTTAACATAGTCTTCTTGAATTCCTTCCAACTTTTTGCTCCATTACATCCTTGTATGGCTTGATGCATTTTCCACCATGTTGCAGCACCTTTTGTAAAGTACTGAAGAACATATTGAACCTCATACTTCCTTGCAATCAAAATTTTCCTGAAGTGATACTCAATGTTTTGTATCCATAGCTCTGCCTCCGGCCGGGTCATCGGTCCACAGAGTACAAGTCTATCTTCATTCATTATCTATTGGGTCCAAGGGTTTTGGGATGAGATTCAGGAGATGGAGAGAGATACACTCAATACAAAAAATAGTTTTGAAGGGACGGGTTTTATTTTGTGGCCTTCGGAAAACATCAAACAAATGACGGCTCACAATCGTCGCATCTAACGTAAGTACATAATAGGGTTTGGTCTTCTAAAGGTCAATATCTCTTCAAAGTCGTCAACTCTTCAATTCTTTGGAGTATCCACTGTTGTAGCTTGAACACTTCTATTGCATGGTGAAATCCTCTTTACTCCGAAGTGGTCAAAATGGAAAAGGGTTTTTCTAACTATTTAAGGTAAAAGGGAAGATTTGATAAAGCTCGGAAAAGAAGAGAGGTAAAAAATCTTTTTGAAAATAAAGTTTTAGAGAAATCCTTTCCTATGGGCTTGCCAGTTTCTAGGGTCACGTCCTACAGTCAACATGTGCTCTCATATCATCTTGTAGCGACCCGACCCGAATGGATCAAGTCTCTGTGCTCAAGTGTCATCCCTGGATCGGTATGCTGACACACACAGTACTCGAGGATTTATAACAAAAGTAATCACATGTATAAGTAACGTATATACAATTACCGCAATCAATATAGCGAAAGTAACAACAAGGTTGTGGAGTGCCATCAACACCAACGGAAAAGTTGAGTGTAGACATCGCAACCCTAACATATCACTTACTCGTCGGATAATTCCTGCAACATGAGACATTGCAGCCGTGTAGGTCAGTACGTTGAATGTAGTGGAAAAAAATTCACACCATAGAATATTGAGGAACAATATATATTACTACATGCATATCTGGCTGGTGGAAGCTGTAAGGTTTATTTTGCATAAAGCTAGTTTTTTCCTACAACAAAGGAATAACATTTTATTTACTACTTAGTTGAATTAATCAATATTGAGAGTGGTTCCTCCATCTCAATCCCAAAGTCCCCAATTCATTAATGACCCAACAATTTCAATAGATAAAGTGATGAGATCAACAAATAATCCACTTCTAGATACTCAAAGTTATCCATAACTGGGGACACGGCTAATCATGATTAGTTTGTACACTCTACAGAGGTCTGCGCACTTTGCCCCACAAGACTCGATCTCCTCCGTTGAATTCCTCGCACTGCTTGATGTTTGAGAACTGTACGATCGAGACATAGTCCTTCCGAAGAGGTCCCCTTAACCGATAGATAGGCCGGTACACCTGCAATCCCCTACATCTGCTAGCCCATCATGGAAAGGTTTCCCACAAGTTACTCAACTATACCAGAGCCCATAATGGCTTGTGGATGCACATGGAAGTTTCTTGGCATGAAATATCATATGATCCCTTTGAGCCTGGGTGGCATTCCATATGGTGATCACACGGGTCCTCCGGCAGCCCCTAGGGAAAACACTGGTTTCTCCAGGTTCCCAGGCAAGCCACTGGTTTCTCCAGGGTGGTCGAACCATTCCACCCAGATGTGTATTAATGTTGCCACCTTAAGTTTCCCTTAATTAATATTACTCTAAAACCTTCCATGAATCTCACATATCAGTCCACGTCTACGAGCATGGCTAAGCAATAAGTAACAAAGCGTATATTTCGGGGGTTGATCTCAAGTCATTGGGTTACTACCTCATGAACTACTCAGCAATACCACATGTAACCAAGTCCTACTCATGCCAATCTTTGAGGATAGAACTAATGCAATAAAATTGGGTATTGAAAAGTATGAACTTGCCTTGTACTGTTGATGGAGATTTTTCGCACTCATAACTCGTGATAGATCTATTCGTCACACTCCGATCAATCTATCGTAAGCAATCAATAGTAACCACACATAAGCAATCATGAAAAATAATTGAAGATAAGATGTCGAAATTTTTCGAAAACAAGGAAATAACTCTTGCAACAAAAAACAATTTCTAACTGTATCAAAATTAAGTGAATTTGGCCTTATCAGAAAGTTTAGGTTAAGAGCTTCGATTTGCAAAAAAAATCAACTCAAACAGAGTTACGAAACTCAAGTTATGACAAAAAGAAGTTTGAATATAATTTGAACAAATTTCAAAATTTGAAAGTTGTAAAAAGTTTATTTGATAGATTCACTGGATAGGTGGAATCAAGACGAAACTGTAGGTGCTGCTTTTATCTAATTTGGATAAACGAGTAAAAAGTTATGGCTATTTAAAAAATCAGGGCCAAGCTGTTTTACGAAAGAAAAATAGTTACGGCTAAAAGAATTCTAGTTCTAATGTATAAATACATAGACTAATTGATAATCTAATTATTCTACCGTACTAGTCTAGAAATAATAAGCTACGGGAGTATATAAAAAAATACAAAGAAATATATTTTTATAAGGTAGAGAAAATATGACTTTGAAGAAAGGAGACGACTTCCAGAATTCCAGCCGGAGAGAAGAAATCTATTTTTTTTTCTTTTATGAATTTAGTCAAACCAAAATATTGGTTTAACCCGAATTCGGATGAGTTTTTGAGGCTTTATAGGTCAATATTTATAGATGGAAATGAGGCTTAGGGTTAAAGGCAAAATAATGTGGGACTAAATGTAGACGTACAAATAAAATAGAAGGGGAACCGCGGGCTAAAAATTACATCACCGGCCGGCCACGCCTTGTGTATGTGGACATTTGTTTTTCGAAGTATAATTTTTCTGAAATTTGTTTAAAAAAAAATCGTAAACCTTAATGATATTTTTAAAGAATAAAAGAAACGGGCCGGCCTGCTGCTACTATACTATGCATTTGGGCGGCAGATAATTACCGTGCACGTGCAGCTGTTTTTATATATAGAAACTGAAAAGGAAAACTAAATAACGAAAATAAAAGAAAATTTTACATAGGCATATTATATATAGAATTTTTCAGAAAAATATTTCCTAAAGGATGAACATTTTTTCAGTGGCAAATAAATTCTGCAAAATTTTAAATAAAGCAAACAGTACTATTGGTTCATTTAAAAACCAAATAAAAAAATTTCAAAATACCAAAATGATTTCAAACTCATTTTCCTCTACTTTTATACTGTAGGGAATCATTTTACACTATTTGCCATATATTTTATTTTTGGAGAAAAATGATTTGAATAAAAATCAAATAACTCCAAATTGAAAATGGGTTTCAAAATAACTTCACACGGCCTTTCAATTTGATTCTTTGAAACTTCCAACTGTCTTTCTTAACATTTGAAGAAGTCATTTTATCTTCTCTCATGAAACTCATTGAGTTGCATAAAGTTTCTGAATTTGAAATATTTCCAAATGGAATTTGAATCTTTTCAAAACCCTTTACATTTATTTAGACGAAAGAAGTCATATCATCTTCACTCTAGGGTTTTGTGATGAAATGATTTTGAATTCATGGAGATCATAAATGCAATGTGAAAGTTTGGGAAAGTCATTTCATTCCCACTCATTCAACTTTCAAAAAGTTTCAAATTTCACTCAATTTCACACAAGCAACCACACCAAAATCAAACAAACAATCAAAACTATCTATTTAATATAACATTTCAAAATTTAGAATTTTGGGCTGTTACACCATACCAGGCCGTTAATGGAGCCATGTCGTTGGCCGTAGGCAGGCAAGTCTGGGTACCCCCGTTCCCAGGACGCCGACAGTAGCCCCCGAGCCCAAGGTGCGCTCGAACTTGGCTTCGAGGCGAAGCTAAAGGGGCAAGGGTGAAGCGCCGCGGGCCCCAAATGCCTGCGGTCCTGGATCAACACGTGGAGACTGGATTGGACGTGGGCGTCTCCACTTCCCCATGCCGCCTTGAAATCCGCCCGGCTGGGCGGCCGCCGCTGCCTACATAGCTCCGCCTCCCTCGCTGACAGCACACTCCCATAGCTCCTCAATCTTTCAGAAAGCAGCGGCCTCCTCCCCTAGCCTGACCCGGTGCCAATACTCCCCGCCACCATGGCACCGAGCTAGAAGAAGAAGGGAAAGGGGAAAACTCGTGCATCAGCCCCCGCGCCTTCGGTTTTCGAGCTTGCTCTTGAGAGATCGGTGGTGGTTAACCAGGAAGGCTTGAGAAAGGTTTGCCCCGTGCTCGCTGCTGATTCCCATGAATGGGGGGCGACCGTGGCGTGGTCGGCTTCGCGCTTCGCCACTGATATGACGGCCACCAAGATCCCCATCCATCTTCATGCCATCTGGGCTGGCCTAATCCCTCACTTCTCTGGTTTCTTCAACGCCGTGCTCTCGCACTACCAAGTCAATGCGTTGCACTTGGATCCCCAATCCATCGTCCTCCTCGACGTCTTCGCCTTTGTCTGCGAGGCCATGGTGGGCATTGCTGCTTCTGTGGCCTTGTTTCGTCATTTCTTCTCGCTGCATCTGACAGACGCTCGCCAGCACTCGGGGTGTGTGACCTTACAGGCTATAGCAACGACGGTCAGCTCGGGGATCGAATTCGAGCTCTCGCCGGCCGCAGATGGATTTCGGAAGCGGTGGGTGTTTGCTCATGTTGGCGTGTGCAACCCTCTGCTTCTTCTTCCGCGGGCTCCAACCGTCCCAAGCTCTGGCTGGGGGCATGCGAAGCTTGACGACCCACGGGATGCCCATGTCTGGCGCCGGCTGGCCAGGCTAAGAGACCTCGGGGCGACGATGCCCATGGTGGTGAAGGAGTTCATCAAGTGCCGCATAGCTCCGCTCCAGCATCACTCTCGTCCACTGTGGAACTTTTTTGGTTGCGATGACCCCATCAGGCTCCATGTGCCCACGGTTCCTCCCGAGGTGCGGTGGATGGTGTTCGAGCTCTTGACGGGCGACTCAGCGCCGGCCAATCTGCCGGAGGAGGGTTGCCTCTTGTACTGCTGCTCCAACAAGGCTGAGTTCGTGAGGCAGATGCTCCTTTTCGACGAATTGGGGCTGCATCCGTCTGGCCTTGAGGGGCCCCGCGAGTACCCCATCCCCTTGGTTCCCCCGCCTGAGGTCACCTCGGTGCCCACCTCAAGAGCGGATGCAGGGAGGCGGGCATCGTCGGACACCGATGGGGCGGCTGCTGAAGAAGTGGTGTGCGCTGCGGCTCCTGAGGCACCGACTCCTTGGGCTTGGGCGAACTGTCCTGAGGTAGCCCTCTCAGGAGCCCCAGCTGCTGCCCGAGGCGATGGCGGTCGTACCGAGGGCTTCGGCCAGCTCTGATTGAACTTCGAAACTCTCCGCAAGAGGAAGGCGCCTCCAAGCTGTAATGGTGACACCTACCAGCCGTTGAAGTAGTGGAAGTACATTTCCAAAGACGAGTGAGTACCTTGTCTGTATGATTTCCTAAGTGTTGCGTTCCTTCCTGACCCCAGCTCTTTAGGCCCCCGTCGACTGGTGCGGCAAGATCTCCTGGGGAGCGACCCCCGCCCCCTCTGGGCTCTTCACTGGCCTTGAGTGCGCCACACCGGGTCGCTGCCCGTGGCACATGGCTTGCGGAAGAGGTGAACACGATGTCCTAGTGCCCCGGCCTTGTGTTCCCATCGTCCCTCCTTCGCGGTCTTGCCTAGAGCGTTGAAGGGGTGCCGAGAGCTCCTCCATTGATTGTCACCCGAAGCTGGGCGACGCCAGTCCCGGCTACGTCTTCGAGCCGCAAGGCCTTGTCTTGCAGTGCCCTCGCCAAGGCCCGGACGACCGCAAGTAAGGCGCCGGCCCCCAGCCCCCTGCCGGAGGTGGGCATGGCATCTCAAGACTCCCCAAAAATTGACGACGTAGAGGACGGGCTCGGTCGCGCGTTTGAATTTGCACGCGGGTGCGGCGCTGTCCGCCACGAGCTTTTTCGGAACGCGGTGGGGTGCTGAGCCGGCTCGGGGAGGAGCTTGTTGATGTTGATGCCTGCCAGGAGACGGAGGGGCTTCAGATGGTGGACGAATGGCGTCGGTTGAAGGTGGCCATCAACCTCGGGCGCCTCCGGCATGAGCGTGCCAGTGTGGAGGCCGAGGTGTCCCTTGCGACCTCACGCGAAGCTTGCGCCCAGGCTTTGGAGGAGGCTAGGAAGGCGGATCGCCGCTGCGAGATCGCCGAGGAGCACCAGCAGGAGCTTCAGGCCTTGAATGATTCCCTCAAACAACAGGTCGAAGCGCGCAAGGCAGTCCTGGCATCGATGAGGGGGGCGCCTTTCGACGAGAGGGAGATCCATAAGCGCGAGGAGGCGCTGATGCAGGAAGCCTAGGAGCGCAGCCTCGAGTCTGAGCGGCTAGAGACGAGGGAGCCCCACGTGACCCTGGCCAAGGACGCCATCTCTACGCGTGAGGCCAAGGTTCAGGAGGAGGTCGACCGGAGGGTGGCGAAGGCTCGCGCAGATCTTGCCAATGAGTACGACCTGAAGTTGAAGCTCCTGAACGCAGAAGCTGATGGGAGAACTACTGCCCTCAGGACGAGGCTAGATGAGGCAGAGCAGCGCGAGAGGGCTGCCGCGGCGGCCCAGTCCTCCGCTCAGGCTGAGCTGGCCTCCGCGCGGGCCGACCTGGCCTTGCTCCAACGGCAAGTTGATGAAGCTGCAGTCCTTGCGCAACAGAACATAGAAGAGGCTTGTCGTCGGCAGTTAGTGCAGCATGAGCATGCCCCCATGCTTCAGGCTCTCAAGGTGAAGGCTAACCGGGCGCTGGGGGCCATCTGCGAGGAGAGCATCCCTCACCCCCACGCGGAGGATTACCCTGGCCATCTTGGCTTCTTTACTGAAGTTCTGACGCGCCTGAAGAGCCAGGCTGCGAGCGCTCACGAGCTCGTCAAGGAGAAGAGTCGGGGCCTCCTTGGGCGTGCGTTCTCACGCGTCTTCAGTCATCTTCAGAACCTCGACCCTCACTTCGACTTTGATGCCGCCATAGACCCCGTGCCCGCGGCTATCCGGGACAATTTGGCGCACTGGGTAGATGCCCACGTGGATGCCTTGGTCAGGGCGTTCGCCACTGAAGACGACGAGGCGGTGTTTGCAGTGGACGAAGATGGCGTGGTCGACGATGGTGAAGGCGACGCTGACGACGGTGCTAGCAGCACGTACGAGAGCGATTAGGGAACTGCTTTGGGCAGCACGTCGGGTTGGGCCTGTACTCCTTCGCTTAAACCTGCATGCAAAGACTTGGGCACATCCCCGCAGGGCATGAAGCATTTTGGAGGGGAGCCCCCCCGATGTATGTAAATTAATGTTCTTTCTTTAAGCTAGACCTGGGACTTGCCTTCCTGACTTGTGAGCCACTGAGCGGGGTCGTGGCTAAGACTCACCTTGATCCCAGCGTGCCCTGGGCGTGTCCTGGGGTGGCGGGTGTATCTTCCTCGTGAGGGGAGCCTCTTGGTGGCCCACTGGGTTTTAGGCCTCTAGAGGGGCCCGCTAATTCGCCTGAGGAAGCCCCGCGAGGAGCGAATGCCAGGTTAAGGCATGGTGTGCGTGTGGTGACGCCGTGGCAATGGTACTCCTGATCCTGGGGTGCTCTCCGCCGCCCAGACTTTTCCGAGCGGGGTTGACGTGCCTAAACCACACACAGTTCCGCCTGTGAGGTGCTCGCTAGGGGAGGGGTGGCAGACACGAGCCTCAAAAGAAATAAAGCATGCAACCAAAACGCAAGAAATCAACATGAACACGAGAAGTCCCCCCCCCCCCCAAGCTAGGCAGAAAAGAGACTCCAAGTTCAACTCAGAAGGCACGGCGAATCGAGTTACAAAAAAGGGGATGAAAGCAAATGGCCGCGTCCGGCACCTAGCTAGTCTTCTTGTCTTCCACCAGCACGGAACTAAGTGCATTCACTGGTTGTGAGCATAGTCATTGGGGGACAGTGTCGACGGCCAGCACGGAGCATGGTGCTTCCACTAGGACGTGGGCGGGAGCCCCCGAGGCCCGAGGGCGGCTCTCCAGAGACTCCGGGGCATGTACAACCCCACTCATTATTACGTGAGAGTGTCACGGGCGAAGACCTTCACAAGCGTGAGCCTTGCTTCATATCGCTAGGCGAGGGCCCAACCCTGCGCCGCCCCCGACCGCCGTTGGGGCGTCCAGAAACTAGGACGAGACCAAGGGGCAAGGGGGATGCTAGCGGCGCCCTCAACGACCACGGGCCCTCTGCCAGGGGGAAGGGCCCTCTGGCGCCTCCCCCGGCAGAGGACCTACCTCCGTGCAGCGCCTTGCTCCATGCGGCGCGGGGAAGGCTGAGCGCCACTCCCGCCTGGAACGGAGCCACCGCTCTGGGGTCTCCAATTGCCGTTGTGGGCTAGTTCTCCTGCAGCCCATGGTTAGTGTACGCCTGCTCCCGAGTTACTGGCTGTACCCTATCATCATCGTCCCTGAAGGGGTCGCTGAAGCCTTCGGGCAACTCACGGGAGACCTCCGCTTCGGGCGTCCTGCCGTCCCATCCTGGCCCGGGAAATGACTCAAGGCCTTCCCCCGACGCGTACTCCAGGTTAACCATGCGAGGCACGTAGGCCTCCGTGGTTGCTCTGCTAGAGCCATCGCCTGGGTACCTCACACCTTGAGGCACTAACCGTGGCACCTGGCCCCGGTGGCTGCTGGGTGGCATCCCGGTGTGTCCTCGCGGCAGACCGCCTGCTGCTGCCACTCCTGGTGACGGCGCTGCTGAGGCTGGGCCGGCTGCGCCACGGTCCATGTTGGCGCCTTTCGGCCATCCTAGCGCTCCAGCGGAGACGCACGCTTGCCAGGGCCTCACGCGCGCTTCCACTACATCCTGAGGCGTGGGCATAGAGCAGAAAGGCGGCGTACCTGTGCAGGCTGCGTCCAGTAGTTCGACGACGTGCTCTAGCAGCCATCGCGGCCGCGCTTAGCCAACCTGCACCGTAGCAGCTCCCAATCCATGATGAGCGCGGCCCGCAATGTCGCCTACTCCCGCCTGGTGTATGGCGCCATTGCTGCAGTGTAGTTCGACGAGCACGTGGCGGCGCGCGCGCGCCGTGGTGTGAGGACAGGAGGCGCTGGTCCACGCCGCCCACATCCTATGGCGTTGGGTGGCACGCGGGCTGCCTGGAGCGCGGAGTTGAGGTCTTCCTGGGCGGTCGGGGCCGCCTAGACGGGCCAGGCAGCCCAGCGGTCGGCTTGAGCCCTCGCATCTTGGGCCATCGGGGTCGCTGGGCGGCAGTGAGCTGAGATGGAAGAGAGGCTTGAGCGCACCCCTACCTCGCGCGCCAAATGTCAGATTTCGGGTTCCACAAACCCTTGAGAGGTTCGAACTCTGGGGTGCGCACGAAGAACACTCTCTCCCCAACGCGGTCACCCTATGATTCCACATTCTAGCTCGACGAACTCAAAGAACAAGGGACACAAAGGATTGTACTGGTTCGGGCCACCTTGCGGTGTAATATCCTACTCCAGTGTGTGTGGTGGATTGCCTCGTGGGGCTGAGGATGAACTAGTACAATGGTCGAACAGCCTCCGGAGGAGAGGTGTTCTTGCGCTCGAATGAGCTTGTGGTATGTCAAAGGTGGAATCTACCCCCCCCCCATGGTGGTGGCTAAGTCCTATTTATAGTGGCCTTGGTCCTCTTCCCCCAAAATATTGGTGGGAAGGGATCCCACAACAGCCAAATTTGAAGGGGAACAACTAGTACAAGTTATCCTGACAAAAGTGGTCTTCGCCTGCCAAAGGCTCTGGTGGTGACGCCGCGCCGGGCTCCACAATGACCTCCATTCTACCGCCCTGACGGTCCTTGGTCTTGTAGCACATATATGGAAACCTTTGCTTGATTCCACGGGAATCCGCGCCTGCGCTTGCCCCCTTAGCACCAAAGGGAAAACTGGTACACTGCGCGCACTAGAGCCTGCCTGGCCTTGGACGTCATGGCTCGCGTCATGTGAACCTTACGAGGTGCGCCTTGCATAGGTATCTCCGCTCCTGGGGAGCCGGCCTAGAGCGGCTGCCCCAGGGAGGTCTTGCTGTCGCCCGCCTCGTGAGGGTCATGAGCTATGGTTGTTGAAGCTAGGCCGTACCTGGCCGTTGATGGAGCCATGTCGTGGGCCGCAGGCAGGCAAGTCTGGGTACCCCCGTTCCCAGGACGCTGCTACTTCTCGAGCTTGTGTTGTATTCCCTCGAAGAGGAAAGGGTGATGCATCACAGTAGCGTAAGTATTTCCCTCAGTTTTTGAGAACCAAGGTATCAATCCAGTAGGAAACCACGCGTGAGTCCCTCACACCTGCACAAACAAATAAGAACTTCGCAGCCAACACGATAAGGGCTTGTTAATCCCTTTACGGTCACTTACGAAAGTGAGATCTGATAGTTTGATATTTTTGGTATTTTTGGATATAAGAACAGAAAGTAAAAGCGGAAAAGTAAAGTAGATTGTAGATTGATATGTTGAGAATAGACCAGGGGGCCATAGTTTTCTCTAGTGACTTCTCTCATGATAGCGATATTCTACGGCGGGTAGACAAATTACTGTCGAGCAATTGATAGAAAAGCGAATAATTATGAGACTATCTAGGCATGATCATTATATATAGACATCACGTCCGAGACAAGTAGACCGAAACGATTCTGCATCTACTACTATTACTCCACACATCGACCGCTATCTAGCATGCATCTAGAGTCTTAAGTTCATAAGAACAGAGTAACGCCTTAAGCAAGATGACATGATGTAGAGGGATAAACTCAAACATAGTGATATAAACCCCATCTTTTTATCCTCGATGGTAACAATACAATACGTGCCTTGCTGCCCCTACTGTCACTTGGAAAGGGCACCTCAAGATTGAACCCAAAGCCAAGCACTTCTCCTATTGCAAGAACTATAGATCTAGTAGGCCAAACCAAACCAATAATTCGAAGAGACTTGCAAGGATATCATAATCATACATAAAGAGTTCAAAAAAGAACCAAATATTTCTCATAGATAATCTTGATCATAAACCCACAATTCATCGGATCTTGACAAACACACCGCAAAAAGAGATTACATCGAATAGATCTCCTCGAAGACTGATGAGAACTTGGTATTGAGATCCAAAGAGAGAGAAGAAGCCATCTAGATACTAGCTATGGACCCCGAAGGTCTGTGGTAAACTACTCACAACTCATGGTGAGGCGGTGATGATGATGTAGAAGCACTCCGTGGAAGATCCCCCCTTCGGCGGAGCTCCGGAACAGGCCCCAAGATGGGATATAACGGGAATAGAAGGTTGCTGCGGTGGAACTAGGGTTTTCTCTCTTGTTCTGATAGTTTCGGGGTACGTAGGTATATATAGGAGGAAGGAGGGCACCGGGGGACATACGGGGTGCCCACGAGGCTGGGGGGCACACCCTATAGGAGGGGGGCGCCCCCACTCTCGTGGACGCCACGTCAGCCCTACTCCTTGGTTCTCAAGTCTACCATGCGTATTTTGCTCCAAAAATATCTCCCCCGAAGGTTTCATTCCGTTTGGACTCTGTTTGATATTACTTTTCTGTAAAACCCTAAAACAGGCAAAGAAGAGCAATCTGGACTGGGCCTTTTGGTTAGTAGGTTACTCCCAAAAATAATATAAAACTGTACAACAAAGCCCATTAAACATCCAAAACATCATAAATAATAGCATGGAACAATAAAAAAAATTATAGATACGTTGGAGACGTATCAAGCATCCCTAAGCTTAATTCCTCCTCGTCCTCGAGTAGGTAAATGATAAAAACAAATTTTTTGATGTGGAATGCTAACCAACATAGTTTTTCAATGTAATTCTATTAATTGTTGCATGAATGTTCTAATCTGAAAGATTCAAGACACAAGTCTATATTGACATAAGAAACAATAATACTTCAAGCATACTATCAAAGCAATCATGTCTTCTCAAAATACTGTGGCTAAAGAAAGTTATCCCTACAAAATCATATAGTCTAGCTATGCTCCCTCTTCATCACACAAAATATTCATATCATGCACAACCCCGGTTTCAGCCAAGCACTTGTTTTCATACTCTATTCTTTCAAACCTTTCAACTTTCACGCAGTACATGAGCGTGAGCCATGGATATAGCACTATGTGGAATAGAGAGGTGGTTGTGGAGAAGACAAAAAGGAGGGAGATAGTCTCACATCGACTAGGCGTATCAACGGGCTATGGAGATGCCCATCAATAGATATAAATGTGAGTGAGTAGGGATTGCCTTGCAACAGATGCACTAGAGCTAAAAATGTATGAAAGCTCAACAAAAGAAACTAAGTGGGTGTGCATCCAACTTGCTTGCTCACGAAGACCTAGGGCATTTGAGGAAGCCCATCGTTGGAATATACAAGCAAAGCTATATAATGAAAATTCCCACTAGTATATGAAAGTGACTAAACATGAGACTCTCTATCATGAAGAACATGGTGCTACTTTGAAGCACAAGTGTGGAAAAGAATAGTAGCAATTGTCCCTTCTCTCTTTTCTCTCATTTTTTGGAGGGGCTTTCTCTCATTTTTTTATTTAGCCCCTCTCTATTTTTTTGGGCAAATTTTTTATTGGCCTTTACTCACATGGGACGATGCTCTAATAATGATGATCATCACACTTATATTGAATTACAACTCGATATTACAACTCGATACTAGAACAAAGTATGACTCTATATGAATGCCTTCGGTTGTGTACCGGGATGTGCAATGAATGAAGAGTGACATGTATGAAAAATTATGCATGGTGGCTTTGCCACAAATACGATGTCAACTACATGATTATGCATGGCAATATGACAATATGAAGCGTGTCATATGAACGGAACAATGGAAAGTTGCATGGCAATATATCTCGGAATGGCTATGGAAATGCCATGATAGGTAGGTATGGTGGCTGTTTTGAGGAAGTATATATAGTGGCTGTTTTGAGGGAGGATATATAGTGGGTGTATGGTACCGGGGAAAGTTGCGCGGTACAAGAGAGGCCAATGTTGGAAGGGTGATAGTGCGTATAATCCATGGACTCAACATTAGTCATAAGAACTCATATACTTATTGCAAAAATCTACGAGTCATCAAAACAAAGCAATCAACGCATGCTCCTAGGGGGGAGGTTGGTAGGAGTTAACCATCGCGCGCCCCCGACCTCGACACAAAGGTGGACACTCTACAAATACCTCATGCTCTAACTTTGTCACATAGCGGTTCACCATACGTGCATGCTATGGGAATCACTAACTTTAACACAAGCATTTCTCAATTCCATAATAACTCCACTAGCATGACTCTAATATCACTATCTCATATCTCAAAACAATTATCAAGCATCCAACTTCTCATCATATTCAATGCACTTAGTGTGAAAGTTTTTACTACATTGATATTGGATGTCTATCATGTGAAGGCTAGTTTTATAGCCAAAGCACATTACCATGCTGTTTTAATAGACTCTCAAATGGGTATAAGTGAAGCATGATAGATCAACAATTTCTACAAAATATAATCACCACCGTGCTCTAAAAGATATAAGTGAAGCACTAGAGCAAAAACTATTCAACTCAAAAGATATAAGTGAAGAACATGGAGTGTTCTATCAATTCCTAGGCCATATTTAACTCTCTCAAATAGGTGCGTCCAGCAAGGATAATTGTGGAAAACTAACAAGCAAAGACTCAAATTGTACAAGACGCTCCAAGTAAAACACATATCATGTGGTGAATAAAAATATAGCTCCGAGTATATTTACCGATGGATGAAGACGAAAGAGGGGATGCCTTCCCGGGGCATCCCCAAGCTTAGGCTTTTGGTTGTCCTTGAATTTTACCTTGGGGTCCCTTGGGCATCCCCAAGCTTAGGCTCTTGCCACTCTTTGTTCCATAGTCCATCAAAGCAATACTCAAAACTTGAAAACTTCACAACACAAAACTTAGACAAAAATCTCGTGAGCTCCGTTAGTATAAGAAAGCAAACCACCACTCAAAGGTACTGAAATGAAATCATTCTTTGTTTATATTGGTGTTAAACCTACTGTATTCCAACTTCTCTATGATTCATACTTCCCAATACTACTCATAGATGCATCGAAACAAGCAAACAACACACGAAAAACAGAATCTGTCAAAAACAGAACAATCAGTAGTAATCTGTAATTTTCGCATACTTCTGTAACTCCAAAAAATTAAAATAAATTGGTAAATGTGAGGAATTTGTCTACTAATCATCTGCAAAAAGAATCAACTAAATAGCACGCTCTAGTAAAATCTGGTGACCATTCTAGCGAGCGCTAACGATTCTGTTTTTCATAGCAAGATCATATAAACTTCACACAAGTCTTCCCAAAGGTTCTACTTGGCACAAACACTAATTAAAACACAAAACCACATCTAAACAGAAGCTAGATGCAATATTTATTTCTAAACAGAAGCAAAAAATAAAAATAAAAAATTGGGTTGCCTCCCAACAAGCGCTAGCGTTTTACGCCCCTAGCTAGGCACGATACATGGATAGATCTAGGTATTGCCATCTTTGGAAGACAATCCATAAGTGGCTCTCATAATAGATTCATATGGTAATTTGATTTTCTTTCTAGGAAAGTGTTCCACGACTTTCCTTAACGGAAACTGCAATCTAATATTTCCTTCCTTCATATCAATAATTGCACCAATCGTTCTAAGGAAAAGTCTACCAAGAATAATAGGACATGAAGGATTGCAATCTATATCAAGAACAATGAAATCTACGAGCACATAATTCCTATTGGCAACAATAAGAACATCATTAATCCTTCCCATAGGTTTATTAATAGTTGAATCCACAAGATGCAAATTTAAAGAACAATCATCAAGCTCATGGAACCCTAGCAAATCACACAGAGTTTTTGGGATAGTGGAAACACTTGCACCCAAATCACACAAAGCAAAGCATTCATAATCTTTAATTTTTATTTTAATAGTAGGTTCCCATCCATCATAAAGCTTTGTAGGGATAGAAACTTCAAATTCTAGTTTTTCTTCATAAGATTGCATCAAAGCATCAACTATGTGTTTCGTAAAAGCTTTATTTTGACTATAAACATGCGGATAGTTTAGTACGTATTGCAACAAGGAAATACAATCAAACAAAGAGCAATTATCATAATTGAATCCCTTGAAATCCAAAGTAGTGCGTTCATCACTATGCAAAGTTTTAATCTCTTCACTCCCACTTTTAACAATTTTAGCATCAAGATCTAAAAACTCGCAATCATTGGGACACCTTAAAAAGTAGGCTCATCTCCAATCCTATCTTTATCAAGATTCATACTAGAAAACAAGGATCTAATAGGAGAAACATCAATAACTTTCAGATCTTCATCTTTATTTGCATGATCTTCCGGTTTAGCAGCCATCTTATTAACTAAGGTGGACTATTTATCTGAAATTTGGGCTATTAAGTTCTCAAGATGAGCAAACTGAGATTTCAAACCATAAAATTCCTTAGACATATCATCAAGGTCTTTATTCATATATTCCATAAAATGTCTAACACAGTTTTAAATCTCCTCCAGCCTCTTGAGGTGAGGGTCAACACTGATAGGGAGAGCCATAGTGACAAGCGAGCAATCCAACACACAAGCAAACAAGGAGCAAGCGAACGGTAAACACACGGCAGAAGAAGGGCGAATAAAATGGCAAGGGTGAAGCGGGGGAGAGGAAAATGAGAGGCAAAAAATGTAATGTGAAGGATAAGGGTTTGTGATAGGTACTTGGTATATGACTTTTGCGTAAGCGTCCCCGGCAACGGTGCTAGAAATTCTTCTTGCTACTTCTCGAGCTTGCGTTGTATTCCATCGAAGAGGAAAGGGTGATGCATCACATTAGCGTAAGTATTTCCCTCAGTTTTTGAGAACCAAGGTATCAATCCAGTAGGAGACCATGCGCGAGTCCCTCGCACCTGCACAAACAAATAAGAACTTCGCAGCCAACGCGATAAGGGGTTGTAAATCCATTTACGGTCACTTACGAAAGTGAGATCTGATAGAGATGATAGTTTGATATTTTTGGATATAAGAACATAAAGTAAAAGCGGAAAAGTAAAGTAGATTGTAGATTGATATGTTGAGAATAGACCCCGGGGCCATAGATTTCTCTAGTGGCTTCTCTCATGATAGCGATATTCTACGGCGGGTAGAAAAATTACTGTCTAGCAATTGATAGAAAAGCGAATAATTATGAGACTATCTAGGCATGATCATTATATATAGGCATCCCGTCCGAGACAAGTAGACCGAAACGATTCTGCATCTACTACTATTACTCCACACATCAACCACTATCTAGCATGCATCTAGAGTATTAAGTTCATAAGAACAGAGTAAGGCCTTAAGCAAGATGACATGATGTAGAGGGATAAACTCAAACATAGTGATATAAACCCCATCTTTTTATCCTCAATGGAAACAATACAATACATGCCTTGCTGCCCCTACTGTCACTGGAAAAGGACACAGCAAGATTGAACCCAAAGCCAAGCACTTCTCTCATTGCAAGAACTATAGATCTAGTAGGCCAAACTGTAACACCCCAAAAATTTAACCATGATTTATTCATTTAAAATTTTGCCAGGAAATTAAATTTTTCTTTTCTGGATTTCCTTTTGATTTCAGAACCATTCTTTTCTTCTGAATTGTGGAATTTTCTCTCCAAAGTGGAAACTTTTCAAAAATATTGTTGGACTTGTATACTTTCCCAAGATCATTTCTTTTATCAGTGGAATTATTTCTATAAATATTTCCCTAAAGCTTTATTGCTTTTAAATTGGTTTCTCATAAGTTATGGAGTCCCTTTTGCACTGCAACCCTTTGATAAATGCATTTAAAAATTCCACCAAAATTTGGAGATGTTAGTAGAGGCATATAATTCAACTCTATGCAAAAACCCATTGGTGTTCTTTGGAAAAATTGAGCAGAACATCCTCTTTTGCTCTCTGGTCCAGGTTGCCATTTTCTACTGCAACCCCATTCTATCTTGCCCCATTGCCCCTGGTTTTTCTCCTGCTTTTAGACCACCAGACCAAACCCTTAAATCCAGGAGATTGGACCCATTGGAATATTTTTGGTCCATGCAATAATAGTCTTTATTTTCTGTCCAGAATTGGATTCTGACAATAGTTGCATTACTAAGTTTCTTGTTTATCCAATCCAACTTCACCATCATATTTCTCTCCTAAAGAGACCCCATTCTGCCAATTTGCATCTCTAGCAAAGCCCTACAGGTGGCTCTGGCATTATGTCGAACACCTATAGTGCATGATCAGTTTTGGCATAGTTTTGAGTTTGCATTATGAACCTGCTTGCTTTGCCTAACAAACATGTCCACTAGTCTTCCCTCTACCCCTAAACCAGTCCTGTTAAGTCTTGTTTGCACCCGAGACCTCTAGCACACTCTGGCATTGCGTCGAGCACCTGGCGTGCGTGCGCTGGGCGCGCCCAGAGCGCACGTTTTGCACGCGCGCGCCCGAGCCGCCGCGTCGTGCCCCTGGCCCTTGCTCACCTGCAGAGCCACGCCGCCCTCGTCCACACATCGGAACCCTCCAAGCCAACCCCCTGGAGCCCTACAGCGCCGCCGTCGGGTCGGCCACGGCAGCTAGCGGCCGGCCGCAGCAGGCCCCTGCCATGGCCGGCGCCGCCCCGACCACCACAGCTCGCCAGCTGCCCTGAGGAACAGCCCAAGCTCATCCGCGAGCTCGTCCACTAGCGCCCGTCGCCGCCACGACGCCCTGCAAGCTACAGCAAGGCGGTTCGCTGATCTTATCTCCGGCCGCCGCGGAACCGACCTCGACTGCCTATATAAGGGATCACCGAGCTCGTCCAGACCCCCAAGCGACCTCAGGCCACCTCCCTAGAACTCCCGGAGTCAGCAATCGATGGAGGGAGGCCGTCTTCCTCGTCTCCGGTAGCTTCGGCCGCCGCCGCACTCCGGTGCCGTGCGTCGCAAACAGAGCCTTCCCCGCCCATCCAGTGCTACCATTCTCTTCCCCTAGACCGTGCGGAGCCGCCCCACCTCTCTAGCCCGATCGGGAGCCACCATAGCTTGAAACCCCAAATCCTCCCGAGACGCCGTCCGCCGCAGAGCTCGCCGCCGGCGACTCCCTCCACCCCCGTGGACCTAGCAACCACCGGGAGGACCGCCCTGGACTGGCGGATCCATCCCCGCCCTCAGAACCCCGTGAGGAGCCGCCGTTCGCCGGCGTCGATCGCCGGAGCCCCGCCTCGGCTCGGCCAGAGGAGGAAGAGGGCGCGGGCGACTGGTCAAACCTGACCAGTGGGCCCGAAGGACCCACTGTCAGTGACCCAGCGACGGCCCGCGCTGGTTAAGTGAAAACGTAAATAACAGGAGTACGTCTTCTCTGTCTCAAAAGCGTATTCTATTTCGAACCGTTTTCTTTCTCTGTTTTATTTAAAAACAGATTTTGACCAGGACTTTGACTGGCTATAACTTTTAAAATAAAAGTCCTTTTGACTTGATTCTTTTTCTGTTGCTTCTAAAATTTAGTCTATTTTATTTTCATATTTATTTGAAAATTTTCGGAACAACTTTTTTTTGTACTGTTTTTGAATTATGTGTTAATTTGAATTTTCTTAAAATAGGATTCTTGGAGGGAAGATGAAAACTTTCAAAGTGCACCCCTCCTTCATACTCTTGGAAGGCAAGCATTCTGAACCCCGGCATAATATTGTTGTGTGCTGTTTGATACGTTTACAACACCACCTTGACACGAAGTACTCGTTATTTTATGTGATGGTATGAACATGCTCATAAGTGCATGATGAAGATTCCTTGTTGTTGGGAATTGATATACTTGTGATAGTAACCACCCTCGTCTACCTCCCCTGCCTACTGGAAGGAATCCGGGAAAGTCTCTGTCTTGGGTAGACACGAGCTTGCTACTGATATTTCGTTGAGACGAGTATAGTCAGTAAGGCATGTTGAGGTATGAGGAGTGGTGATTCTGTCTGTTGGGTGAAATATGTTTGCTATGCTAATCACGTAGGTGATGCTTTAACCTCATGAGTCGACCATAGATCGGGTCTTGTTCCGGTAACCCCCATACTTGCTTCGTACTACCACTTGTCCCTGCCGCAGGTAGGGTACAGTCCAGTAAGTTGTCAACCCCTTTCTTGGCACACACCGTACAGAGAGGCCATGGTGGAAGATACCGGAGGCATCCGGTAGGCATGCCACCTGGTCCGGGGCATGGGTGTTTCCGGTTGGGGCCGAGGGGGTAGCTCCCCTAGTTTGCGCGCATTATAAATTCTGTGATCCCATGCTACTCGAGGTTGTAGCCTCCCCACTTAGAGTTTTACTTAACAGGTGTCGTGGGTGATTCCAGTCACCGGTAAGTTAAGCTGGTGTGTGCGGGTCAGGTGTGTTTTCAATTAAAAGGCCGTAAATGGAATTAGTCCCGATGGACTAAAGGAATCTGTTACTCGTGGGTAAAGAGTACACCCTCTGCAGAGGTTATATCTACTCGAATAGCCGTGTCCGCGGTTAAGGATTTCAGTCTGGGATGGGTCAAGTGTCGGTCTTAGTGTCGGTCTTTGGAGGAAAAACTGCTAAACCAGAACATTGATCATAACATGTGACATATGATGAGTATGATTATTATTATTATGGACTAACCATTAGTACTATTTGAATTGTTGAGCATCCCTGGGATGGTTCTACCTCCTGGATGTTCCCTGTGATTATTCTCATATAAGCCCTTTATGTGGTGTCGCTCAGACGCCCGACTGTGGCATGCTTATCATTTATTTTCCCTATAAGCCCTTTATGTGGTGTCGCTCAGACGCCCGACTGTGGCATGCTTATTATTTATTTTCTCTATAAGCCCTTTATGTGGTGTCGCACAGACGCCCGACTGTGGCATGCTTATTATTATTTATTCTTATAAGCCCTTTTTGTGACGTCGCTCAGACGTCCGACTGAGGCATGCTTTATTTTATTATCCTTTCGAGGCGTCGCTTCAGACACCCGATCGGTGCATTTTATTTTTATTCTCTGATTGCTTACTCATGTTTATAAGAATAACCTGCTTGTGTGCATCATGAATTTTATCGCGTGACTAGCAAAGTGATCATGGAATGTTTTAGTGCATGATTATCTTTTGTTATATTGTACCTGTGTTCATAATGTTTGCGAGTACATTCAAAGTACTCACTGGCTTGTCCCTGGCTATTGTCTTGGCTAGATTTCTTGCTTGGAGAGGAGCGCTGCGATGACAGCCCCGGAACCTAGGCAACGGAGACAGCAGCCTCGCGAAGATAGGAGTTATCCAGGTCAGCTGTTCCTGTGGGAAATGGAGTCCCATAGACGTTGAAGTATCGCAAACCGCTTCCGCCATCAGCCACTAGAAACCTTTTGTTGTACTCATTGACCAGAATGGTCTTGTTCTACATATTTGGTATTTTGCTTGGAATTTCTGTATCAAGTTTGTGTCTCATCAGCTAACAGTAATCCTGGGGCTGGTGAGCACTAGGGCCAGTTACTAGCAAATTAATGTCCCGGAAAAACCGGTCCCGACAACCTTGGTATCAGAGCCAGGCTGACCATTGGCTAATCCTATCTTAGCCAGGTCGATAAACCTAGGTTAAACAACCCACCAAACCTTAACCTTAACCCAGCCAAACTTCTCGTGCAAGATAGCCACATAGTGACCCCGACACCTTTCGGCAGTCGGTGCCTAACCTATCAGTCTAGCATGTCGATCACGCGCCAGTGACCGACACCTAAATTGTCTCATTCGCAAGCGTGCGAAGGAAGACTCCGTTTCCTTTTTCTATAAAAAGGACACGCTAGCCCCAACCCAGCACAGCACAGCCTCTACCCCAAAACCAAGCCAAGATGTCTGGCCCCATTGTTCACAATGAGACCACAGCAACCAACCTTGGAGGTTTTGTGACTGTGCTAGCAAACCTCACCCGCCGTGCCTTTGCGTTAGAAGAACCCCCAGAGTATGTTGTGTACCAAGGGCCCATGGGCGGCGAGAGCCGTCAATTCTGGGCCACGGTGCACGTCTATGGTAGGGGTATTTTGCCCGAACGCCCCTACAGGTTCACCGGAAGGACAACTTCCTTTGAGCCACAAGCCATCCAGCTGGCCGCTCGAGAGGCTGTAGTGCAACTCCGGCACCTGTCGCCCAGAGTTAACTGCCGTTCGTTCTACTACTACCCCAGCCGTGACGGGTATGGCAGGCCACCCCAGGTTGCCAACGGAGACCACGAGACGGACCCTGCGTTGTTGCACCTGGTACGCTATGTAAGTGCACTAGAGGCACTATTCGATCAGATCACCCTTGATCTGATCGCCGCTCGTGGGGAACTTGCTCGCCGAGCCCCGGCAAGAGAGGAAGAGGAGCCCGACACCGACAACCCAGTTGTACTGTTCGGGCAACCGATCGAATCCTTAAGATCTGCCCCGGCCATCGACCAAAATGATTTGGTGTCCCCAGAAGTGTTTCGTCGCCTTTTGGGAACACGCTCCAGCGGGATTATGGCCAACAATCCCCGCGATGGTCATCATCGCTACCCCGACCCTGCAGATCCTCAACCCCACCCAGCTAACCCCGACGGAGAAGCCCATGGAGAGGCCTCGACGTCCACAAGGCACGCCCGCTTAGATATTAACGCAGTAGACTAAGCCACTCGAGTAGTACCGAGTCTTAGCATTTCTACGTCTTGTAGTAGTGTGACCTTGTATCGCCATAATGGATGCAGTCCGCTTGTGTGCCTCTATTTTAAATAGTAGCCGTGCATAAGTATGTTGGCGTACGGTTGCAATTTTAAATTCCAGGCGTAGCTACCAAAAACCACCCCGACGGTGCCACAGTAACACGTCACTTTTATGAGATATGTGTATCTGTGGCATTGACCCCGACCCCATAGGGCAGAATCGACAAACTAGTTGCCCCACACCATCCTCGATAACCCAGCCCTGATGCTTTATAAAAGGCCACCTCATGACCTTACCAAGCATCCCTCTCTTGTGCACAGCTCGCCCAACCATCTTTGCAATGCCGAGCCCCAGTATTCATCTGAGAACTCCAGATGCAACCCCAGGTAGTTTCGTTAAAATATTGTGGGACTTTACCTGCAGTACCATGGGTGCTACCCATCCACCCCAATACGAGCTGCTCAAAACGAGGATCACCCCATCCACCTCGAAATATTGGGCAGTAGTGCATATCCCTCCCGCAAACCCAAACCAAGACCCAACGGAAGTATCCTTCATGGGGAAATCTATGCCGACTCCACAAATGGCCATAGAAGCTACTGCGTATGAAGCGCTTGCTCGCTTACGATTCGCAGTACCCTATGCCAGCGAACGGGGGTATTATTACTTCCCGAGTCGTGCAGCACCCGGAGAAGTAGCATCTTTTCCTGGTGGACGAATTGAGAGGGACCCAGTACTGGCCAACCTTGCCCAGTATGTCATCGCTCAGGAGCGTTTGACACAACGAGTAATGGGTTATCTCCAGAGCCTCGCTGATTTAAATCCTCGGATCGCCATTGGCGAGCCACTGAGGCCAGTACGGGGGAGACGCATTTTTCGACTAGTCAACCCGCTTCCCCCGATAGAAGAGGAATGTGCCCCAGTGCCGGAGACATTTCCTCAGGACCCTGTCCATTTTCCGTTTATATCGTAGACGTCACTACTATGTTTGTTTCCCTAGCACTTATTTATGTATTACAGCTTATGCGTTGTATCCTAAGTCTGCGCGATGTATTAAATGTTTGTTTTCGATTAATGTGAGTGGTTTTTACTGCTATTCATTTTGATTGACTGTTTTAGCCCTCGGTAAATTCAGAGGTGGGATTTTTCCTTTTTTTTTCCTTAATATTATTGCAGCACATAAATTCTTCATGACGTGTATTTTAATTCACGCAGCACCACGACAGCAGGCTCACATCCACAACCACTCGACTGCAGGCACTAATTGCATAACCACGTACACATTTTGCACCTAACTGATCACCTCGCTAACTCACCACTGTCTCTAAAGGAGAAATTTGTGGATGATTATTCGAACGCAAGTTGCCTCCAGCACACTGACAGCAGTCAGAACCTAACAACCACACTTAATCCTCATGATCACCGCCGCCGCGAAGGGCTAACACTCGAGCAGCAGCATCCCAACGATCACTGAAGATCATCACGCACAAGAGCACGGAGAACCCCAGCAATGCCGCCAACCCTCCGCACATCAGGATCACGTACCAATCCGGCATCACCTCCGCCATTAGAGCCTCGTCGCAAGCTCCTGCAAACAGGAATGGAGGAGAAGGAAGGAGAAGAAGATGCGAGGCCAGGTGTGAGGAAGAAGAGAGGAGCACCGCGGTCATTTTATAGCTCGAGATCGGTGTACGGTGGGCGAAGTCCACCAGCGCCGCTCGTCACTCGATCACCGGTGTTCGGAGGCGAATCCGCGAGCAGTGCCGACAGCGCACTGGCCCGCGAGGTGAGTGCACACTGCGCCGGCAGCTAGCACGCCGCGCACTACCGCAGTACGGCCTAGATGCCCTACGCGCTAGGCGTCGCCGGTGGAGAAAGCGCGGGAGAGCACGCGAGAGAGAGGAAGAAAAGAGAGCCAGAGGTAGAAGAAGAGACTGACAGTGAGCCCCGGGTCCACCTGTCAGCCAGAGAGAGCACGGTGCCCTCGGGTACGTCCATCGTTTTTTTTTGATAGTTAGATTGTTGTTCTGATTTTTCCATAGCCGAAAGTAGTAATTTCTCGGTTTCCCCAACCAAAGTTTTTTTTCCCACATAGCACCAGTACCCCACTGTGGTTGTGCCAATTATTTGCCCTCTCGCAGTAACCCCAGTGTATTACGTGTTTAGAATGTTCGTTCCTTTTTAATTCATACTTTATGGTAATAGGATGGATATTTTGAGATCGTCCTTAGCAAATCTCGAGGACGAGATTTTTCTTAAGGGGGGTAGTGTTGTAACACCCCAAAAATTTAACCATGATTTATTCATTTAAAATTTTGCCAGGAAATTAAATTTTTCTTTTCTGGATTTCCTTTTGATTTCAGAACCATTCTTTTCTTCTGAATTGTGGAATTTTCTCTCCAAAGTGGAAACTTTTCAAAAATATTGTTGGACTTGTATACTTTCCCAAGATCATTTCTTTTATCAGTGGAATTATTTCTATAAATATTTCCCTAAAGCTTTATTGCTTTTAAATTGGTTTCTCATAAGTTATGGAGTCCCTTTTGCACTGCAACCCTTTGATAAATGCATTTAAAAATTCCACCAAAATTTGGAGATGTTAGTAGAGGCATATAATTCAACTCTATGCAAAAACCCATTGGTGTTCTTTGGAAAAATTGAGCAGAACATCCTCTTTTGCTCTCTGGTCCAGGTTGCCATTTTCTACTGCAACCCCATTCTATCTTGCCCCATTGCCCCTGGTTTTTCTCCTGCTTTTAGACCACCAGACCAAACCCTTAAATCCAGGAGATTGGACCCATTGGAATATTTTTGGTCCATGCAATAATAGTCTTTATTTTCTGTCCAGAATTGGATTCTGACAATAGTTGCATTACTAAGTTTCTTGTTTATCCAATCCAACTTCACCATCATATTTCTCTCCTAAAGAGACCCCATTCTGCCAATTTGCATCTCTAGCAAAGCCCTACAGGTGGCTCTGGCATTATGTCGAACACCTATAGTGCATGATCAGTTTTGGCATAGTTTTGAGTTTGCATTATGAACCTGCTTGCTTTGCCTAACAAACATGTCCACTAGTCTTCCCTCTACCCCTAAACCAGTCCTGTTAAGTCTTGTTTGCACCCGAGACCTCTAGCACACTCTGGCATTGCGTCGAGCACCTGGCGTGCGTGCGCTGGGCGCGCCCAGAGCGCACGTTTTGCACGCGCGCGCCCGAGCCGCCGCATCGTGCCCCTGGCCCTTGCTCACCTGCAGAGCCACGCCGCCCTCGTCCACACATCGGAACCCTCCAAGCCAACCCCCTGGAGCCCTACAGCGCCGCCGTCAGGTCGGCCACGGCAGCTAGCGGCCGGCCGCAGCAGGCCCCTGCCATGGCCGGCGCCGCCCCGACCACCACAGCTCGCCAGCTGCCCTGAGGAACAGCCCAAGCTCATCCGCGAGCTCGTCCACTAGCGCCCGTCGCCGCCACGACGCCCTGCAAGCTACAGCAAGGCGGTTCGCTGATCTTATCTCCGGCCGCCGCGGAACCGACCTCGACTGCCTATATAAGGGATCACCGAGCTCGTCCAGACCCCCAAGCAACCTCAGGCCACCTCCCTAGAACTCCCGGAGTCAGCAATCGATGGAGGGAGGCCGTCTTCCTCGTCTCCGGTAGCTTCGGCCGCCGCCGCACTCCAGTGCCGTGCGTCGCAAACAGAGCCTTCCCCGCCCATCCAGTGCTACCATTCTCTTCCCCTAGACCGTGCGGAGCCGCCCCACCTCTCTAGCCCGATCGGGAGCCACCATAGCTTGAAACCCCAAATCCTCCCGAGACGCCGTCCGCCGCAGAGCTCGCCGCCGGCGACTCCCTCCACCCCCGCGGACCTAGCAACCACCGGGAGGACCGCCCTGGACTGGCGGATCCATCCCCGCCCTCAGAACCCCGCGAGGAGCCGCCGTTCGCCGGCGTCGATCGCCGGAGCCCCGCCTCGGCTCGGCCAGAGGAGGAAGAGGGCGCGGGCGACTGGTCAAACCTGACCAGTGGGCCCGAAGGACCCACTGTCAGTGACCCAGCGACGGCCCGCGCTGGTTAAGTGAAAACGTAAATAACAGGAGTACGTCTTCTCTGTCTCAAAAGCGTATTCTATTTCGAACCATTTTCTTTCTCT
The DNA here is from genome assembly GCA_902687465.1 of Secale cereale. NCBI lineage: Eukaryota > Viridiplantae > Streptophyta > Magnoliopsida > Poales > Poaceae > Secale > Secale cereale. Next base: position 132,144,080 of record LR738709.1, on the reverse strand, counting down.
GTTTTATTTAAAAACAGATTTTGACCAGGACTTTGACTGGCTATAACTTTTAAAATAAAAGTCCTTTTGACTTGATTCTTTTTATGTTGCTTCTAAAATTTAGTCTATTTTATTTTCATATTTATTTGAAAATTTTCGAAACAACTTTTTTTTGTACTGTTTTTGAATTATGTGTTAATTTGAATTTTCTTAAAATAGGATTCTTGGAGGGAAGATGAAAACTTTCAAAGTGCACCCCTCCTTCATACTCTTGGAAGGCAAGCATTCTGAACCCCGGCATAATATTGTTGTGTGCTGTTTGATACGTTTACAACACCACCTTGACACGAAGTACTCGTTATTTTATCTGATTGTATGAACATGCTCATAAGTGCATGATGAAGATTCCTTGCTGTTGGGAATTGATATACTTGTGATAGTAACCACCCTCGTCTACCTCCCCTGCCTACTGGAAGGAATCCGGGAAAGTCTCTGTCTTGGGTAGACACGAGCTTGCTACTGATATTTCGTTGAGACGAGTATAGTCAGTAAGGCATGTTGAGGTATGAGGAGTGGTGATTCTGTCTGTTGGGTGAAATATGTTTGCTATGCTAATCACGTAGGTGATGCTTTAACCTCATGAGTCGACCATAGGTCGGGTCTTGTTCTGGTAACCCCCATACTTGCTTCGTACTACCACTTGTCCCTGCCGCAGGTAGGGTACAGTCCAGTAAGTTGTCAACCCCTTTCTTGGCACACACCGTACAGAGAGGCCATGGTGGAAGATACCGGAGGCATCCGGTAGGCATGCCACCTGGTCCGGGGCATGGGTGTTTCCGGTTGGGGCCGAGGGGGTAGCTCCCCTAGTTTGCGCGCATTATAAATTCTGTGATCCCATGCTACTCGAGGTTGTAGCCTCCCCACTTAGAGTTTTACTTAACAGGTGTCGTGGGTGATTCCAGTCACCGCTAAGTTAAGCTGGTGTGTGCGGGTCAGGTGTGTTTTCAATTAAAAGACCGTAAATGGAATTAGTCCCGATGGACTAAAGGAATCCGTTACTCGTGGTAAAGAGTACACCCTCTACAGAGGTTATATCTACTTGAATAGCCGTGTCCGCGTTTAAGGATTTCAGTCTGGGATGGGTCAAGTGTCGGTCTTAGTGTCGGTCTTTGGAGGAAAAACTGCTAAACCAGAACATTGATCATAACATGTGACATATGATGAGTATGATTATTATTATTATGGACTAACCATTAGTACTATTTGAATTGTTGAGCATCCCTGGGATGGTTCTACCTCCTGGATGTTCCCTGTGATTATTCTCATATAAGCCCTTTATGTGGTGTCGCTCAGACGCCCGACTGTGGCATGCTTATCATTTATTTTCCCTATAAGCCCTTTATGTGGTGTCGCTCAGATGCCCGACTGTGGCATGCTTATTAATTATTTTCTCTATAAGCCCTTTATGTGGTGTCGCACAGACGCCCGACTGTGGCATGCTTATTATTATTTATTCTTATAAGCCCTTTTTGTGACGTCGCTCAGACGTCCGACTGAGGCATGCTTTATTTTATTATCCTTTCGAGGCGTCGCTTCAGACACCCGATCGGTGCATTTTATTTTTATTCTCTGATTGCTTACTCATGTTTTATAAGAATAACCTTCTTGCGTGCATCATGAATTTTATCGCGTGACTAGCAAAGTGATCATGGAATGTTTTAGTGCATGATTATCTTTTGTTATATTGTACCTGTGGTCATAATGTTTGCGAGTACATTCAAAGTACTCACTGGCTTGTCCCTGGCTATTGTCTTGGCCAGATTTCTTGCTTGGAGAGGAGCGCTGCGATGACAGCCCCGGAACCTAGGCAACGGAGACAGCAGCCTCGCGAAGATAGGAGTTATCCAGGTCAGCTGTTCCTGTGGGAAATGGAGTCCCATAGACGCTGAAGTATCGCAAACCGCTTCCGCCATCAGCCACTAGAAACCTTTTGTTGTACTCATTGACCAGAATGGTCTTGTTCTACATATTTGGTATTTTGCTTGGAATTTCTGTATCAAGTTTGTGTCTCATCAGCTAACAGTAATCCTGGGGCTGGTGAGCACAAGGGCCAGTTACTGGGAAATTAATGTCCCGGAAAAACCGGTCCCGACAACCTTGGTATCAGAGCCAGGCTGACCATTGGCTAATCCTATCTTAGCCAGGTCGATAAACCTAGGTTAAACAACCCACCAAACCTTAACCTTAACCCAGCCAAACTTCTCGTGCAAGATAGCCACATAGTGACCCCGACACCTTTCGGCAGTCGGTGCCTAACCTATCAGTCTAGCATGTCGATCACGCACCAGTGACCGACACCTAAATTGTCTCATTCGCAAGCGTGCGAAGGAAGACTCCGTTTCCTTTTTCTATAAAAAGGACACGCTAGCCCCAACCCAGCACAGCACAGCCTCTACCCCAAAACCAAGCCAAGATGCCTGGCCCCATTGTTCACAATGAGACCACAGCAACCAACCTTGGAGGTTTTGTGACCGTGCTAGCAAACCTCACCCGCCGTGCCTTTGCGTTAGAAGAACCCCCAGAGTATGTTGTGTACCAAGGGCCCATGGGCGGCGAGAGCCGTCAATTCTGGGCCACGGTGCACGTCTATGGTAGGGGTATTTTGCCCGAACGCCCCTACAGGTTCACCGGAAGGACAACTTCCTTTGAGCCACAAGCCATCCAGCTGGCCGCTCGAGAGGCTGTAGTGCAACTCCGGCACCTGTCGCCCAGAGTTAACTGCCGTTCGTTCTACTACTACCCCAGCCGTGACGGGTATGGCAGGCCACCCCAGGTTGCCAACGGAGACCACGAGACGGACCCTGCGTTGTTGCACCTGGTACGCTATGTAAGTGCACTAGAGGCACTATTCGATCAGATCACCCTTGATCTGATCGCCGCTCGTGGGGAACTTGCTCGCCGAGCCCCGGCAAGAGAGGAAGAGGAGCCCGACACCGACAACCCAGTTGTACTGTTCGGGCAACCGATCGAATCCTTAAGATCTGCCCCGGCCATCGACCAAAATGCTTTGGTGTCCCCAGAAGTGTTTCGTCGCCTTTTGGGAACACGCTCCAGCGGGATTATGGCCAACAATCCCCGCGATGGTCATCATCGCTACCCCGACCCTGCAGATCCTCAACCCCACCCAGCTAACCCCGACGGAGAAGCCCATGGAGAGGCCTCGACGTCCACAAGGCACGCCCGCTTAGATATTAACGCAGTAGACTAAGCCACTCGAGTAGTACCGAGTCTTAGCATTTCTACGTCTTGTAGTAGTGTGACCTTGTATCGCCATAATGGATGCAGTCCGCTTGTGTGCCTCTATTTTAAATAGTAGCCGTGCATAAGTATGTTGGCGTACGGTTGCAATTTTAAATTCCAGGCGTAGCTACCAAAAACCACCCCGACGGTGCCACAGTAACACGTCACTTTTATGAGATATGTGTATCTGTGGCATTGACCCCGACCCCATAGGGCAGAATCGACAAACTAGTTGCCCCACACCATCCTCGATAACCCAGCCCTGATGCTTTATAAAAGGCCACCTCATGACCTTACCAAGCATCCCTCTCTTGTGCACAGCTTGCCCAACCATCTTTGCAATGCCGAGCCCCAGTATTCATCTGAGAACTCCAGATGCAACCCCAGGTAGTTTCGTTAAAATATTGTGGGACTTTACCTGCAGTACCATGGGTGCTACCCATCCACCCCAGTACGAGCTGCTCAAAACGAGGATCACCCCATCCACCTCGAAATATTGGGCAGTAGTGCATATCCCTCCCGCAAACCCAAACCAAGACCCAACGGAAGTATCCTTCATGGGGAAATCTATGCCGACTCCACAAATGGCCATAGAAGCTACTGCGTATGAAGCGCTTGCTCGCTTACGATTCGCAGTACCCTATGCCAGCGAACGGGGGTATTATTACTTCCCGAGTCGTGCAGCACCCGGAGAAGTAGCATCTTTTCCTGGTGGACGAATTGAGAGGGACCCAGTACTGGCCAACCTTGCCCAGTATGTCATCGCTCAGGAGCGTTTGACACAACGAGTAATGGGTTATCTCCAGAGCCTCGCTGATTTAAATCCTCGGATCGCCATTGGCGAGCCACTGAGGCCAGTACGGGGGAGACGCATTTTTCGACTAGTCAACCCGCTTCCCCCGATAGAAGAGGAATGTGCCCCAGTGCCGGAGACATTTCCTCAGGACCCTGTCCATTTTCCGTTTATATCGTAGACGTCACTACTATGTTTGTTTCCCTAGCACTTATTTATGTATTACACCTTATGCGTTGTATCCTAAGTCTGCGCGATGTATTAAATGTTTGTTTTCCATTAATGTGAGTGGTTTTTACTGCTGTTCATTTTGATTGACTGTTTTAGCCCTCGGTAAATTCAGAGGTGGGATTTTTCCTTTTTTTTTCCTTAATATTATTGCAGCACATAAATTCTTCATGACGTGTATTTTAATTCACGCAGCACCACGACAGCAGGCTCACATCCACAACCACTCGACTGCAGGCACTAATTGCATAACCATGTACACATTTTGCACCTAACTGATCACCTCGCTAACTCACCACTGTCTCTAAAGGAGAAATTTGTGGATGATTATTCGAACGCAAGTTGCCTCCAGCACACTGACAGCAGTCAGAACCTAACAACCACACTTAATCCTCATGATCACCGCCGCCGCGAAGGGCTAACACTCGAGCAGCAGCATCCCAACGATCACTGAGGATCATCACGCACAAGAGCACGGAGAACCCCAGCAATGCCGCCAACCCTCCGCACATCAGGATCACGTACCAATCCGGCATCACCTCCGCCATTAGAGCCTCGTCGCAAGCTCCTGCAAACAGGAATGGAGGAGAAGGAAGGAGAAGAAGATGCGAGGCCAGGTGTGAGGAAGAAGAGAGGAGCACCACGGTCATTTTATAGCTCGAGATCGGTGTACGGTGGGCGAAGTCCACCAGCGCCGCTCGTCACTCGATCACCGGTGTTCGGAGGCGAATCCGCGAGCAGTGCCGACAGCGCACTGGCCCGCGAGGTGAGTGCACACTGCGCCGGCAGCTAGCACGCCGCGCACTACCGCAGTACGGCCTAGATGCCCTACGCGCTAGGCGTCGCCGGTGGAGAAAGCGCGGGAGAGCACGCGAGAGAGAGGAAGAAAAGAGAGCCAGAGGTAGAAGAAGAGACTGACAGTGAGCCCCGGGTCCACCTGTCAGCCAGAGAGAGCACGGTGCCCTCGGGTACGTCCATCGTTTTTTTTTGATAGTTAGATTGTTGTTCTGATTTTTCCATAGCCGAAAGTAGTAATTTCTCGGTTTCCCCAACCAAAGTTTTTTTTCCCACATAGCACCAGTACCCCACTGTGGTTGTGCCAATTATTTGCCCTCTCGCAGTAACCCCAGTGTATTACGTGTTTAGAATGTTCGTTCCTTTTTAATTCATACTTTATGGTAATAGGATGGATATTTTGAGATCGTCCTTAGCAAATCTCGAGGACGAGATTTTTCTTAAGGGGGGTAGTGTTGTAACACCCCAAAAATTTAACCATGATTTATTCATTTAAAATTTTGCCAGGAAATTAAATTTTTCTTTTCTGGATTTCCTTTTGATTTCAGAACCATTCTTTTCTTCTGAATTGTGGAATTTTCTCTCCAAAGTGGAAACTTTTCAAAAATATTGTTGGACTTGTATACTTTCCCAAGATCATTTCTTTTATCAGTGGAATTATTTCTATAAATATTTCCCTAAAGCTTTATTGCTTTTAAATTGGTTTCTCATAAGTTATGGAGTCCCTTTTGCACTGCAACCCTTTGATAAATGCATTTAAAAATTCCACCAAAATTTGGAGATGTTAGTAGAGGCATATAATTCAACTCTATGCAAAAACCCATTGGTGTTCTTTGGAAAAATTGAGCAGAACATCCTCTTTTGCTCTCTGGTCCAGGTTGCCATTTTCTACTGCAACCCCATTCTATCTTGCCCCATTGCCCCTGGTTTTTCTCCTGCTTTTAGACCACCAGACCAAACCCTTAAATCCAGGAGATTGGACCCATTGGAATATTTTTGGTCCATGCAATAATAGTCTTTATTTTCTGTCCAGAATTGGATTCTGACAATAGTTGCATTACTAAGTTTCTTGTTTATCCAATCCAACTTCACCATCATATTTCTCTCCTAAAGAGACCCCATTCTGCCAATTTGCATCTCTAGCAAAGCCCTACAGGTGGCTCTGGCATTATGTCGAACACCTATAGTGCATGATCAGTTTTGGCATAGTTTTGAGTTTGCATTATGAACCTGCTTGCTTTGCCTAACAAACATGTCCACTAGTCTTCCCTCTACCCCTAAACCAGTCCTGTTAAGTCTTGTTTGCACCCGAGACCTCTAGCACACTCTGGCATTGCGTCGAGCACCTGGCGTGCGTGCGCTGGGCGCGCCCAGAGCGCACGTTTTGCACGCGCGCGCCCGAGCCGCCGCGTCGTGCCCCTGGCCCTTGCTCACCTGCAGAGCCACGCCGCCCTCGTCCACACATCGGAACCCTCCAAGCCAACCCCCTGGAGCCCTACAGCGCCGCCGTCAGGTCGGCCACGGCAGCTAGCGGCCGGCCGCAGCAGGCCCCTGCCATGGCCGGCGCCGCCCCGACCACCACAGCTCGCCAGCTGCCCTGAGGAACAGCCCAAGCTCATCCGCGAGCTCGTCCACTAGCGCCCGTCGCCGCCACGACGCCCTGCAAGCTACAGCAAGGCGGTTCGCTGATCTTATCTCCGGCCGCCGCGGAACCGACCTCGACTGCCTATATAAGGGATCACCGAGCTCGTCCAGACCCCCAAGCGACCTCAGGCCACCTCCCTAGAACTCCCGGAGTCAGCAATCGATGGAGGGAGGCCGTCTTCCTCGTCTCCGGTAGCTTCGGCCGCCGCCGCACTCCGGTGCCGTGCGTCGCAAACAGAGCCTTCCCCGCCCATCCAGTGCTAACATTCTCTTCCCCTAGACCGTGCGGAGCCGCCCCACCTCTCTAACCCGATCGGGAGCCACCATAGCTTGAAACCCCAAATCCTCCCGAGACGCCGTCCGCCGCAGAGCTCGCCGCCGGCGACTCCCTCCACCCCCGCGGACCTAGCAACCACCGGGAGGACCGCCCTGGACTGGCGGATCCATCCCCGCCCTCAGAACCCCGCGAGGAGCCGCCGTTCGCCGGCGTCGATCGCCGGAGCCCCGCCTCGGCTCGGCCAGAGGAGGAAGAGGGCGCGGGCGACTGGTCAAACCTGACCAGTGGGCCCGAAGGACCCACTGTCAGTGACCCAGTGACGGCCCGCGTTGGTTAAGTGAAAACGTAAATAACAGGAGTACGTCTTCTCTGTCTCAAAAGCGTATTCTATTTCGAACCATTTTCTTTCTCTGTTTTATTTAAAAACAGATTTTGACCAGGACTTTGACTGGCTATAACTTTTAAAATAAAAGTCCTTTTGACTTGATTCTTTTTATGTTGCTTCTAAAATTTAGTCTATTTTATTTTCATATTTATTTGAAAATTTTCGGAACAACTTTTTTTTGTACTGTTTTTGAATTATGTGTTAATTTGAATTTTCTTAAAATAGGATTCTTGGAGGGAAGATGAAAACTTTCAAAGTGCACCCCTCCTTCATACTCTTGGAAGGCAAGCATTCTGAACCCTGGCATAATATTGTTGTGTGCTGTTTGATACGTTTACAACACCACCTTGACACGAAGTACTCGTTATTTTATGTGATGGTATGAACATGCTCATAAGTGCATGATGAAGATTCCTTACTGTTGGGAATTGATATACTTGTGATAGTAACCACCCTCGTCTACCTCCCCTGCCTACTGGAAGGAATCCGGGAAAGTCTCTGTCTTGGGTAGACACGAGCTTGCTACTGATATTTCGTTGAGACGAGTATAGTCAGTAAGGCATGTTGAGGTATGAGGAGTGGTGATTCTGTCTGTTGGGTGAAATATGTTTGCTATGCTAATCACGTAGGTGATGCTTTAACCTCATGAGTCGACCATAGATCGGGTCTTGTTCCGGTAACCCCCATACTTGCTTCGTACTACCACTTGTCCCTGCCGCAGGTAGGGTACAGTCCAGTAAGTTGTCAACCCCTTTCTTGGCACACACCGTACAGAGAGGCCATGGTGGAAGATACCGGAGGCATCCGGTAGGCATGCCACCTGGTCCGGGGCATGGGTGTTTCCGGTTGGGGCCGAGGGGGTAGCTCCCCTAGTTTGCGCGCATTATAAATTCTGTGATCCCATGCTACTCGAGGTTGTAGCCTCCCCACTTAGAGTTTTACTTAACATGTGTCGTGGGTGATTCCAGTCACCGCTAAGTTAAGCTGGTGTGTGCGGGTCAGGTGTGTTTTCAATTAAAAGACCGTAAATGGAATTAGTCCCGATGGACTAAAGGAATCCGTTACTCGTGGGTAAAGAGTACACCCTCTGCAGAGGTTATATCTACTCGAATAGCCGTGTCCGCGGTTAAGGATTTCAGTCTGGGATGGGTCAAGTGTCGGTCTTAGTGTCGGTCTTTGGAGGAAAAACTGCTAAACCAGAACATTGATCATAACATGTGACATATGATGAGTATGATTATTATTATTATGGACTAACCATTAGTACTATTTGAATTGTTGAGCATCCCTGGGATGGTTCTACCTCCTGGATGTTCCCTGTGATTATTCTCATATAAGCCCTTTATGTGGTGTCGCTCAGACGCCCGACTGTGGCATGCTTATCATTTATTTTCCCTATAAGCCCTTTATGTGGTGTCGCTCAGACGCCCGACTGTGGCATGCTTATTATTTATTTTCTCTATAAGCCCTTTATGTGGTGTCGCGCAGACGCCCGACTGTGGCATGCTTATTATTATTTATTCTTATAAGCCCTTTTTGTGACGTCGCTCAGACGTCCGACTGAGGCATGCTTTATTTTATTATCCTTTCGAGGCGTCGCTTCAGACACCCGATCGGTGCATTTTATTTTTATTCTCTGATTGCTTACTCATGTTTTATAAGAATAACCTGCTTGCGTGCATCATGAATTTTATCGCGTGACTAGCAAAGTGATCATGGAATGTTTTAGTGCATGATTATCTTTTGTTATATTGTACCTGTGTTCATAATGTTTGCGAGTACATTCAAAGTACTCACTGGCTTGTCCCTGGCTATTGTCTTGGCCAGATTTCTTGGTTGGAGAGGAGCGCTGCGATGACAGCCCCGGAACCTAGGCAACGGAGACAGCAGCCTCACGAAGATAGGAGTTATCCAGGTCAGCTGTTCCTGTGGGAAATGGAGTCCCATAGACGCTGAAGTATCGCAAACCGCTTCCGCCATCAGCCACTAGAAACCTTTTGTTGTACTCATTGACCAGAATGGTCTTGTTCTACATATTTGGTATTTTGCTTGGAATTTCTGTATCAAGTTTGTGTCTCATCAGCTAACAGTAATCCTGGGGCTGGTGAGCACAAGGGCCAGTTACTGGGAAATTAATGTCCCGGAAAAACCGGTCCCGACACAAACCAAACCAATAATTCGAAGATACTTGCAAGGATATTATAATCATACATAAAGAGTTCAGAAAAGAACCAACTATTTCTCATAGATAATCTTGATCATAAACCCACAATTCATCGGATCTCGACAAACACACCACCAAAAGTGATTACATCGAATAGATCTCCTCGAAGACCGAGGAGAACTTGGTATTGAGATCCAAAGAGAGAGAAGAAGCCATCTAAATACTAGCTATGGACCTGAAAGTCTGTGGTAAACTACTCACAACTCATGGTGAGGCGATGATGATGATGTAGAAGAACTCCGTGGAAGATCCCCCCTCCGGTGGAGCTCTGCAACAGGCCCCAAGATGGGATCTCACGGGAACAGAAGGTTGCGGCGGTGGAACTAGGGTTTTCTCTCTTGTTCTGATAGTTTCGGGATACGTAGGTATATATATGAGGAAGGAGGGCACCAGGGATCAGACGGGGTGCCCACGAGGCAGGGGGGCGCGCCCCCACCCTCGTGGACGCCACGTCAGCCCTACTCTGTGGTTCTCAAGTCTCCCGTGCGTATTTTGCTCCAAAAATATCTCTCCCGGAGGTTTCATTCCGTTTGGACTCCGTTTGATATTCCTTTTCTGCAAAACCCTAAAGCAGGCAAAAAACAGCAATCTGGACTGGGCCTTTGGGTTAGTAGGTTAGTCCCAAAAATAATATAAAAGTGTATAACAAAGCCCATTAAACATCCAAAACATCATAAATAATAGCATGGAACAATAAAAAATTATAGATACGTTGGAGACGTATCAGACGTCGACAAGCACAAAGGTCCTGCCGCGTCGCCGAAGCAGCACGGAGGTCCCGCCGCACCATTGATGCAGCAGACTGGTTCGGCCGCACCGCGGAAGCAGAAGAGATGTCCCGTCGCACCGCGAATGCAGCAGAGATGACCTTCCGCACCGCGGTGGCCTGGGAAATGTCTCACGGGTAGGCGAGGACTCTTATCGGCGCATGCATGCGATCGTCCATAGCCAGATGGATCATATCTCCGGCTGGGGAAGGTTGCAGGACGACATGAAAGCCTCTTTTGAACAGGCTACCGTTGTCATCCGTCAATTAAATGAGAGCAATGTGAAGCTCCGTGCCGAGCGCGACCTGCTGAGGGCGAAGATCAACGAAAGTGCGGAGCAGCAGGAGGAGACCATTGCCTTGTTGAAGAGGACCGGCGTCATCGTCGAGAAACTTATGGACGAGAATGCCATGCCGCGCATTGAGCGCAGAAGGCTGGTGGAGGAATCCTGAATGCTCTCAAGCAACATCTTGAGGACAAGAAAGAGCTCATCGCCGCTCGTCGCGGAGACTAGTTCTCGCGGCCTGCAACAACGCATCCAGAAAGTAGAGATCAGCGAGCCAGATCGTTGTCTTCCTTCTTCTTTTGCCCTTGTGTATTTTGGGCGTTGCTGCATGTTGCTTTTTTTAATTATGTTCCTAAATATGTAAGACAATTGTTATCCACTGTCATCGTCCTTATATTCATTATGCTTGCTATAAGTCATAGTCGATGTTATACAGGTCCGTCGGATCTTACATCAAGATCCGTGCAAAAGTTTCTTTTTAGATTTTCATTTTTCTCTCTTAAATCTCAGTCCAGTGAGAGATATAGCCATACCGTAGAACATGGGCTCGGGCTCCATTAATGGAGAAGTTGGGAGGAAGGTGCGCGGCGGGTAGCGGTCAAAGGGCTCTCCTCCCGATGAGCACGTGCAGGGGTCTGATCGCATGCATCCCGTACTGAAATAGCTACCCCGCACGGCAGCTCCTAGACAATAAAAAAAGGGACGCATGGCGGCACGTAATTGGTAAGTAGAACGCCCGCGGTTTCAATAATACTTGTGTTTCCAATTTGTAACGTGACATCACTTGTTCCAAAATGACTTTATTGATTGTTCATGTGTGCGCCTTCGCAAATCAGACAGAAAAATTACCATAACATGTTGGTGCCATGTCATGACACCATGCCAAGCTTCATGATTTTCAGGCGTGTTTTGGATTTATAGGAAACAAAAAACCAAGTTTCTCAATCTTTCCGGCCGAGCCACGACACCCAGATGTTTGAATTTCATTCCCATTTCTTGCATGGGATCTAGAAATTCACCCAAGGACACACATGTGATTTTCAACCAACTTTGGTGCACTTCAACATGTGCTTGTAGTTCAAATTTGAATTATGCACATTAAATGCCCAGAAACTCAATTAATGTATAAAAAAGGCCAAACGAACCCCGGAAAATTCCAAAATTAAACACAACACTCCTGTTGTTCTATGTTGACAGTCGAATTTTTTTGAAAGCAATAAGAGGCAACAGATATCATCCCGTCCCCAAAGGTGGCACGCTCCCTACCGAAACCATCACGCTTGTTGTGAGAAGCTCTGGTTTGTGAGAAGCTTATACCCAAACCTGCCCCAAATGGGACAATTTTTTTGACATGACATATTGATGCCGCTCCATGATAGCATGCCAAGTTTCATGAATTTTAGACGAGTTTTGGATTCACTAGAATTTAAAAACCAGATATCTCAATGTTTTGCCGGCAATCAACAGTGCCCTAGTGTTTGAATTTCATTCCCATTTCCTGCATGGCGCCTAGAAATTCAACCAAGGACACACATGTGATTTTTCAACCAACTTGGGTGCACTGGAGCATGCGCTTGTAGTTCAAATTTGAATTATGCACATTAAATGCCTAGAAACCCAATTAATGTAGAAAAAAGGCCAAACGAACCCCGAAAAATTCCAAAATTAAACACAACACTCCTATCATCATGCACGACCTTCATAAATCGAACCATCACCGAGGAAGTTACATGCTTTTGAGAGGGAAATCCCCAAGATTGAAGGGGAATCCAAATTTCCGTCCTAGTTTGTCATTCAGTTTTTTTCCAACGATCAACACACCGCCTCAAATGCAATGTGTTCAAATTTGACATTTTTCTGGGCTCATTTACCATATTTATGTGATTATCTGCGTTTTCTAGGCATTAATGGACATAATTCAAATTTGAACAATCGATGCATGAAAAGGTGCACAAGAACGGTCTGGAAGACCATGCTCGTGTTATTTAGTACATTCTCATGCATTTTACAAGGAATGGGCAGATATTTCAAGGAAATGTGTGGCAATAGTCAACGATAGACACGCCGTTTACTCGGTTTACAACTATACAAAAAATGAAACACATGGTTGGAAAACATGACGCCTGGCATGGTGCCATGGTATGGCCTCACCATGCCCTGGTAAAAATTGGAGAATGTTTTCCTATGTCGTGATGCATGCCTTTCATAAAATCAAACCATCACCGAGGAAGTTTCATGGTTTCGAGGGGGAAATCACCAAGATTAAAGGGGGATCCAGATTTCCTTTTTCCTTTGTCCACGAGTTTTTTTCTACGATGAACATACAACCTGCAAATCACCGTGTTCAAATTTGGCACTTTTCCGGGTTCATTTTCCATATTTAGGGGATTATGTACATTTCCTAGGCATTAATGCACACAATTCAAGTTCAAAAAATCGGTGCATGAAAGGGTGCGTAAGAACAGCCTGGAAAACCATGCTCGTGCCATTTAGTAAATTCTCATGCCTTTTACAAGGAAGGGACATATATTTCAATGAAATGTGTGGCAATAGTCACTACAAAAAAATACACTTCCGTGATGATACGTGTTTCTCACAGTAGGTCACGTTTTCTGTCATGCATGTACATCCATGACAAATTTTTGACAGAATGAAGATAGTCATACCTGTGCTGTCGTAGAAGTGTTCCATGACATTACGAAAATTATCACCACGGAAGTGTCCACTTCCATGACGATAAATCATGCGTCACAGAAGTACTTTCGTCAAGGGTGACCGACACGTGGCATCCACTGTAACGGAACGCCGTTAAGCTACCGGGTCCGGTTTTGGATCCAATAACCCACTAACAGCCCTGACCAATGGGGATTTACCACGTGTAAAATTCTGATTGGCTGACGGAAACACGTGTTAGCTCCGTGTTGCCACAGGTGTCACTCATCCAATGGGCGAGATGCGCCTATGATATGTTGACACGTGGACCGGCCCAAACATGGCCCATAATGTTTAAATGGGCGAGCCCAAGTAAAGGCCCACAAGATTTTGCGGTCCATAATGGTCCAGCTCAGCAAAAGGTCCACGAGATTTTGTGGGCCATAATGGGCCGGCCCAGCAAAAGGCCCACAAGATTTTGCATATCATAATGGGCAAGCCCAGCTAAAGGCCCACGAGATTTTGCGGGCCATAATGGGGCGGCCCAGCTAAAGGCCCGCGAGATTTTGCGGGCCATAATGGGTCGGCCCAACTAAAGGCCCCACATTCTCAGTTAAGGACCGTACGACTAGTGTCAAATCGGCCCGTCAACGGCCTGTCCTAAACTTGTCATCATCGCGGCCCATGGTCACTTCTGGCCCGTTAACAGTCCGCTAAGTATATGGGCAGAATTACGTCCCAGTGTATTTCCGGCCTGTTAAAGGTCCTGCTTCATTTCGGCCCATTTACATGCCATTGAAACTTGCGGCCCATAAATGACCGTGAAGGATTTGGGTCATATTCGGCATGTCTGACCTTCGGCCTGTTAGAGGCCCACTTCAGATTTGGGCCACTTTCGGCCTATTGTGATTTTCGGCCTGTTAATGTCGGACGAAATCCATGGGCCATATGTGGCCCAACGTCATATCGGGCCCATTAACGGCCCATATAAAAATGACGATAATCTAGCCCGACCGAACTTCCGGCCTGTTAAAGGCCCGTGTATTAGGTCGGCGCATTTACGGCCCGTCCGAATTTTGGCCTGTGAAAGATCCGCATCGTAAATGGGCCCAATCTCACTTTCAGTCTTTTAAAGGCCCATGTTTTTTATGGGCTCGAGATATTTACACCAGTAAACGGCCTATTGTTACCGAGGGACCAAATTATGTTTAGGCCTGTTAAAGGCCACTATGGGCACAAGCCTACCAGAAAAATATGAAATCTTATGCTGATTTAGGCCCATATATTTTTAGTGGGCTACATGCAAATTTTGGCCCATAATCGTTTTTAGCCCAATTGGAATGGGCCCGACGAATGTTGGCATGTTGGGCTCCTATGAAGCTTTTGGCCGAATACATTACTAAGATAAACCTACACTATACAAAAATAGCGTCGTAATTATTGCAGCCTTTGGCAGCATCATAAATGTTGTATCACAACAAAAGGCTTGTTGGCATAAAGTTTACAGTCCTTGCAGATAAAAGCACCATCTGATGTATGGAAGCACAAATTATTTGACCTGAGTGCTAATGTTTCAGGCTGTAGAATCTGATGGAGCAGCACGTTCTTCACCTTTTTTCCGTTATTGCTCTTGAACAATGAAGCAAATGTCTGATAGTCTGGTTTCAAAACCATTCATATCTTGACGACATTTGTCAACCTCTATTCTTGTTTCCAAAATGAGGTCCATTAGGGATTGGACTTGTGCCTGGTGCACAGATATATCACTCTGTCTAGCAGGAAGATTTTGTTCAGTAGGCGATTTGGACGAGGTTGTCGGGCAATAAGCCACGGCTCGGACGGGTCAGGCGCGGTGCGCGTATGTGCGTGCGGTGGCCGCGCTGGGTCTGACCGTGGCGGACTCGGGCGTGCGTATGTGCGCGTGTCCGAGGGCGCGTGTGTGTGTGTGTGTGTGCGTGCGTGGGTTGTTAGCGAGTACTCGGGGAGACCGCATCGAGCGCTAGGAGTGGTCGTGGCGATCGCGTTGGAGCGCGTCGTGTGCGCGAGCCATAGCATAGGGAGTGGGAGGTGGGTGCGTCGGTGCGCGGCCCAGCGTGTCTAAGCGCGCGGGTATAAAATCCCCTCCATGCCAGTGTACTAACTGCCCAGTCTGAGTTCGAGCTCAAAGAGAAAAACAGAGAAGCGTACGTGCGGCGGAGGTGTTCGTGCGCCTGAAAATTTTCTGTGTTCATCCTCTACCCCTCCGACCTTGTCTCCGGTGATCGCCGGCGAGTAGTAGTTCCATTCCTGCACAAACATTTGGTATCAGAGCCAGGTTTGAGAGAGGTCGCCGGCCATGGCGCTCGTCCCGTACGCTGGAGGATCAGGGAGCTCGGTGTCGCAGCCGGTACCCATGCTCACAGGGGTGAACTACACCACCTGGGCCATCAAGATGGAGGCCGACCTGGATGCCGCCGAGCTCTGGGAGGCGGTGGTGCCACCGGGGGACGCGGCCGCGGCGGTGATCGCCAAGAAGGATAAGCCGGCGCAGGCTTATCTGCTGTGGGCGCTCGCCGACGACCTGCTGCTGCAGGTGGCTGCGAAGAAGACGGCGGCGGAGATCTGGGCGAGTCTCAAGACTTGGTTCGTTGGCGCGGACCGGGTCAAGGCGGCGCGGCTGGCTACACTACGTGGCGAATTCGAGCTCCTTCGCATGACGGATGGCGAGACGCTGGACAACTACGCCGGGAGGATCGGCGCCATGGTGGCTCGCTACGCCGGGCTCGGAGAGACACTTGAAAACGCGGCAATGGTCAAGAAGGTGCTGGACACAGTGCCAGATTGCGTGTACGCGGCGGTGACGGGCATCGAACAATTCTGCACCGTGGAGATAATGCCGTTCGAGGAGGTGCTCTGCCGGCTCAAAGCGTTCGAGGAGCGTCTGCGGCGGCGCGGGCAGGCCGACGGCGAGCGGGTGGATGGGCAGCTCATGCTCACGGAGGAGCAGTGGCGTGCCAGGGAGCGCCAGCGCGGTGGCACACGGGACGACGATGATCGGAGGAGCGAGGCGTCGGGCAGCGGAGGAGGACGGCGAGGTCGCTGCTACAATTGCGGTCAGAGGGGGCATTTCAAGCGCGACTGCACCCGGCCGAAGAAGGCGGCAGCGACGGCGGAGCAGGCACTGCTAGCGAACGCCGGAGTGGAGATCGATGGCCTGCTGTAGGCCGTGGCTTAGGAGGTGAAATGTCGGGCAATAAGCCACGGCTCGGACGGGTCAGGCGTGGTGCGCGTATGTGCGTGCGGTGGCCGCGCTGGGTCTGACCGTGGCGGACTCGGGCGTGCGTATGTGCGCGTGTCCGAGGGCGTGTGTGTGTGCGTGCGTGCGTGGGTTGTTAGCGAGTACTCGGGGAGACCGCGTCGAGCGCTAGGAGTGGCCGTGGCGATCGCGTTGGAGCACATCGTGTGCGCAAGCCGTAGCGTAGGGAGTGGGAGGTGGGTGCGTCGGTGCGCGGCCCAGCGTGTCTGAGTGCGCGGGTATAAGACCCCCTCCATGCCAGTGTACTCGCTGCCCATTCTAAGTTCGAGCTCAAAGAGAAAAACAGAGAAGCCGTACGTGCGGCGGAGGTGTTCGTGCGCCTGAAAATTTTCTGTGTTCATCCTCTACCCCTCCGATCTTCTATCCGGTGATCGTCGGCGAGTAGTAGTTCCATTCCTGCACCAACAGAGATTACCTTGACAACCAACCCAGAATTACGCAGGAAGGTGCTTTTTGCATTGTTAGTGGATAGATACTGACGCACGGCAGCAAGAGGTGACATTGTGCCTGTGGTAGCCTCGTCACCTTCAGGTGGTTGTGGCTGGTCAATCATTTTTTCCATAGCTTCCTGAAAGTTTGAACTTGCAGATTAGTGTACCAGATAAGTTACTAATGAGACAAAAACAAACAAAGTAGGTTACAGTTTATACATAACTCATTTTGGCAAACTACTGTAATACATTAGCATGTATTGTAGTGCCAACTACATAATAAAATCACTTTCGAAACATATTCCCATGTAGCATGCCTACTGTATTGTCTATTACCTCACATTCGTTGACATGTAAGGATAAAGAGACATGGTTTTAAGTTGGATGAACATAGTATAACATCATTCATATCATGGGCAAACCGGTATAAAACAAACAGGCTATTTTATCATTGTGTGCGCACGTGAACATAACAACTAGAATAAAGATCAAGACCAAAAGAATATCCTTCATCTCTTTTAAACCATGTAAGGTGAAATGATAAGTTAAGACTATTGTGCATAAAAGTGAACAGAGTAACTGACATTGGTTGCAAACTAAGTAGTTAAATGAACACATCACAATACCAATCAGTTCAAAGACAGGAGGAGTAAGGACTTACAACAGCGGCTTGAACTGGTGTGCTCACGCCCTTCATCTGGCTGGTGTGGCAATCCTTGAAGATTTGCACTGCATTCGGTTCAGGTTCTTTTTGGTCCGCACAACGAGGGTTGTCCAGTCTCCATCTGTAATATATTCCACTGGAGATGTTTGGGCAATTTCATTGTTAGCCTTGTCTTCAAAGTGAGATTTTCTAAGGTGGTACTGATACTGTCACAGAGCAGACTTAAAAACATGAGTGCATGCTTGTTTAGTTGCATCATATTTCGGATCCAACTTGAACCTCATCTGTTGAAAAAAGAATGTGAGTCTTATTTGGAGGAAGCTAGAAAATATGGGACAGAGCAAGACAATATTACTAATTGCGATGAATAACATTACTTACGGATAAATGGTCAAGGAAGGTGTTAAACTGGGTATTGTCTTTCTCATTCTTATAGTGGATCCACGTTGGGAGGATACTTGCATGACACCTAACGGCAACGGCTGCCTCTGATACTAACTTGGCTGACTCTATAGCATCACGTGGCCTTTTTAAACCTGCCTCAAAATGGATCTCCATTCTTCCTCCTTTAGATTTTGTTAATCTGTCAAGCATTATCCCTGATGTCTATTTCCGCTTGCGTCGTGGTGCTAGTTCAACAACGAATATGGAAAGTGTTAGTGTACATCAAAATGTGAGAGTACATATAAAGGAGCATGCAACTGCAACTTGACTCGGTCAGGTACCGTCTTGGTGTTGATGCTCATGAGGTTCATCTGATCTTGCCAAGTCATGTTGTGTCACCGCCGGAGGCATTCATATAGAGTCATACTTTGTTGTAGTATCGAGTTGTAATATCGAGTTGTAATGAAAGTGTGATGATCATCATTATTAGAGCATTGTCCCATGGGAAGAAAGGCTAAATCAATAAAGCCCCTCGGCAAAAAAAAAGAAAGGCCAAAGAAAAAAGAAAGGCCCAAAAAAAATAAAAAAATAAAAAGAAAAGAGGGACAATGGCTACTAGCTTTTTTCCACACTTGTGCTTCAAAGTAGCACCATGTTCTTCATTGTAGAGAGTCTCATGTTTAGTCAGTTTCATATACTAGTGGGAATTTTCATTATAGAACTTGGATTGTATATTCCAACGATGGGCTTCCTCAAATGCCCTAGGTCTTCGTGAGCAAGCAAGTTGGATGCACACCCACAAGTTTCTTTTGTTGAGCTTTCATACATTTTTAGCTCTAGTGCATCCTTTGCATGGCAATCCCTACTCACTCATTGATATCTATTGACGGGCATCTGCATAGCCCGTTGATACGCCTAGTCGATGTGAGACTATCTCCTTCCTTTTTTGTTGTCTCCACAACCACCTCTATTCCACCCATAGTGCTATCTCCATGGCTCACGCTCATGTATTGCGTGAAAGTTGAAAGGTTTGAAAGAATAGAGTATGAAAACAAGTGCTTGGCTGAAATCGGGGTTGTGCATGATATGAATATTTTGTGTGATGAAGAGGGAGCGTAGCCAGACTATATGATTTTGTAGGGATAACTTTCTTTAGCCATAGTATTTTGAGAAGACATGATTGTGTTGTTAGTACGCTTGAAGTATTATTATTACTTATGTCAATATAGACTTTTATCTTGAATCTTTCAGATCTGAACATTCATGCCACAATGAAGAGAATTACATTGAAAAAACTATGTTGGTTAGCATTCCACATAAAAAATTCTTTCTTTACCATTTACCTACTCGAGGACGAGCGGGAATTAAGCTTGGGGATGCTTGATACGTCTCCAACGTATCTATAATATTTTATTGTTCCATGCTATTATTGATGAAGTCTTGGTTGTTTAATGGGATTTATCTTACACTTTATATCATTTTTGGGACTAACCTACTAACCCAAAGGCCCAATCGAGATTGCTGTTTTTTGCCTGTTTCAGGGTTTTGCAGAAAAAGAATATCAAACGGAGTCCAAATGGAATGAAACCTTCACAAGAGATATTTTGGAGAAAATCACGCACGGAGAACTTGAGAACCACGTCAGAAGAGCCACGTGGGGCCCACGAGGGTGGGGGGCGTGCCCCCTGCCTCGTGGGGCCCCCAAGACTCCCCCGGTGTCCTCCTTCCTCCTATATAAGTCTACGTACCCCGAAACCATCAGAAACGGAGAGAAAACCCTAATTCCACCGACGTAACCTTCTGTTCCCGTGAGATCCCATCTTGGAGCCTGTTCCGGAGCTCCACCGGAGGGGGATCCATCACGGAGTTCATCATCATCATCATCATCGCCCTCACCATGAGTTGTGAGTAGTTTACCACACACCTTCGGGTCATAGCTAGTATCTAGATGGCTTCTTCTCTCTCTATGGATCTCAATACAAAGTTCTCCTTGGTCTTCGAGGAGATCTATTCGATGTAATCTCTTTTTGCGGTATGTTTGTCGAGATCCGATGAATTGTTAGTTTATGATAAAGATTATCTTTGAGAAATATTTGGTTCTTCTCTGAACTTTTTATGTGTGCTCATAATATCCTTGCAAGTCTCTTCGAATTATTGGTTTGGTTTGGCCTACTAGATCTATATTTCTTGCAATGGGAGAAGTGCTTGGCTTTGGGTTCAATCTTGCGGTGTCCTTTCCCAGTGACAGTAGGGGCAGCAAGGCATGTATTGTATTATTGCCATCGAGGCTAAAAAGATGGGGTTTATATCATATTGTTTGAGTTTATCCCTCTACATCATGTCATCTTGCTTAAGGCGTTACTCTATTCTTATGAACTGAATACACTAGATGCATGCTGGATAGCGGTCGATGTGTGGAGTAATAGTAGTAGATGCAGAATCGTTTCAGTCTTCTTGTCTCGGACGTGATGCATATATACAACGGTCATGCCTAGATAGTCTCATAATTATTCGCTTTTCCATCAATTGCTCGACAATAATTTGTTTACCCGCCGTAGAATATCGCTATCATGAGAGAAGCCACAAGAGAACACTATGGACCCCGGGTCTATTCTCAACATATCAATCTACATCTACTTTACTTTTATCGCTTTTATTTTCTGTTCTCATAAACAAAAATACCAAAAATATAAACTATCATCTCTATCAGATCTCACTTTCGTAAGTGACCGTAAACGGATTGACAACCCCTTATCGTGTTGGCTATGAAGTTCTTATTTGTTTGTGCAGGTGCGAGGGACTCGCGCGTGGTCTCCTACTGGATTGATACCTTGGTTCTCAAAAACTGAGGGAAATACTTACGCTACTGTGCTGCATCTCCCTTTCCTCTTTGAGGGTATACAACGCAAGCTCAAGAAGTAGCATACTGCTTCTAATTTTTCGAACTGCCACTTATGACAAGACACTTTTAACTTGGCAGAGTAATATTGGTTGCATCTTTCATATAGTGTCTAGCTTGCATTACTTCTATTTTCTTGAAAATCCTTCTGCTTAATTTACACAACATAGCTGTGAATATGTCATGACGTCCTGTTTTTCTTACATATTCCATCCTTATATGATTGTCTTACATCAAAGTATTGCTTGTCTGTATCATGCATCAATGAGTTCGAAAGAGCGATTTTACTCTTTTGTGTTGTGGGTACGGCTTGACATGGCAAAGTCAAAAAAGAGCAAAGAAAATAATATAGTAGGGAGTGGTGTTACTCGTCGGGTGAAACAGAAAAGGATCTGCCGTCCAGATTCTGCTGGTACTTATAGTGCAGTAGAAGGTCCAAGTCCACCGGCTAAATCTACAAACACAGTATCACCTGCTCCACCAGCTACAACATCCGCTTCAACTGTACCAGCATCTCAATGAGTTACTCGTTCGTTTGCTCCTGAACTGGCCAGTTCCCAAGCTGCCTTCACACCTAACACTACTTCCGAAGCACTGTTGAACCGATATGTGCAATGAAACAAGAGTGACATGTATGAAAAATTATGCATGGTGGCTTTGCCACAAATACGATGTCAACTACATGATCATGCATGGCAATATAACAATATGAAGCGTGTCATATGAACGGAACGGTGGAAAGTTGCATAGCAATATATCTCAGAATGGCTATGGAAATGCCATGATAGGTAGGTATGGTGGCTGTTTTGAGGAATAATATGGTGGCTATTTTGTGGAGGGATATATAGTGGGTTTATGGTACCGGCGAAAGTTGCACGGTACAAGAGAGGCTAGCAATGGTGGAAGGGTGAGAGTGCGTATAATCCATGGACTCAACATTAGTCATAAGAACTCATATACTTATTGCAAAAATCTACAAGTCATCAAAACAAAGCAACCAACGCATGCTCCTAGGGGGGAGGTTAGTAGGAGTTTACCATCGCGCGCTGTCGTGGTTCTAAGTCTGACAGTGAGGGTAGGGGGTACGAATGGAGAGGCAAGGTTCTAGCTATGGCGAAGTTGTACACAGAGTGTTTAACGAGTTCAGGCCCTTCTCGGAGGAAGTAAAAGCCCTACGTCTCGAGGCCCGGAGGCTTGGTCGACTGATGTGTGTATGTATGTGTTACAGAGGTGCGAACCCTTGTTCTGGAGGAGGGGGGTGGCCTATATAGTATGCCAGGACCCCAGCCATGGTCCACGTTACCAAGGGCTTAAAGGTACATTAAGGCAGGCGTTACAGATAACGCCTGCAGTAAAGGGTAGTTAAGGGGTTTACTACAGTGAGTAATTATAGGATCGTTGCTGTTCTGAGAGGCGCTTAGTCTTCGGAGGTCGAGTGCCTGATCCAGTCGAGTGGAGTTGAGTCATCCTGGGTACATGAGTCAGTCGAGTGAAGTGTCACCTTGGACCGCCTCAGTCGACTGTCTCCACTGTCATGGGTCTTGTCTTTTGATCTCCTAGGATAGTGACCTTGGGTGGGGCCCTTTGGTCAGGCCTATGACCCTACCCTAGGTCCGTAACCTCGTTAGTAGCCCCCGAATGGATCGGGGCTTGAGCAAGGGGATGCTGAGGGAAGCTCTGGTCTTGATTCAACGTCCTTGGGGCATATTGTTTTGGAGCTTGTGATTCGGGCAGGCCCCCTCAGTTGTGTCTTGGTCGCCTCGATCGATTCCGAAGCCATTGATGAATTAGTTGCCTTTGCGTCGACTGGATGTCTTGCGTCGACTGGGTGTCTTGCGTCGACTGGGTTTTGCGCCAGGCGTCGGGCGCCATGAGCGCGTGCCGTTCTCAACGGAATCGGTTGCCTTCTGTCCGCCGGATCTGGCGGGGTTTTCGAAATTTGGGGAAGCGTGCGGGACGGGGCGTGCCGCATCAATCGGAGGGGTGCGGTTCGAACGCCTCGATTCCCGCGCACCCCTTTTTCGCCACGTATCGCGTCAGCGCCTGTTACGGGATCGGATAAGATCGCCCGGGGCCACCGGTCAGCCACTCGACCGAGCCGTTATAAAGGCGCGCCGAGTCCACCGTGGGGGGTACTGTGCACCTAGCCTTCCCCTGTTTGCCTTGTCTTCTCCGCAGCGTCCTTGCTTCTCTGCCGCGCCCCCAATCCTCCCTGCTTATCTCCGCCGCAACTGCCGTCTCGCGAGCCATGGTTAAGGACAAGACTGCGGCCATGGAGCGCTCCAAGAAGGCGGTGTCGTGGAAGGGGCGGCGAGCCGGCTGGGTCGGTTCGTCGTCGAGGTTCGTACTCCCCGCTGGATGGATCCAGGGGGATTGGTGTAATGCCCCGGATGTATTACTTTCCCTTTTGGGCTTATAATATATCTCCGGCTTCATCTATTTCCATTTCGGGTTCTTTGTCCTTCGGGCTTTCGTCGTTTTGTTGTGTGAGTGTGTGGCATTCATTCATATCATGTAGACATGTGCATTGCATTGCTTTTGTGTTGTGGGTTGCATCCGGTTCGTGGCGTTTCTTCCCGTTGTCCGTTTCGTGTTCCGGAGCTCCCTCACGTGTCCGTGACGTCCCGTAGGCCTACTTTGTTGTTCGGGCGTTTTTCGTTACCGGTGTGCCGTGAGGTTGTGTTGTGTGTTGTTGTTTTGTTGTGTGCAACCCGCCTCTCAAATCTCGTCTCGTTTGGACTCCGTTGACTTTTCCATCCGTTGCCCGTGTGGGTCCGAAGTGCCCTTACTTCGTGTCCCGGAAATACCCCTACTGCTTTCTTTTATCTCCGTCTGGTCCTTTTAATTCATCCCCGCGATCGGATCCGTTGGATCACGATCGGAGGGCTCCTAGCGCCCCTAATCTTCCCCTAACCCTAGTCTAAAACTGCTACATATAGACCCCTAGTCTATATTTTGGGCATTTCTATCCCCATCTTCTTCCTCCTCTAGATCTCCTTCTTTTTTTTTCCTTTCTTCCTCAGTTCCCAAAATCCCTCCCGCAGATCTGGCCGGATCCCGAGGATCCTTCGATCCAGGCCAGCCGAGCCGACCGGGATCTCCCTCGGGCGACCCAAGCGCCGAAGTCAACGCTCTCGCCGAGCGCTCGGTCGCTCCATCCCGCGAAGCCTCGACCGCGCCAGGCGACAGATCGAGCCAGCCGATTCCCTCGACCGCGCCGGGCCGGGTCCAGGGGGGGGACCGCTTCGTCGGCCCCTCTGCGCGAGCCGTCGCCAGCTGGGCTCGCCAACCGCGCGGCCCAGCGCGCTGCTCCTCCGGGCCTCCCCGCATCGCATCCTCCGCCGCACCGGGCTTCGCCCCCTCCACCGGGCCAAGCCAGCCGCCGCGCCGCAGCTGGGCTTCCCTCCTGCGGGCCGATCCGCACCGCAAGCCAGGCCGCCGCTTCCCCGGCCAGGCACACGCGCCTCGCCTCAGCGGCTGGGCCGAGCCGCCACCGGGGCCCAGCTCCCGCAGGCGCACCCAGCGAGGCCCCGAGCCGCCGGTCTAGTGGCCACCTCCCGCCGGGCCGTCCCGCGCCGGATCGGGCCCAGATCCAGCCGCCGCACTGTTCCTCCGCGGGCCAGATCCGCACTGTTCATCAGATCCCTGAGGTTGACCTAATTCCACCTAGTACTTGTTTTCCTGATCTGTGATCCAAACTTTGACCTGCTGTAATTTCTTGCCTGTTGCTCCGTTTTGCGCGTGTAGCATGTCCAGATGTTCGTGGAGATGCCCTCTACGTTTTACCTGTTGTAGTCATGCATGTTAGATGTCATCTTGACACTTGTTTTGCTGTTGCAAGAGGGCATCTTGATATAAACTGCTGTTATGTGTTATTTTTGTGCCACCTTTGACATGTGATATCTTTTAGCTCGTTTGTCCAAACGATGCAAATGACATGTCCACGTGTTCGTCTTGCCACGAACTACGTGTTGGGTGTGATAGGTTGCATGGTAGATGTATTGTTTCCTTGTTATCATCGTTGCAAAGTGCCATGTTCACATGTTGTGTTTTCACTTGTTATGAAATGCCATGTTGTTGAGCTCGTTGCAATCGGTGTGTTCACCACAATGATGCATGCTTGTGTGTTTCGGGATCACCTTCATATGTATTTTGATGAGGTGCTTACCCTTTGCCATGTTTAGTTTCGAGGTGTCTTAAACATGCTCTTTTTGATGCTATGATAATGTTGCTGTTTTAGGACTTAGTGAAATTTCACTAAGTCTGAAATCTGTAACGTTCCGATGCCATGTTCGTGTGATGTTGTAGGACAAAGCATGATAGTTTTGGGGTGGGTTTTGATTGTTCCATGAAGTATATATTGTTGTCTTTCCATCCATGTCCTCACATGTCCATTTGAGTGGCTGTAGCATGTTTATCTTTTGCTCCAAACTTTCAATAAAATTCTGCTGCCAGAATTTTATTTCAAAGTTCAATATGTCCAAGATCATTGCTATTGATCCGTGACTCCGTTGGGGGTGCACTTTGGACCTAGTTGCTGTACATTATATCTAGTTTATGTTCAAGTCTTTTGCCATGCTTTTTGGGTGCTGTAGATTAATTATTTTGAGCTCCAAAGATGCTATGTTGCTGTAATTTGCAGTTTTCGCTCAAATCTTGTTTCGGGCATAACTTTTAGCCCGTAACTCCGATTTCAGCGAATCTTATATCAAACTTGGGTGATTTTCTGTGTAGATTAATAATATCAGGTTGTTATCTTGTTTTGAGGTGTTTTGCTTGAGTGATGTTTTACGTGCTCCATGTGCATCTTTAGTGCATCCATCATGCATCCATGTTCTTCGAGTGCGCATTGCATCGTGTTGATTGGTGCTTGGTGTGTTTGTCTTGTTTAGAGCCGGAGGTTGATCACGAGTTTTCCAACGAGGTTGAGCACGAGATTTCCAACGAGTTTGAGCACGAGGACCCTTCTTTCGATCCGAACGTCTTCTCTTCAGGCAAGATGACCGAACCCCGATAACATTACTATCTTTGCCTATTGCTAGTAGTCTCGATCTATAGTTTTGCCTCGATGCCCATGTTCTTCTTGTCAGCCTCCTACTTGTAACCAATTGCCATGTTTTAACCACCCTACCTATGCAAACCGTTGCTTGGCTAAGTACGCTTCGCTCAGCCCTTCTTATAGCGTTGCTAGTTGCAGGTGAAGTGAAGATGCTTGCTCCATGATGAAGTTTGGTTGGGTTATATCACACTATATAAATGCTTTAAATGAAATCACCTATATATTGGCAAGGGTGGAAGGCTAAGCCTTTTGCTTGGTGTTTTGTTCCACTCATGCCGTTAGGATCCGTATAAGCCGGTTTTATGTTCCTTGATTATGCGTTCCTAACACGGTTGGGGTGTATGGGACCCCCTCGATAAACCGCTATGTGCTAAGTCTTTTCCAGCAAATCCCAACATTGGTACTATTTGCCTAATAACAAACTAAACATGCATAAGGGAGTAATTAACCCTCTTTCTTAATCAACAACCCCGGGCCAGTGCTCCACATGAGTGTTGGTCCGAAACGGGGAGTCTGCGGGGCCACCTCAAGGAAACTCGAGGTTTGGTAAAAACCTATAGAATCGCCCATCCGGTCGTGTCCTGAGACCTAGATACGCGCGGCTACGATCAGGGTGTCGACACGCCGGGAGGATTTGCTGGATTAGCCTTACCTTAGTTCGGTTTAACTTGAGCACGGGATTCCGAGGATACTCGGGTCTTCCCACTTTGGAGTTGCGACTCCGCGGATCGTGGGCTTGTAATGGGTCAAGTTGGAACACCCCTGCAGGGTTTGAACTTTCGAAAGCCGTGCCCGCGGTTATGTGGCAGATGGGAGCTTGTTAATTCCAGTTGTAGATAACTTGACACAATGATACTAATACACTACCAGCGTGTGTTCCGTGACTGTCAATTTCCGAATAGGGATTCGGGAGTTGAACACGGAGGGGTTATGTTTGTGAGCTTGTAGCTAGGATCACTTCGTGATCACTTCTCGCGATGCCTTCTCTTCTCGCTCTCACTTGCGTAAGCTAGATGCTAGTTGCTGCTGCAGACTCTTTGTTGTTCCTTCACCTCATTTCTTTCTTCAGCCTTTCCTCACCTAAAGGCTTAAATAGTTCTGTTACCCGGGAACGGGATTGCTGAGTCCTCCGTGGCTCACAGTTACTTCACACACCAGATGCAGGTCCAGCTGTGAGCTATCCAGGTGATGGCACCGAGCTGGATTGGGAGTACGACGAGGAGCGTAGTCGTTACTACGTGCGCTACCCGGACGATCAGTAGTGGAGCCTCTTACTAGGTTTCGATCCGCCTGTGGTTGTTTTATTTATCTGAGTTTGGTACTTTGACATTTGGCTTTTGCCCTTAGAGGGTTGTAGTGATCTTAATGTATGATGTTTGAGACTTGTACTGTTATTCTGTGACGTGGCGATTGTAAGCCAACTATTTTTAGTTTACTATCCCTCTTTTACATGAGTTGTGCAAAGATTACCAAACTTGAGATCATTCTAGGATGGACTTATGCCTTTAAGTCGTGCCTCGACACGTAGGAGGTATAATTCCATCCTGGGCATTACAAGTTGGTATTCAGAGCCTTCTCCGACCTAGGAGCCCCCACTGTTTGATCGAACCGTTGACGGTTGAGTCTAGGCACACACTGAAAACTTTTTGAGTCATATATTATATCGGAGAGTAGGATTCTTTGCTTCTCATCCCTTTTCTCTCTGGTGAGGACTCCTGACGTCTACTCTTGTCTCTCCTATCTTCAAAATTTGCACAAAATTTTTTTTAGGAATCCCGCGAGTATTCTGGGATTGTTTCGATGTTCTTGTGACAAGGATATTGTTCCCGATGCCTCCTGTTACCGAGGAGTTGAGCTTCGGGGTATCACTGTAACAAGCATATCGCGACAGTACTAAATACTTAAGACGGCCGACATCGAAAATCTCCCCTATACGGCCAGTGGCAAGATAACCCCGACATCACCCAGTACTGGGGAGGTAGTTCGGGAGTATTGCCATAGCTTGTTATAGTGGATGCTTTTCGAAGGTCCGAGGTACACAGTTTCCGAGAAAGACTGGTTATGTGTTGAAGGATGGATACACCTGGATGTAGGTTAGAGTTGATTGCGCGGTGCTTCCCGTGTATCCCCAACACCTGATTGCATAACTGGAATCTTTCGGAAAGCTATAGGTGGGTTTTATCCAGTAGATCGTAGGCATTCTTCCAATGAATGCAGGTTAGTGAGTTCGGGGTTCGACATTGAGTGAAGGAGTTATATGACCGAGGTTACTATCAGGAGTTGCATCTTAAAGGGTCCTTGGCTATGCTGATCCGGGGATTGCAAAACCTTTTCGTAACGCGTTCATATGCTTTCAGCACAAAGATGTTAGGACGAAACTCCTCTCTTGTGTTTGTTCCTTTCCGTACCTTGTTGTTTTATTATTTTATCCTTTTGATCCCCATGTGGCTTCTCGTCAAGACTGATGTTATCAATTAACTGAGAAATTCATTCGTTCCTCTTGTTCGGATGATTTCATTCGTTCTTATTGTTCGAATGATTATTGTGAAGACTTGTTGCAATTCATTCCATTGATTCAGCTTATTCCTTTTGTCAATCAATTGCTGATTCGTGGTCATCTCTTACAGGATGGCTCTGAAAAAGGTTCCGAATGCCAACCCAGAGGTGGAAGAGGTCCCAGAGCATCCTCCTTCACCTCCTCCTCCGCCTGAGGCTTGGAGAGCAATTATGCAGACTACTGCTCAGAACACTCAGTTGATGATGCAAATGATGCAGCAAATGCAAGCTATGCAAGCTAATCAAGCTAATCAGGGTGTTCCAATGAACCAAGGCAACTTCTTCCAGCAGCACCATGCTACCCTCAACCAGTTCCTGGCTAACAATCCTAAAGCTTTCAGTTACTGTGTCGACCCTCTTGATGCTGAAGATTGGCTGACCGATATCAAGAAGCATTTTGAGTGCAGTAACTTGAAAGAAGATGACTATGTGAAGTTTGCAGCCTTCCAACTGAAAGATCAAGCAGCTGATTGGTGGCAGCAGTACAAAGACTCAAGGCCGGGTCAAGTGATCTCGTGGGAGAATTTCTGCAGGGATTTCCGCTCGCATCACATTCCTACAAGTGTTATCGAGGGTATGCGTGAGCAATTCCGCAACCTCAAGCAGGGCTCCATGACAGTCTATCAGTATAATGTCAAGTTTCAAAACCTCGCTCGCTATGCAAAGCAAGATATTCCTGATGCAAAGAGAAAAATCTATCAGTTCCGTGGAGGTCTCAAAGATGAACTTCAGCTTGCTCTCACTCTGTTCGAGCCAGACGAATTCGATAAGTTCTATAATATGGCTTTGAAACAAGAAGCAGCTCAGCTTAAGATGGAGGCTTCTAAGAAGAGAATTCGAGATGCTGTTCACTCTACCTCATCGTCTCAGTTGGCTGCGAAACAACAGAAATTCTGGCTTCCTCCTCCTCCAATGATTCGAGCTCCATACAACAACTCCAGCAACTTCAACAACTCCAACAACAAGAACTCTAGTGGTCGTGGTTTCTCCCACCCACCCAACCCAAGCAACCAGTCGAAGAAGCAGTTTCAGTCTCAAGGCTCCAAGTCCAGTGGCTCTCAGTTCCGTCCTCTCTCAGAAGTGACTTGCAACAAATGCACTCAGAAAGGTCACTATGCAAACAGATGTCCGAATCCGAAGCGTCTTCCTCCGCCTCCTCCTGTCGGTACCGCTATGGTCAAGCATGATCCAAAGGCTGCAAGGGTCAATCTGATGAATGCAGCACAAGCAGAGGCTTCTTCTGATGTCATTCTGGGTAACCTTCCAGTTAACTCTTTTCCAGCTAAAGTGTTATTTGATTCGGGTGCTTCACATTCTTTCATGTCATACCCGTTTGCATCCAAGCATAGTGTGACCACAGCAGCTTTACCGAGGCAGTTGGCAGTTTCTTCTCCGGGAAAGCAGATGCATTCCAGTATATATGCTCCGGACGTTTCCATTCGCATGGGTGATTATCGATTTTTGGCTTCTCCGGTGATTCTTGGTCATTCTGACATCGACCTCATTCTCGGAATGGATTGGCTTTCTCAGCACGATGCTCACATTGATTGTGCTCAAAAGGAAGTCAAGTTGACTCATTCTGATGAAGATGTCATTATCTTCGCCTCCAGGGATAATACTATTCGGCTTTTCTCTCTTAATGATAAGGGTGAAATTAATGCCATAGAGCAAATTCCAGTGGTGAATGAATATCAAGACGTCTTTCCAGAAGAACTTCCAGGCATGCCTCCACACCGTCAGGTGGAGTTTGTCATTGAACTCGAGCCGGGCACCGAACCTGTTTGTCGGCGTCCTTACAAGCTCTCTTCAGATGAATTGAAGGAATTGAAGAAACAGTTGGATGAACAGGAGCGTATGGGTCTCATCAGACCGAGTACATCTCCGTGGGGCTGTGGTGTCTTATTTGTCAAGAAGAAAGATGGCACGGAGCGTCTCTGTGTTGACTACCGGCCACTGAACAAGAAGACGATTAAGAACAAGTATCCGCTCCCCAACATCAACGAACTCTTTGAGCAGCTCAAAGGAGCTAAAGTGTTCTCTAAGCTTGACCTCCGAATGGGCTACCATCAAATTCGCATTCGCGAGGAAGACATTCCTAAGACGGCCTTCAGAACGAGCTACGGTTCATATGAGTATACCGTCATGTCCTTCGGTCTCGCCAATGCTCCTCCTACCTTTTCAAGGATGATGCATTACATCTTCAACCCCTATACAGGCGAGTTTGTGCTAGTGTATCTGGATGATATTCTGGTGTTTTCCAAGAATGAAGAAGATCACGAAAAGCACTTGCGTCTGGTTCTTGATCGACTCAGAGAGCATAAATTCTATGCCAAGTTCTCAAAGTGCGAGTTTTGGCTCGATCAGGTTCTCTACCTGGGCCACATCATCTCAGCTGACGGTATTGCGGTTAATCCCGAGAAAGTTGAAGCAATTGTCAACTGGGAAGCTCCTCAGAACGTCAAGCAGCTCCGCAGTTTTCTGGGTCTTGCCAGCTATTGCAGAAGGTTTGTGGAGAACTTCTCCAAGATTGCCAAGCCTCTTTCCAACCTCCTTCAGAAGAATGTCAAATACTTTTGGTCTCCCGAGTGTGAAGTGGCTTTCAAAACACTCAAAGATAAGCTTGTCTCAGCTCCAGTTCTGATTCCTCCTGATGAATCCAAGCCCTATGAAGTGTTCTGTGACGCTTCTCTTCAAGGCCTTGGTGGTGTGCTTATGCAAGAGAAGAGAATTGTGGCATACACTTCACGTCAGCTAAAGCCAGCTGAGAAGAACTATCCCACACATGATCTCGAGCTAGCAGCTGTGGTACATGCTCTGATTACGTGGAGACATCTGTTGTTGGGCAGAAAGGTCGACATCTTCACTGATCACAAGAGCTTGAAGTACATCTTCACACAGCCGCATCTGAACCTCCGCCAGACTCGTTGGGTCAAGATGATCCAAGAGTACAACCCCAGCATTGAGTACACTCCAGGCAAGGCAAATGTGATTGCAGATGCTTTGAGCAGAAAGGCATATTGCAACAGCCTTCTTATCAAGCCACACCAGCCTGAGCTTTGTGAAGCTTTCAGGAAGCTCAACCTTCAGGTTGTTCCGCAGGGTTTTCTTGCAAATCTCCAGATTGCTCCTACCTTGGAAGATCAAGTTCGTGAGGCCCAGCTCAGTGATACCATGGTGAAGAAGGTGAAACATGGGATTGCAAAGGGCACTCCAAAATATAAGTGCTTCCGTGTTGATGAGAGAGATACCTTGTTCTTCGAGGACAGACTCGTTGTTCCCAAAGGTGATCTCAGGAAGCTCATAATGGAAGAAGCTCATGACTCTCTCCTTTCCATTCATCCTGGCAGTTCCAAGATGTATCAAGACCTCAAGCAATCTTACTGGTGGACACGCATGAAAAGGGAAATTGCCCAATTCGTGAATGAATGTGATGTATGCAGAAGAGTGAAAGCAGAACATCAACGTCCAGCCGGTCTTCTCCAACCTCTTCCTATTCCTGAGTGGAAGTTCGACCACATTGAAATGTACTTCGTCACTGGCTTTCCTAAATCCAAGCGAGGCAATGATGCTATCTTTGTGGTGATTGACAAGCTTACCAAAGTCGCTCACTTTCTTCCAGTCAAAGAATCAATCAATGCAGCTCAACTTGCAGAGTTGTACACTTCCAGAATTGTGTCCCTACATGGCATTCCTCAAGTGATATCCTCAGACCGTGGCAGCTTGTTCACATCAAAGTTCTGGGACTCCTTTCAGTCCGCCATGGGCACGAAGATCAGGTTCAGCACTGCCTTTCACCCTCAGACTAGTGGTCAAGTCGAGCGTGTGAATCAGATCCTTGAAGATATGCTCAGAGCCTGTGTCATCTCCTTCGGCATGAAATGGGAGGACTGTCTTCCATTTGCAGAATTCTCTTACAACAACAGCTTTCAAGCAAGTGCAGGCAAAGCACCGTTTGAAATTCTATATGGCAGAAAGTGCCGTACCCCTCTCAACTGGTCTGAAACAGGTGAACGCCAACTTCTTGGCAATGATTTGATCTCTGAAGCCGAAGAAATGTGCAAAGTCATACGTGAGAATCTCAAGGCCGCTCAGTCGCGTCAGAAGAGTTACTATGACGGAAAGCATCGTGATTTGGCTTTCGACATCGGTGATCATGTCTATCTCCGAGTTTCTCCGATGAAAGGAACCCAAAGGTTCGGTATCAAAGGAAAACTTGCTCCTAGATACGTCGGGCCTTTCAGAATTCTTGGCAAAAGAGGCGATCTAGCCTATCAGCTCGAGCTCCCTTCCAACTTTGCAAATGTTCATGATGTCTTCCATGTTTCTCAACTGCGCAAATGCTTCAAGGCACCTGAGCGCATGATTCCGTTTGAGGAGATTGATCTTCAACAAGACCTTTCCTACCGAGAGCATCCAGTTGCCATTCTCGAAGAAACCGAACGCAAGACTCGCAACAAGACCATCAAGTTTCTGAAAGTCAGGTGGTCACATCACACAGACCGAGAAGCTACCTGGGAACGAGAAGATCATCTTCGTTCCGAGTACCCTTCCTTTTTCCAGTCCTAGATCTCGGGACGAGATCTTTTTGTAGTAGAGGAGAGTTTGTAATGCCCCGGATGTATTACTTTCCCTTTTGGGCTTATAATATATCTCTGGCTTCATCTATTTCCATTTCGGGTTCTTTGTCCTTCGGGCTTTCGTCGTTTTGTTGTGTGAGTGTGTGGCATTCATTCATATCATGTAGACATGTGCATTGCATTGCTTTTGTGTTGTGGGTTGCATCCGGTTCGTGGCGTTTCTTCCCGTTGTCCGTTTCGTGTTCCGGAGCTCCCTCACGTGTCCGTGACGTCCCGTAGGCCTACTTTGTTGTTCGGGCGTTTTTCGTTACCGGTGTGCCGTGAGGTTGTGTTGTGTGTTGTTGTTTTGTTGTGTGCAACCCGCCTCTCAAATCTCGTCTCGTTTGGACTCCGTTGACTTTTCCATCCGTTGCCCGTGTGGGTCCGAAGTGCCCTTACTTCGTGTCCCGGAAATACCCCTACTGCTTTCTTTTATCTCCGTCTGGTCCTTTTAATTCATCCCCGCGATCGGATCCGTTGGATCACGATCGGAGGGCTCCTAGCGCCCCTAATCTTCCCCTAACCCTAGTCTAAAACTGCTACATATAGACCCCTAGTCTATATTTTGGGCATTTCTATCCCCATCTTCTTCCTCCTCTAGATCTCCTTCTTTTTTTTTTCCTTTCTTCCTCAGTTCCCCAAATCCCTCCCGCAGATCTGGCCGGATCCCGAGGATCCTTCGATCCAGGCCAGCCGAGCCGACCGGGATCTCCCTCGGGCGACCCAAGCGCCGAAGTCAACGCTCTCGCCGAGCGCTCGGTCGCTCCATCCCGCGAAGCCTCGACCGCGCCAGGCGACAGATCGAGCCAGCCGATTCCCTCGACCGCGCCGGGCCGGGTCCAGGGGGGGGACCGCTTCGTCGGCGCCTCTGCGCGAGCCGTCGCCAGCTGGGCTCGCCAACCGCGCGGCCCAGCGCGCTGCTCCTCCGGGCCTCCCCGCATCGCATCCTCCGCCGCACCGGGCTTCGCCCCCTCCACCGGGCCAAGCCAGCCGCCGCGCCGCAGCTGGGCTTCCCTCCTGCGGGCCGATCCGCACCGCAAGCCAGGCCGCCGCTTCCCCGGCCAGGCACACGCGCCTCGCCTCAGCGGCTGGGCCGAGCCGCCACCGGGGCCCAGCTCCCGCAGGCGCACCCAGCGAGGCCCCGAGCCGCCGGTCCAGTGGCCACCTCCCGCCGGGCCGTCCCGCGCCGGATCGGGCCCAGATCCAGCCGCCGCACTGTTCCTCCGCGGGCCAGATCCGCACTGTTCATCAGATCCCTGAGGTTGACCTAATTCCACCTAGTACTTGTTTTCCTGATCTGTGATCCAAACTTTGACCTGCTGTAATTTCTTGCCTGTTGCTCCGTTTTGCGCGTGTAGCATGTCCAGATGTTCGTGGAGATGCCCTCTACGTTTTACCTGTTGTAGTCATGCATGTTAGATATCATCTTGACACTTGTTTTGCTGTTGCAAGAGGGCATCTTGATATAAACTGCTGTTATGTGTTATTTTTGTGCCACCTTTGACATGTGATATCTTTTAGCTCGTTTGTCCAAACGATGCAAATGACATGTCCACGTGTTCGTCTTGCCATGAACTACGTGTTGGGTGTGATAGGTTGCATGGTAGATGTATTGTTTCCTTGTTATCATCGTTGCAAAGTGCCATGTTCACATGTTGTGTTTTCACTTGTTATGAAATGCCATCTTGTTGAGCTCGTTGCAATCGGTGTGTTCACCACAATGATGCATGCTTGTGTGTTTCGGGATCACCTTCATATGTATTTTGATGAGGTGCTTACCCTTTGCCATGTTTAGTTTCGAGGTGTCTTAAACATGCTCTTTTTGATGCTATGATAATGTTGCTGTTTTAGGACTTAGTGAAATTTCACTAAGTCTGAAATCTGTAACGTTCCGATGCCATGTTCGTGTGATGTTGTAGGACAAAGCATGATAGTTTTGGGGTGGGTTTTGATTGTTCCATGAAGTATATATTGTTGTCTTTCCATCCATGTCCTCACATGTCCATTTGAGTGGCTGTAGCATGTTTATCTTTTGCTCCAAACTTTCAATAAAATTCTGCTGCCAGAATTTTATTTCAAAGTTCAATATGTCCAAGATCATTGCTATTGATCCGTGACTCCGTTGGGGGTGCACTTTGGACCTAGTTGCTGTACATTATATCTAGTTTATGTTCAAGTCTTTTGCCATGCTTTTTGGGTGCTGTAGATTAATTATTTTGAGCTCCAAAGATGCTATGTTGCTGTAATTTGCAGTTTTCGCTCAAATCTTGTTTCGGGCATAACTTTTAGCCCGTAACTCCGATTTCAGCGAATCTTATATCAAACTTGGGTGATTTTCTGTGTAGATTAATAATATCAGGTTGTTATCTTGTTTTGAGGTGTTTTGCTTGAGTGATGTTTTACGTGCTCCATGTGCATCTTTAGTGCATCCATCATGCATCCATGTTCTTCGAGTGCGCATTGCATCGTGTTGATTGGTGCTTGGTGTGTTTGTCTTGTTTAGAGCCGGAGGTTGATCACGAGTTTTCCAACGAGGTTGAGCACGAGATTTCCAACGAGTTTGAGCACGAGGACCCTTCTTTCGATCCGAACGTCTTCTCTTCAGGCAAGATGACCGAACCCCGATAACATTACTATCTTTGCCTATTGCTAGTAGTCTCGATCTATAGTTTTGCCTCGATGCCCATGTTCTTCTTGTCAGCCTCCTACTTGTAACCAATTGCCATGTTTTAACCACCCTACCTATGCAAACCGTTGCTTGGCTAAGTACGCTTCGCTCAGCCCTTCTTATAGCGTTGCTAGTTGCAGGTGAAGTGAAGATGCTTGCTCCATGATGAAGTTTGGTTGGGTTATATCACACTATATAAATGCTTTAAATGAAATCACCTATATATTGGCAAGGGTGGAAGGCTAAGCCTTTTGCTTGGTGTTTTGTTCCACTCATGCCGTTAGGATCCGTATAAGCCGGTTTTATGTTCCTTGATTATGCGTTCCTAACACGGTTGGGGTGTATGGGACCCCCTCGATAAACCGCTATGTGCTAAGTCTTTTCCAGCAAATCCCAACATTGGTACTATTTGCCTAATAACAAACTAAACATGCATAAGGGAGTAATTAACCCTCTTTCTTAATCAACAACCCCGGGCCAGTGCTCCACATGAGTGTTGGTCCGAAACGGGGAGTCTGCGGGGCCACCTCAAGGAAACTCGAGGTTTGGTAAAAACCTGTAGAATCGCCCATCCGGTCGTGTCCTGAGACCTAGATACGCGCGGCTACGATCAGGGTGTCGACACGCCGGGAGGATTTGCTGGATTAGCCTTACCTTAGTTTGGTTTAACTTGAGCACGGGATTCCGAGGATACTCGGGTCTTCCCACTTTGGAGTTGCGACTCCGCGGATCGTGGGCTTGTAATGGGTCAAGTTGGAACACCCCTGCAGGGTTTGAACTTTCGAAAGCCGTGCCCGCGGTTATGTGGCAGATGGGAGCTTGTTAATTCCGGTTGTGGATAACTTGACACAATGATACTAATACACTACCAGCGTGTGTTCCGTGACTGTCAATTTCCGAATAGGGATTCGGGAGTTGAACACGGAGGGGTTATGTTTGTGAGCTTGTAGCTAGGATCACTTCGTGATCACTTCTCGCGATGCCTTCTCTTCTCGCTCTCACTTGCGTAAGCTAGATGCTAGTTGCTGCTGCAGACTCTTTGTTGTTCCTTCACCTCATTTCTTTCTTCAGCCTTTCCTCACCTAAAGGCTTAAATAGTTCTGTTACCCGGGAACGGGATTGCTGAGTCCTCCGTGGCTCACAGTTACTTCACACACCAGATGCAGGTCCAGCTGTGAGCTATCCAGGTGATGGCACCGAGCTGGATTGGGAGTACGACGAGGAGCGTAGTCGTTACTACGTGCGCTACCCGGACGATCAGTAGTGGAGCCTCTTACTAGGTTTCGATCCGCCTGTGGTTGTTTTATTTATCTGAGTTTGGTACTTTGACATTTGGCTTTTGCCCTTAGAGGGTTGTAGTGATCTTAATGTATGATGTTTGAGACTTGTACTGTTATTCTGTGACGTGGCGATTGTAAGCCAACTATTTTCAGTTTACTATCCCTCTTTTACATGAGTTGTGCAAAGATTACCAAACTTGAGATCATTCTAGGATGGACTTATGCCTTTAAGTCGTGCCTCGACACGTAGGAGGTATAATTCCATCCTGGGCATTACAATTGGATCCGGTCCACCGTCGTGGTGGAGGATCTGGAGGAGCTAGAGGAGGAGGGGCTGATCGCCGGCGGCTCCTCGCGGGCGCCGGGAGGGGAGCTCGAGCCCCGGCCGCAGGAGGGTGAGTGTGTAGTCCATGCCACCCACGTCGACCGAGGTTTCTCTAGTCCCCCGCACCCTTTCTTCCGCGCATTTCTGATCTTCTTCGGTGCCCAGCTGCATTATTTTACGCCCAACTCCATCGCCTTTCTCTCCGCTTTTGTTTCCATGTGCGAGAACTTCCTCGGTTGCCGACCGCACTGGGGCTTGTTCAAGCACATCTTCACCTGCCGCTCCCAGACTGTCAAGAGAGTGAACCCGAGTGACGGCAAGACGCACGTCCTCCAGGCGTGCGGCGGGCTCGGGATTCAGCTTAGGAATAGGAGCACCTTCCCTCCCATGAACCTTCCAGAGTCGATCCGGGGCTGGCAGTCGACCTGGTTTTATTACAGGGACAGTCCGACCCCGGGTGAGTCGACTGGCCTTCCTCCATTTACCCTAGGTCGAGCCAGCCCGCCTCCTTCGATGGTAGTGAGCAAGGCCGAGAGGGCCGAGGTAGACATGCTGATGGAGAGGGTCGTCCAGCTAGTCCATGAGGGGGTCACGGGGATGGACTTGTTCGAGGTGTATACCACGCGGAGGATTCAGCCGCTTCAAGCCCGGGACCACCCGATGTGGCTGTACTCTGGTACTGACGACTCGTCATGAGGCCACCCGGAGGCGGCCCACCCAGAGTACGTGGTGCGGTGCTTAAAGAGCATCACCGAGAACAAGGACAACCCCAGGGGGTCGGGGAGGATCATCCCATTCGATGCTGACCACCTGCCAGACAAGGTTAGCCTTCCGCTTCTGAGTGACGTATCCGTCGACTGATTTGTGGCCTTTATTGATGGTTCCGACTGGTATTTGGTGAACTTCCTTTCCTCGCAGATATATACAGAGATGTACTCGCTGCCCAACGGGGACTCGGGCCAGGAGGTTGAGGAGGGTACGGGCGACGCCGCCGAATGGAAGTCGGAGGAGGAGACTGAGGAGAGCGAGGAGTACAACAGCGGGGAGGAGGCCGAGTCACCTCCCCGTGTCGAGCGCCGATCCAAGGAGAAGAACGACCCAGGGGCCGCTCGACCTCATGTGGGTCCCTCGGGGTCCCGGACACCCAAGCGTACTCGCACGACCACCCCCGAGCCAGCCGAGAAGATGCCCAAGCAGCCCAAAGTCACCACCACCAAGCCCCGGAAGGCCCTGCCAAGGATTAAGGTGGACGTACCCATCGCCTGCACGTAAGTGTCGCTTGGGCTTGCTTCTCTCTGTTTCTTGGGGTCGACTGCAGTTTAGGTCGACTCATTTCTTGACTGAATCTTCCAGAGCCGCCGCTTCCACGACCTCGATGGACATCGATCGGGGTCGAGATGACGAGGAGATCGCGGATGCCACGACATCTCGAGCGGGTATGGGCTCTATGAGACTCGTTTTTGTCCTTCTTTTCTTTTCGCGGGTGATAGACGATTGACTTGGTTCCCTGTTTGATCTGAAGCGCCGCGCCTTGTCATAAAGCTGCTGGACGACGACGAGGACGAGGAGCAGCTGGGGGAGGACCGCCGGCGCGCAAGGAAGAAGGGCCGGAAAGCGCCTTCTGGCTCGGGGGCCCAGCGACAAGAGGACGCGGCTCGAACCGTGGTCTCATTCGCCGTCCCTGTGTCGACTGCGCCCGTCGCCGACCCACCGTCTGCGCCGAGCGTCGACCCAGCGCCCGCCTCGGTTGTCGACCCAGCGTCTACTCCGGCTATCGACTCAGCGCCGATTCGCGCCGTCGATCCAGCGCCTGCGCCTGCGGCCGGCTCGACGCCCGCTGCTTCGTCTGTGCTTTTCTCCACCTATCGCCTCCCGGAGGACCCTGTGGGGGCGGCACAAGAGGCCGTCGCCAGGCGGAGGTGATGATGGGGCGGCGAAGGCGGCGTAGGAGGCCAGCATGGCGGCCTACGACGCCAGCTCTGCTCTTCGGGCCAACGTCCAGGTATGTTGTCGGAGTACTTTCTGATTTCGAGAGAAATCAGCTTGTTTTGTTTTGTGAGGTATCACACCCACTGGGTGTTCTTCTTTTCCTGTCTTCTTTGAGATCGCGCCGGGCTGACCTTGGCCGAGTGAAACCAGTGGGGGCACGCTCAGTGCACCCACTGGGTGTAGTCCCCGAGACCGTGGTCGACTGCTGGCGGTCGGCCATGGTCTTACTATAGAACTTTTATGTTGTTAGTTTTTTTTGAGGTCGCGCCGGACTGACCTTGGCCGAGTGAAACTGGTGGGGGCACACTCAGTGCACCCATTAGGTGTAGTCCCCGAGGCTGCGGTTGAGTGATCTGACTCGACTGTAGTCTTATAATCTTGCTTTGTTCTGTTGATGCACAAATCTTGCGAGTTCGGGGCCAAGTTTGCAGATCTTGAGCAGAAGCAAATCCAGCTAAATCTTGACTTGCAGTTGGCTCGGGACCATCTGAAGAAGACGCAAGACGATGCGGCTGGTAACTTACTTCCGTCTTCTGTCGACTGAATTTTCGCTAGAATGTTCCTTCATGTTCATCTGTCCAGTGGCGGCTTTGGTAGGTCAACTGAGGGCAGCTTTGGAGCAAAAGGATCTTGACCTGGCGGCGGCGCAGCAGGCTGTCGGTGTACTAAAATAGGGGTACCTTAGTATCCCGACTTATGCACGGGCAGTGGCAGCGTCCCGCGGTCGGGCTTACCACGTGCCCGCCAAGGGCCGCTCTGGATCCTTTAGAGCCATTCAAGAGCAAAGTATACAAGTCAGAGAAACAAGACCCCGGCAAGAGGAGCTTGCCGGGAAGGCCGCACCAGGATCAAGGTTATCATTCCAGCACTAGACCCTGGCAAGAGGAGCTTGCCAGGAAGGCCAAAGAACAAAACCTCAAGAAGATATATCGTGGCGCATCATGCACCCCGGCAGGACCCGGAGAGCGACAAGCTTCCGGGCCCGGCAAGGTAGCAACCCCGGCAAGGTGCTTGCCGGGGAAGGCTTACACTGTGTGCCTGCGCTCCAGCTCATTTAGCCACGCGTCGCCCTGAGGCCCTCCCAGGGGCACGTGGCGGATGGCTGTGCAGCCTGTGGTACACGGTGGCGAGCCGCGGTGACAAGGCCATCGTCGTGGCGAACGGAGACGCCCGGGCGGACGCTTTTGGGGTGACGGCGACGGGCATTCAATGCCTTTGTCCCCCACCGTCTGGGTTAGGTATAGATCACTGTACGTGCACTGTACATACACTATTCACGCACTGTTACAACCACCACCAATTTTACGCTTTTACCCTCCTCTACGTTGACACCTGTCGGTGACCCCTTTGAGCTATAAAAGGAGGCCCATGCACAACGTAGAGGAGGTTCGACTCTAGAAACTCGATCACTCCTACGCTCAGCATAGCTAGTACTGTAGATCTTCAAGCTCCCGAGCTCAAGAACTCAATACGACCAAGGCAGGAGTAGGGTTTTACGCGTCCGCGCGGCCCGAACCTGGGTAAACTGCCCACGTGTGCCCCTCGATCCGCTCTTTGTGCTCCCTTCGCTCCCTTGCCGTACCGTAGAAGGGGCTCCGGTCCCATAGGTGTTCGTGGGCGACCAGTTTCCCCGACATCTTTGGCGCGCCAGGTAGGGGGCGTCGAGGTTGTGCGAACCTGATCCGGCGCTCACGCGGGCGCAATCTTCAGCAACCTTTCCAGCTTCATCAACCTCATCGACTACA
The DNA here is from genome assembly GCA_902687465.1 of Secale cereale. Classification (NCBI taxonomy): domain Eukaryota; kingdom Viridiplantae; phylum Streptophyta; class Magnoliopsida; order Poales; family Poaceae; genus Secale; species Secale cereale. The sequence goes on along the minus strand of LR738709.1, from coordinate 132,102,839 downwards.
TCAACATGCCTCCGAATAAGAAGGCTTCGGAGGTCAGAGGCCCGTCCGCGTCAATCCCACCACCACCAGAACCAACGGTTGGTGGGGTAGACACTGGCGGAAGGGTGGACGCCGGCGAGGACACTCACGGCGCCGCCAAGTCCAAGGACAAGACGGACGACCGGGCGAACTCCAAAGCCTCGACGTCCGTGCACCCTCCCCGTCCCTCTCAGGAGGTGCCGGGCCAGCAGCGACGCGGTACCCACGGTACCATCCGCCTGCTGGGACAAGGCCAAACTGGCGGGTCGCGGGATGCTCAAGGCCAGCGTCCTGGCACGAGCAAGGCGCGGTCGCCGGGGCAAGAACCTGCTCCTTCTAAAGCTGTTAGAAGTCTGAGCATATCTCGCTCCTCGCACCGTTCACCGCCGCTTCCCTCCTCTCCAGCAGAAGCTCTCGCCAGAGCTCAGCTGCTCCTCGACTTCCCTCCAGCGGCAGACAAGGCCGAAGACTGGAGGGCTACAATCCAGAGCCTCATCGCCTTCGCCAACAACGACACGCCGCAGCAGCCGGCAACATCACGGCCGCGGCAGGCCGACCAAGCGAAGGCCGATGGAGACAAGACCGCCGGGGGTGCAACTACCGTGCACTCCCCGCCGCGGAAGCAGAAATCGCCACCCCGCCGGATCAACATCGACGACGACTCTACAGCGTCGTCGGATCCGCGAGCTCGTCGCGATCAGCGCCAAGTCCTCGACGACAGGCGACAAGAGGACACTCAAACTCGTATCGAGCGTCGAAGAGAAGCCCGAAGACAGTCCGACCAGCGCGTTGGGACTGCTGTCGACATGCACGCGCCTGGTGAACCAGGCGACTTGCCGTACGCGGCAGGTTGCCCTACGTTCACCCGAGAGCTGCGGCAAGTCCAGTGGCCCAGCATGAAGAACTTCAAGCCCGACGTACCCGAGAAGTACGACGGCAAGACACACCCCTCAGAGTTCCTCAGCATCTACACCATTGCGGTGCAGGCTGTCGGGGGACGCGACGAGAAGATCTTAGCGAACTACTTCCCGCTCGTGCTTAAGCCAAACGTCAGGTCTTGGCTTATGCACTTGCCGGAGAACTCCATCTCTTCTTGGGCAGATCTGTGCCACCAGTTTGTCGGCGCCTTCACGGGCGGCCACAAACCCCACGGCCAGGAGAGTGATCTCCACATTCTTGCCCAGAAGGAGGGAGAATCCCTGCGCAATTACATTCAAAGGTTCAGCCGCGTTCAGCACAATATCCCCGATGTCCACCCTGCCGCGGCTATCAGCGCGTTCCACCAGAACGTGCGTAACCGCCGGATGAGGGAGGAGATGGCAATGACCAAGATCCGGGACGTCAGCGAGCTTTATGCTCTGGCTGACAAGTGTGCGCGCGCCAAAGAGGGGAGGAGACTCCCCGGAGAGGATACTGGAGCGGGAGGAACGGATAGCGAGGATGCCACCCCGGCGAGGAAAAACCGGCGGCGGAACAACAACAAGAAGAAGAACAAGGAAGTACTGGTTGTCGAGCAGTCCTGCAAGGAGGCTGCCGCTAAGAAGACACGGGCTGGTGGCTCCGGCAAGGAAGCCGCCCCTGTAGCGGCAGCCGACAAGCAGGACGGCTCCGACAAGCAGTATTGTAAGATCCACCGCACCAAGGGCCACGATCTCCAGAACTGCAAGATAGTAGAGTACCTCGTAGAGCAGCAGAAGGCTGAATACGAGAGACGCGACAAGGAGAAGGCCCAAGGAGGCGGAGGAGAACCCAGCAAGAAGCGGCCGTTCAATGGCCGAGGAGGACGCCGCGGCAAAGCCAAGCAGCGGCAAGGAGACAGACCTCCTCGGGGCCGCGACAAGGATGAAGATGAAGACGATGACGAGGACATGGATGACGGAGATAACAGCGAGAAGGAGTTCCAGAAGGCCACAGAAGTCCTGTGTGTCGATGGAGGTGCCGCTCTGCACACTTCCCACCGCCAACTCAAACAATGGGTGCAGGAAGTGAATGCAGCTGAGCCACCCGTCGAGTCACGCAGGCTGCTGAAATGGTCCGGCACGCCCATCATCTTCGACCTTGAGGACCACCCTGACCGCACAACCGCGGTCGGGTGTTTGCCGATGTTGGTTTCGCCAACTATCCGCAACCTCAAGGTCACCAAGATGTTGGTAGACGGCGGGGCCGGCCTCAACTTGATCTCCTCCGCTGTGATCAAGAAGCTGCAGATCCCCGACAGCGAGCTCGAGGAAACCGGGACGTTCCAAGGAATCAACCCGGGAAGAAGCAAGCCGAAGGGGAAGATCACGCTGCCGCTGACCTTTGGCGGAGAGCTTAACTTCAGGATGGAGAGGATCACGTTCGACGTTGCCGATATCCCATTACCATACAATGGGATACTTGGTCGTCCTGCGCTCGCCAAGTTCATGGCAGTCTCCCACTATGCTTACAACATGCTCAAGATGCCAGGGCCAATAAGCGTCATCTCTGTCCCCCGTGACAAGAAGGACGCACTTATTTGCGCCGACAAGATTTACCGGGACGCAGCAGCCACGGCAGACAGCAACACACTTGCCGCTGAAGCTCCCGGGGGGAAGACCAAGACCAAGTCCGACAAGAGCTCTGGGGCCCACTCCGGCAAACGCACCTCTTCGGAGTGCTGCGCTGCCGTCGAGGACGCACCATCGAGCTCCACCGGCAAGTGCAAGAAAGGAATGGCAGCTCCACCGGCAACCAGGAAGGTGCCCGCCAAGGAGGACGGCACTAGTGGTACTTTCACCATCAGTGCTACGCTCGACCACAAATAGGAAAGCGCGCTCGTTGCCTTCCTGCGGGCGAATGTCGACGTGTTCGCATGGCAACCGTCCGACATCCCCGGCGTTCCCAGGAAGGTAATTGAGCACAAGCTTGCTGTTTGTCCTCACGCGCGGCCCGTCAAGCAGAAGGTCAGGAAGCAAGCGGTGGAGCGCCAAGAGTTCATAGCTGAAGAAATCAAGAAGTTGGAAGCAGCAGGCCTTGTTAGAGGTGTACTACATCCCTCGTGGTTGGCTAATCCGGTTGTCGTGCGTAAGGCTAATGGGAAGTGGAGACTTTGTATAGACTTCACTGATGTGAATAAAGCTTGTCCCAAGGATCCATTTCCTTTGCCGCACATTGACCAGATCGTTGACTCCACGGCCGGATGTGAGTTGCTTTCATTTCTTGATGCATACTCCGGATACCACCAGATATTCATGGCTGAGGAAGATGAAGAGAAGACTGCATTCATCACTCCATGTGGTACATATTGCTTCATACGCATGCCCTTTGGATTGAAGAATGCAGGCTCAACATTTGCAAGGGTGGTCCACACTGCTTTCGAGCCACAGATACACATGAACGTAGAAGCCTACATGGATGATATAGTGGTCAAGAGCAAGAGCAAGGATACCCTGATTCAAGACCTAGAAGAAACCTTTGAGAATCTGCGCAAGATACAACTCAAGCTGAACCCCGAGAAGTGCGTCTTCGGAGTCCCCTCCGGCAAGCTTCTCGGGTTCTTTGTGTCCCAGAGGGGGATTGAAGCCAATCCCGACAAGATCAAAGCCATCGAGCAGATCGAAGCCCCGAAGCACGTCAAGGATGTACGGAGGCTTGCTGGTTGTGTGGCTGCCCTCAGCAGGTTCATTTCAAAGTCTGCAGAACGCGCCCTGCCTTTCTTCAAAATCCTGAAAAAGGCAGGTCCTATGAAATGGACTCCGGAAGCGGAGGCAGCGCTGCAAGACTTGAAAGGATACCTGTCCTCCACTCCAATACTTGTCGCACCTAGGCCACAAGAGAAGTTACTGCTGTACCTAGCGGCAACCAATCAAGTGGTTAGTGCTGTGTCAGTAGCGGAGAGGGAGGCAGATGAGGAACCCACAGCCCCGACAAGCACTTCCAGCGACAAGCAGGGGCTTCCCCGACAAGCTCTGGCCCCGACAAGGACAAGTCTGCGCAGGAACAAGGAGAAGTGCGAAAGAAGATGGTGCAGCGCCCGGTTTATTTTGTAAGTTCCCTCCTGCAGGGGGCTAGGTCAAGATACTCTGGGGTGCAGAAGTTACTTTTCGGTCTCCTCATGGCCTCAAGAAAGCTGTGCCACTACTTCCAAGCACACGAGATAACGGTGGTCACTCGCTTTCCATTGAAGAGGATATTGCAGAATCCAGAAGCAACATGCAGGATCGTCGAGTGGGCACTAGAGCTATTGAGCTTTGGTCTCAAGTTTGAGAGTACCTCAACTATCCACAGCAGAGCTTTGGCAGAGTTCATAGCGGAATGGACACCAACACCAGACGAAGAAGTCCCAGAGACAAACATCCCCGTCCAAGAAGCAAGCAAGGAATGGATAATGTACTTCGATGGTGCCTTCTCGCTGCAAGGCGCTGGTGCTGGTGTGCTACTTGTCGCACCCACCGGGGAACACCTCAAGTATGTTGTCTAAATGCACTTTCCCAAGGAGCAATCGACAAACAATACTGCTGAGTATGAAGGTTTGCTTGCCGGCCTCAGAATTGCGGCCGAACTTGGGATCAAGAAGCTGATTGTGCGGGGAGATTCGCAATTGGTGGTCCGACAAGTAAACAAGAGTTACCAGAGTCCTTTGATGGAAGCTTATGTCGATGAAGTGAGGAAGCTTGAAGAACACTTTGAAGGCCTGCAGATGGAGCATGTCCCAAGAGCTCAGAATGATATCGCAGATGGCCTCTCAAAGTGTGCTGCAATGAAGTTACCTGTGGAACCAGGGACCTTCATGCTCAAGCTAACTCAACCATCCGTTACACCATCAGTTGGGCAGAGCAAGAAGAGGAAGTTGGTCTCCGGCGACTACTTGCCGGCGGATCTTCCCGAAACCGCCGCCAAGGTCCCCAAGATCAACAACCAAGTTGCTGAGGAACAGTCTGCTCCTGCAGACCCAAGGGTCTGTACAGTTGAAGCAGGCATTCCCGACAAGTCTTGCCCCGGCAGGCTTGCCGGGGGACGTTCAGCTCCGACAGAGCCACAGGTTCTTGCCGTAGAAGCCGGCGTCCCCGCAGCAGCACTGATGCCTTTTGTCCTTGTTGTTGAGCCTCAGGCTCCAGCATGGGCACAACAAATCGTCCGCTTTCTTCAAACTGGGGAACTCCCCGAAGAACCAGAAGAGATAGAGAGGATTACCAGGCAGTCAAGTATGTATCAGTTCGTCGGCAACGAGCTATACAGAAGAAGACTCAATGGTGTCAGATTGAAGTGCATTTGTCGGGAAGATGGACAGAAGCTGTTGGCAGAAGTACATGGAGGCATATGTGGTCACCACATTGGCGCAAGAGCACTTGCCGGGAAGGCGTTCCGGCAAGGTTTCTTTTGGCCAGAAGCCCTCCAAGATGCAACTGCACAAGTAACCAAGTGTGAAGCGTGCCAGTTCCATGCCAAGCAAATACACCAGCCAGCTCAAGCTCTCCAGAAGATCCCTTTGTCCTGGCCCTTCCCCGTCTGGGGGCTCGACATCCTCGGCCCCTTCCCCCGCGCTGTCGGGGGCTTTGAGTACTTGTACGTTGCAATCGACAAGTTCACAAAGTGGCCAGAAGTGGAACCAGTGAGGAAGGTGACAGCACAGTCAGTAGTGAAGTTCTTCAGATCAATTGTTTGCCGTTTCGGAATCCCTAACTGGATCATCACCGACAACGGCACACAGTTCACAAGTCGCACCTTCATGCAGTACGTCCAAGACCTTGGCGCCAAGGTCTGCTTCGCTTCCGTTGCTCACCCAAGAAGCAATGGTCAAGCGGAGAGGGCAAACGCTAAAGTGCTGCGCGGACTCAAGACAAGGACCTTCGACAGGCTGCACAAGTGCGGAAGAAATTGGATAGAGGAGTTGCCGGCGGCTCTTTGGTCAATCAGGATGACACCAAATCGAGCCACCGGACAGACACCCTTTGCTCTTGTCTATGGAGCAGAGGCAGTTCTCCCCACGGAACTCGTATACGGGTCTCCTCGAGTGCTCGCTTACGATGAGCTTGAGCAAGAGCAGTTGCGGCAAGATGATGCATTGCTCCTCAAGGAGGACCGTCTCCAGGCTGTTGTACGAGCTGCTCGATACCAGCAAGCCTTGCGTCACTACCACAGCCGCAAGGTCAGGGCCAGGAGTCTCGAGGAAGGCGACCTTGTTCTTCGGCGCGTTCAGTCCGCCAAGAAATCCAACAAGTTGACGCCGAAGTGGGAAGGCCCTTATCGGGTGAGACAATTCACAAGGCCCGGCGCTGTCCGCCTTGAGACCGAAGAAGGCTTACCGGTGAGCAACTCTTGGAATATACAGCATCTTCGCAAGTTTCACCCATAAGGCGCGGTTGCCGTGATCTGCTCCGGCAACCACCTTTTGTACAAGTCTTGCCGCTGTTGCATGTAAACCTTTGTACAAAGCCGGGCGCAGACCCCGTGCATCAGTAAAACTTTTGTGCCTTGCACCATTTGTCATTTCATGCCTTTTCTTTTTACTTGCATGTATCGTCTGACATTTTGTGCAGCACACATCCCCGGTAAGCAGTAACAAGCCGCAGGGCCCCATACTTGTGTCTCCTCCCCTTTTCCTTTCTCTCTTAAATAGAAGAAGTGTTCCTCGCGCACAAGTTTGCCGGGGGGGAAGGAGATGGAGGTATGGACCAAGTGCGTTTCAAGAAAGGGAAGCCTTGCCAGGAAGCAAACAATCCATAAAAGCTAATTTACCAGAGTTTGAGCAATTCAAATTTTTTTTAAAAAATAGTTGTCTTCCTTGAACGACCACACTTTGTATGGAAAACCTGTGCGCGGAGGAACCTACCCGTGGCTAGCCGCGCCCTTACTTTGTTTCGAGCACGCTCAACGGCTTAAGTGAGCTGCGACAAGTGTCACGCCCTTACTTCGTTTTCGAGTTCGCTCAGCAATCTAAGTGTGCTGCGACTAGCTGCGGCAAGGTTTCTTGCCAGCAAGGGCATTGCTAGCAGGCTGCTAAGAGTCCCGCACTCAGCGCTCGCGGCAAGGGTCCCTTTGCCGGCAAGTTCCCTAAAAGCGTAGGGTGGAAATCATACAAAGTGAAGGGACTAAACAAGGGAGATAACACTGCATTGATTATCCAAAATAAAGTTATATTACAAGATAGCTTGCCGCTGTCCTAACCAACTACTACCCATGACTTAATCGACAGCGGCAAAGGAAGCAGAAAGAAGGGAGCCTAGTCTCTTCGGTCTCCGTCGACCCTCTTGATCTTGCCCGCCTTGGCTACGATGTGGGCGACTTGTGCCTTCAACGCCTCCTGGTCAGCTTCGGGCGGCAGGGTCCGGAGGACGTTGACGAGGTTGATCCCGGGGTTGCGGTAGACGATCTTCGACAACACCCGCTCCATAGTACCCGTGCAAAGCCGGCGCGCCTCGTCAGCCAGCTGCGCGGGGATCTTCTCCCGTAGCCGCGCGAGAGCCGGCGCCACTCCCCTAAAGAACAGGCTCAGCTTGGCGCTGTGGGGGAGGCTCTCATCGGGGGAGTACACGAGGTGCTCCGCCCTCAGCGCCACCATCTCCTTGTCAATGTTGGCGGCGGAGGCGACGAGCTCTTCGGTCCACCGCTCCACCGTCTGCTGGAAGTTGTTCTGCGACAGGGCGGCGCTGTCCAACAAGGCCCTCTCAGCACGGAGATCGTCCTTCAGTTTCGTCTCGCGGTCCCGGGCGGTGTCAAGCGAATCGGTGAGGGTGGAAACCTTCAGCTCCAAGTCTGCAATGGAGTCCTTGGCGTCGTTGAGCTCTTTGCCCTTCTCGGAGAGACGGACTTGCAGCTCCGAGTTGGTATGGGCGTCCTTCTCCCGCGCCACGTTGAGCGCGGCAACCCTGTCCTCGCTCGCCTTCAAGTTCGTCTCCATCTGCGCCACCCGGGCCTCCAGATCCCTCTTGGCGGTCTCTGCGGCAGCAGCGGCATCCCTCGCCTCCTGCAGAGCCCCGTCAATGGCCTGCTCACCAGCGGTGAGGTCGTCCTCGTGGCTATCGAGGTCAACCTTCCGCTGGTTGAGCTCTCCCTCCCGCCGAGACAGATCCTCGGCGGCCAGTCGCTGTTGCTCTTCCACCTCGGCCTTCTCGAGGAGGAACGCTTGGTGTGCTCCGGCAAGCTCTTCGCGCTCCTCGGCCAAGTTCTGGAGGGCCGCCTGGTTGGCGGCACGGAGCTCCGCGGCACGCTTCTCCAGATCAGCACCAGCCTTGGCAGCCAGAGCCTCCCGAGACTCCAACTTAGCCTGCCTGGCCCGGTACAAGGCCAGAAGCCGGCGTAGGAGTTGCTCCTCTTCGGGCTCATCGCTGCTGCCGGACGCGTCGACAATCTTCAGCCCGGCGGAGGCGAGAACTTCTCCGTCGAAGGTCTCCCCCTCCGCGGGTGCCCTTGATGAAGACGCCCACGGGACTTGGATGAAGACCCCGTTGGCGGCCTCCAGATAGACGCCCGACCCAGCCGCAGGGGCGGAGGGGTCGGCGGCCGGTGCAGCGTCCGGCGCTCCTCCGGCCTCAGGGCCAGCAGTGCGGTCGCCGGTCCCTTCCCCAGCTGCCGCGTCAGCGGTCAGGGAAGTCTCCTCGGCGGCTGGCTCGTCAACACCAGCCATTCCTTCTGCGGTGGTGGCGTCGCCAGGAACGCCGCGCACTTCCTCCCCGGCAATGGTCTCCATCTCCATCGACTCCGGGGCAGGTGGATCTTACAGAAGAAAAAGAAAAGAAAGAACCATCAAGCAAATATCCAAAAAAGAAGAGTTCAAAGAAGAAAAGCACCAGGGTTTTACCTTCGCGGGCCTCTTCAGTAACGGGATCCCTCGCCGGGGAGCTCTCCCTTGGCGGGGTGCCCTCCCTTGTCGGGGTGCTCGCCCTCGGCGGGGTACTCGCCCTTGGCGGAGTACCCGTCCTTGGTGGAGTATCCTCCCTCGCCGGGGAGCTCCTCCTTGGCGGGGATGGTGGGACAAGCGGCTCGTCGGGAGCGATCTCTGGATCCTCCTGCGGCTGCGGCTCCACTTCTGAACAACAAACAAACAAGACATCAGTAAAGATAACAACCTCAAGCGCGCCCGTCAATCAGAAAAGTGAACACAAGGCTTACGCTGGGGGCTGCGCTGGGGGCTGCTCTCCGAAGCAGCAGGCTGATCCGGCAAGTTTGTCGCTGGCGCATCCCCCGTCGCTGTGGCAGGCTCGTCGTCCTCAAGGTCAACCACAGGGATCTTGGCCCTCTTCGCCATCCTCTGGGTCAAGGTCCTGGAACCCAAGCAAGATCAGAGTTAGACAAAAAGAAATCAAGACAAGAGAAACAAAAATCAAAAGAAATAGAAATTGCAAGTGCTTACTCTTCCTCCTCTTCATCGGAGCTAAGGGCGGAGAAGTCGAATTCCGCCTCGCGTGCTCCGGCGCGGGGAGCCGGAGGAGAAGGCTCCCTCGGGCGCTTGGCGGGCTCCGGAGCTGTGGGTTGCGAAGACCCCGCTCCTGTCGCCGCCGAGGCTTGAGGAGCAGAAGGAACGCCAGAGCCAGAAGACCCTCCTCCGCTTGACGCTGAAGCATGGGGCGCCCCCTTGCCCGACTTGTTCGTCGTGGTGGCACGCGTCGCATGGCGCTTCGGCTGCTGTCGGGGCGCCGGTGACCTCGCCGTCTCAGCGGTTTTGCGGAGGCGCTTCTTCTGCGGCGGTGGAGGACTTGGTGGTGGCGGAGAGTTTTCTGAGGATGAGGAGGCGTCGTCGAGATTCAGAGACCCGCCGGAGTCTTCATCAGAATCGCCCGATTCGGCGTCCTCCTCGGCGGGCTCACTGGACTCAGTGCCTTGCCCGGCAGCCTCGCTCATCCCGACAGGCTCCCTGGCAGGATCCCCGGCAAACTCCTCGGGCGCAATCTTCAACAGCTTGAGGATTTCCTCCTCCTCGGCCTGACTCACTGCGTTCGCCGCTTCCGCTTCCTCCACGGTGTACCCAAATTCCCCCGCGGCCGCCGCTGCGGTGGCCTCCTCCATCCTGTCGGCTAGATATGCCACATCCCGTTCGGTGGTCGCCCGGGTGAGGCCCTTTTTCTTCTCGGGGTTGCGTGGCCGTTCGACCAGGCTGTCGAAGAAGGCCTGCACGGTCTCCTCTGAAGGCATCAGCCAAGTAGGGACAACCCCGTGGGAATCACACTCAGGCATTGCCGCGCGGATGGCACTAAGAGCAGTGTTGTTGCACAACGGAACTACGCCCCAGGACGGGGTGAACCACTCCTTGTGCTTGGGGTCATGTTTGAACAGCTCCCGGACCATCCCCTTGAGTTCCAAGACAGTGAAGTTGTAATTCAACCCGGGGCGCAGCCTCATGCGGTCTGCCGCGTTGCCGAACTCCCAGGCAGGCCTCTTCCTTTCCTGCAGAGGAGCAATGCGGCGGCGGAGGAAATCAGCCCCGACTTCACCTACAGTAAGGTTGGCGGCCCGGAGACGAAGGATCCTAGTAAGGGAAATCTGCAGCTTGTCGTCCTCCGGGGCCAAGTCGCTCCAATCCTTGCCGCGCACTATTGCAGTCCGGCGCGGCGAGGTAAACTGCTCGGGCTCATCTTCCATGACCCAGCACCAATCAGCCCTCCACTCTTCCCACTTGCCGCGGAGCTCTCCAATCAAGTACGCCTCCTTCTTGCCGAGCCTGAAGATCCAGGAGATGCCACCGGAGAGTGGAGATCCGGACTCTACTCTAGGTGTGAAGAAGTGGCGGAAGAGAGCTACGTTTGGGTGGACCCCGACATAGTTTTCGCACAGATGTGCGAAAACGGCCAAAGTGAGGACGGCGTTCGGGGTGAAGTCTAAGAGGTGGAATCCATATGTGTTCATCACATCGCAGAAAAACTCTGAATACGGAGGACAGAGACCGCAATGGAAGAACAAAGCGAAGAAGTGGTAACCTCCCGGGTACAGGTCGATGGCTTCGGCGGGGAGGACTCTGGTGCGCGGGTGAGCCTTCGTCTCCCTCGCCCAGAACAAGTAATACTTGTCCCGCAGCTCCCTCGCGCCGAGCCTCGGCGGGAAAACCACCATCTTCCTCCGCATGGCTGCCAGCCTCGCCGCCTTGTCGGACTTCTCCTTCTTCGCCTTGTCTCTCTTCGCCTTGTCGCTTTTTGGGGCCATGGTGGGGACGGCGGGGGAGGTCGACGGCGCTGCGGATGCCGGAGACGGCGGAGGAGGGGTGGAGCTCGGCTCTCTGTCGACCTTTGGGAGGCGGAGGGCGGCGGGCGTTTCTGGAGATTCAAGACACAATGAAAGCAATGGAGGGAAACTGCCCCTGCTTCCTCTGCTTTTAAGGGGGAAGTGGGGGACGTTCCACATTTCCCCATTAAAGAAACAGGCCACGATCTCTCCCACGACGCCGCAATCGACGCGTGCCGTTAGGAAGGGATGCGGCGGATACGGAGTGGGAAACGGCGCGCCGTGGGCCGCGTGTGCCCGTGCACTGTTTTGGGCCTGGCCCAACAGCGTTCGGCACCGTGTGTGGCCCAGGCCCGGGGGCTCCTGTCGGTGTACTAAAATAGGGGTACCTTAGTATCCCGACTTATGCACGGGCAGTGGCAGCGTCCCGCGGTCGGGCTTACCACGCGCCCGCCAAGGGCCGCTCTGGATCCTTTAGAGCCATTCAAGATCAAAGTATACAAGTCAGAGAAACAAGACCCCGGCAAGAGGAGCTTGCCGGGAAGGCCGCACCAGGCTCAAGGTTATCATTCCAGCACTAGACCCTGGCAAGAGGAGCTTGCGAGGAAGGCCAAAGAACAACACCTCAAGAAGATATATCGTGGCGCATCATGCACCCCAGCAGGACCCGGAGAGCGACAAGCTTCCGGGCCCGGCAAGGTAGCAACCCCGGCAAGGTGCTTGCCGGGGAAGGCTTACACTGTGTGCCTGCGCTCCAGCTCATCTAGCCACGCGTCGCCCTGAGGCCCTCCCAGGGGCACGTGGCGGATGGATGTGCAGCCTGGGGTACACGGTGGCGAGCCGCGGTGACAAGGCCATCGTCGTGGCAAACGGAGACGCCCGGGCGGACGCTTTTGGGGTGACGGCGACGGGCATTCAATGCCTTTGTCCCCCACCGTCTGGGTTAGGTATAGATCACTGTACGTGCACTGTACATGCACTGTTCACGCACTGTTACAACCACCACCAATTTTACGCTTTTACCCTCCTCTACGTTGACACCTGTCGGTGACCCCTTTGAGCTATAAAAGGAGGCCCATGCACAACGTAGAGGAGGTTCGACTCTAGAAACTCAATCACTCCTACACTCAGCATAGCTAGTACTGTAGATCTTCAAGCTCCCGAGCTCAAGAACTCAATACGACCAAGGCATGAGTAGGGTTTTACGCGTCCGCGCGGCCTGAACCTGGGTAAACTGCCCGCGTGTGCCCCTCGATCTGCTCTTTGTGCTCCCTCCACTCCCTTGCCGTACCGTAGAAGGGGCTCCGGTCCCATAGGTGTTCGTGGGCGACCAGTTTCCCCGACACAGGCGGCTCAAGAGAAGTCGGAGTTGGCGGCGAAGAAGCTGGCTTCTGTGGGCGCACTCGAGGCGGAGATTATCCGACTGAGAGGCTCACTAGACGCGGCCAACCAGGAGGTGACTCAGCTGAAGAAGTCCAGGGCCGACTTGAACGACAAGTACGAGGCTCTGTTTCGGAAGAGGCTCGATCTTGAGGCGTATCTGGGCGACATCACCAAAAAATGGTACCTCGTGCTCGAAGGTATGTCCTCTTTGGATTGGTTGAAATTTGGACTGGTCGACCCGTGTTCCATCTGCTGACTCGACTTGCCGTTCTTGGTGTAGAGTTTTGTCGTAATTTCTAAGCGGAGACTGGCCGGGTCGAGCCTGGCTTGGACCCCACCAACTCCATTGTGAAGGACGAGGTTTCCATGAACATACTAAGGCTGGAGTCCCGCCTTACCGCGGCCACTGATTACCTGGGACGACTGAAGGCGGTGATGGCCTGAATCGACGCTGCGCTCTGGAGGGGAATCATGCAGGAGAACGACCTCAAGTCTTTGATGACTCGACTCAATGAGGTCCCCGACCGAGTGCAGTAATGGAAGAAGTTGGCCGCCCGGGGAGGAGCAGACGTGGCGCTGGCTTTGGTCCGTGTGCACTGCAGGGAGGTGAAGGAGAGGAAGCTTGCTATGCTGAAGGTCGCAAACATGAAGGAGCTCCAATTCCAGTCCTTCATGGAGACTTTCTTGGAGGCTGCCACTCGTATCGCCGATGGGATTGATTTGGACGAATTTGTCGCGCCTACAAGCCCGCCTCCTCCCGAGCCCTGACTTTGATACATTAACCTTATTTGGCGCAGAATACCGCGTGGATTTGTACTCGTTAAACTCTGGTGGGTCTGTGGCCCACGTACTCTTGCCCGATCCTTGCGGGTCTTTTATTCGATTTTGATCTTTTGGTTCGTCACTCTTCTTTTGATTGCTCGAATCTTTGAGTCGACGTCTTCAGCTAGGCCTCCGAGTGAGAGGGTCGCTCTTCACTCGGAGTAGAATGTTTATGACTTAGGCGATTCCAAGCTACATTGTACTTGTGGCGGAGTTCGGAGGACCGACCCGCTCTGTACTTGTGGCGTAGCTCGGAGGACCGCAGCTAAGCCCCCGAGTGAGAGGGTCGCTCTTCACTCGGGGTAGATAGTTGTAACTTAGGCGAATCACGGGGTCGCAGCTAAGCCTCCGAGTGAGAGGGTCGCTCTTCACTCGGAGTAGAATGTTTATAACTTAGGCGATTCCAAGCTACGTTGTACTTGTAGCGGAGTTCGGAGGACCGAACCGCTCTGTACTTGTGGCGTAGCTCGGAGGACTGTAGCTAAGCCCCCGAGTGAGAGGATTGCTCTTCACTCGGAGTAGATAGTTGTAACTTAGGCGAGTCACGGGGTCGCAGCTAAGCCCCCGAGTGAGAGGGTCGCTCTTCACTCGGAGTAGAATGTTTATAACTTAGGCGATTCCAAGCTACGTTGTACTTGTGGCGGAGTTCGGAGGACCGAACCGCTCTGTACTTGTGGCGTAGCTCGGAGGACCGTAGCTAAGCCCCCGAGTGAGAGGATTGCT
>LR738709.1:132028037-132088248 GCA_902687465.1 Secale cereale | reverse complement strand
GGATTGCGCTTCACTCGGAGTAGATAGTTGTAACTTAGGCGAGTCACGGGGTCGCAGCTAAGCCCCCGAGTGAGAGGGTCGGTCTTCACTCGGAGTAGAATGTTTATAACTTAGGCGATTCTAAGCTACGTTGTAGTTGTGGCGGAGTTCGGAGGACCGAACCGCTCTGTACTTGTGGCGTAGCTCGGAGGACCGCAGCTAAGCCCCCGAGTGAGAGGATTGCTCTTCACTCGGAGTAGATAGTTGTAACTTAGGCGAGTCACGGGGTCTCAGCTAAGCCTCCGAGTGAGAGGGTCGCTCTTCACTCGGAGTAGATTTATAACTTAGGCGATTCCAAGCTACGTTGTACTTGTGGCGGAGTTCGGAGGATCGAACCGCTTTGTACTTGTGGCGTAGCTCGGAGGACCGCATCTAAGCCCCCGAGTGAGAGGATTGCGCTTCACTCAGAGTAGAATGTTTATAACTTAGGCGATTCCAAGCTACGTTGTACTTGTGGCGGAGTTCGGAGGACCGAACCGCTTTGTACTTGTAGCGTAGCTCGGAGGATCGCAGCTAAGCACCCACTGGGGGATTTAGAGGATACCAATCGTTAGGAGGTCATTGCTATCTTGTTTTTGAAACAAATTGGGGAATCTTTATTACAACTCGACCGTCGAGTGTTTCAAGTGAAGAAACGGCGGAGTAGATCCGCATTCCACGAATGAGGTTCGTCTTTCTTCTGGGCTACATTGTAGAGGTGGTAAGCTCCGTTGCGCAGCACCTTTGTGATGATGAACGGGCCTTCCCAGGCTGGGGCGAGCTTGTGCGGACGTTTCTGATGCACTCGGAGGACCAGGTCTCCTTCCTGGAACGCTCGACTTCTCACGTTGCGAGCGTGGAATCGACGCAGGTCCTGCTGATAGATGGTCGACTGGATCAGGGCCATCTCTCTCTCCTCTTCCAAAAGGCCGACTGCATCTTGACGAGCTTGCTGTGCCTCAGCTTCGGAGAAGAGTTCCACTCTGGGGGCGTTGTGTAACAAGTCACTCGGTAATACAGCTTTGGCCCCATAGACCAGGAAGAAAGGGGTACGGCCAGTCGACCGATTCGGGGTCGTCCTCAGACCCCACAAGACGGAGGGCAGCTCAGTTACCCAAGCTCCGGCGGCATGCTTGAGATCTCGCATGAGCCGTGGTTTTAAGCCTTGGAGGATTAACCCATTTGCTCTTTCTGCTTGTTCATTCGACTGAGGGTGTGCTACGGAGGCGTAGTCGACTCGCGTTCCTTGGGAAGTACAGAAAGCTCTGAATTCATCTGAGTCGAAGTTGGAGCCGTTGTCCGTGATGATGCTGTGAGGGACCCCATATATGAATATTAGTTCCTTAATGAAGCTGATGGCGGTGCTCGACTCGAGGTTCTTGATGGGTTTGGCCTCAATCCACTTGGTGAACTTGTCGACTGCCACCAGAAGGTGGGTGAATCCACTCCTGCCTGTCCTGAAGGGGCCGACCATATCTAAGCCCCAAACAGCGAAGGGCCAGACCAGTGGGATGGTTTTGAGGGCGGATGCTGGCTTGTGTGACATGTTGGGGTAGAACTGGCACCCCGCGCATTTATCCACAATATCTTTGGCCATTTCGTTGGCGCGGGGCCAGTAAAATCCGGCTCGGTATGCTTTGGCCATGATAGTCCGAGAGGAAGCGTGGTGGCCGCAAGTCCCCGAGTGGATTTCATCCAAGATCAGTCGACCTTCTCCCGGATCGATGCAGCGCTGGGCGACTCCAGTGACGCTTTCTCTGTAGAGCTGACCTTGAATGACTGTGAACGCTTTGGATCGACGGACAATTTGGCGCTCTTCTTCTTCATCTTCTGGGAGTTCTTGTCTGAGCAGATATGATATATATGGCACGGTCCAATCAGGTGTGATCACTAGGACCTCCATGATCAAGTCGACCACGGCAGGCACTTCGACCTCAGTCGGATCCGTCGCGCTGACTGGCTGTGGGGGCTCTTCCGTGAAGGGGTCTTCCTTGACAGAGGGAGTGTGCAGATGCTCTAGGAACACATTCTTGGGTATGGACCTCCGAGTCGACCCAATTTTTGCGAGATCGTCGGCTAACTGATTCTTTGCTCTGGGCACATGATGGAGCTCTAAGCCTTCGAACTTCCTTTCAAGCTTTCGCACTGCACTGCAATAACTAGTCATTGCCGGGCTCCTGACGTCCCATTCTTTCATTACTTGGTTCACCACTAGGTCAGAATCACCGTAGACCATCAGGCGACGGACGCCGAGTGAGATGGTCATACTCAACCCATACAAAAGTGCTTCATATTCAGCCTCGTTGTTTGATGAATCAAAATGGATCTGAAGGATGTAGCTGAGCTTGTCGCCCCTGGGAGAGATCAGGACCACGCCTGCACCGGATCCGTTCAGCATTTTGGACCCATCGAAGAACATAGTCCAATGGTCCGATTGGACTTGAGTCGGAAGCTCTTGTTCTATCCACTCAGCCACAAAATGCGCTATGGCCTGAGACTTGATGGATTCCTTCGCTTCGAACTTGATATCTAACGAAAGAAGTTCAATCGCCCATTTTGCCACTCGACCGGTTGCATCTCGGTTGTTTAGTATCTCTGATAATGGGGCGTCGCTGACGACTGAGATTGAGTGATCCGAGAAATAATGGGCAACCTTTTTTGCAGTCAAGTAAATCCCGTACACAAGCTTTTGGTAATGTGGATACCTTTGCTTGGAGGGAGTCAAAACTTTGGATATGTAATAGACTGGGCGTTGGACCTTGTATGCCTTGCCCTCTTCTTCCCGCTCGACCGTGAGTACAGTACTGACGACTTGTCCGGTGGCAGCAATGTACAGCAAAAGAGGCTCTCCGCTGACTGGGGCAGCGAGCACCGGCTGGGTGGACAGCAGGGCTTTGAGTTCCTCAAACGCTGCTTCGGCTTCGGGATTCCACTCGAACTTGTCGGATTTCTTCATGAGTCGGTAGAGAGGCAGTGCCTTCTCCCCAAGACAAGAAATGAATCGACTCAATGCGGCCAAGCAACCAGTAAGCTTCTGGACGTCGTGTATACGCTCCGGGCGTTTCATTCGGAGGATGGCGCCGACCTTCTATGGGTTGGCGTCAATTCCTCGTTCGGAAACGTGAAAACCGAGCAGCTTGCCACCAGGAACTCCAAATGTACACTTTGACGGGTTGAGCTTGATATCGTAGCTTCTGAGGTTTGCGAATGTCTCAGCGAGGTCAGTCAGCAGGTCGGAACCTTTTCGTGACTTGACCACGATGTCATCCATGTACGCCTCGACGTTCCGACTAATTTGCTTTATCAAGCACTTCTGGATCATGCGCATGAAGGTGGCGCCGGCATTTTTGAGGCCCAAAGGCATGGTGACATAACAAAAACACTCGAAAGGGGTGATGAAAGCTGTCTTTATTTCATCGGGCCCATACAGACGGATCTGATGGTACCTGGAATACGCGTCCAGAAAGGACAAACGCTCAGATCCCGCAGTCGAGTCAACTATCTGATCGATGCGGGGAAGAGGAAAATGATCTTTCGGGCAGGCCCGATTGATGTGCTTGAACTCGATGCACATGCGGAGAGACTTGTCCTTCTTGGGGACCATGACGACGTTGGCGAGCCACTCGGAGTGGTATATTTCGCGGATGAACTCTTCTGCTAGGAGTCGAGCCACTTCTTCGCCAATTGCCTTTCGCTTCTCCGCAGCGGATCGACGGAGATGTTCCTTCACAGGTTTCACCTTTGGGTCGACTCGCAAATGGTGCTCAGCCAGCCCCCTGGGCACACCCGGCATGTCCGATGGTTTCCATGCAAAGATGTCCCAGTTCTCACGGAGGAACTGGATGAGCGCTTCTTCCTATTTGCTGTCGAGGGTGGTGGAGATGTGGGTCGGCGCTGCGTTGGGGTCGGTGGGGTGGATGTGCACGGGTTTTGTGTCTCCGGCCGACTGAAAGGCTGACTCGGAAGCCGGCTTCTTTGCCCTTAGCAGGTCGCCTGGATCCACTTGCTTCTGGTACTCCTCCATCTCTACTGCTGCCATCTGCTCGTCGGCGATCTTCGAGCCTTTCTGGAAGCATTCTTCCGCTTTCTGCCGGTTCCTAGTGATGGTTATGACGCTGTTGGGTCCCGGCATCTTCAACTTGAGGTAGACGTAACATGGTCGAGCCATGAACCTGGCGTAGGTTGGCCTACCCAGGATGGCGTGATAGGCGCTGTTAAAGTCCACCACTTCGAACGTCAGCTTCTCCTTTCGGTAGTTCTTGGACTCACCAAAGACGACGTCGAGTGAGATCTGGACAAGTGAGTCGGCTTTCTTCCCGGGGATTACCCCATGGAACCTCATGTTACTTTCACTTAGCTTGGACATCGGAATGCCCATATCCCGGAGGGTCGCTGCATACAGGATATTCAAGCCATTGCCTCCATCCATCAGAACTCTGGTCAGGCGAGTGCCTTCGACTACTGGGTCGACCACAAACGCTTGCCGCCCAGGGGTGGCGATGTGCGCTGGATGATCGGACTGGTCAAATGTGATGGGGGTATTTGACCATTTCAGGAACGTGGGAGTCGCCGGAGCAACCATGTTTACTTCTCTGTTGATGATCTTCAGTCGACTTTTGCTTTCGACATCCGCGAAAATCACCAAGGTGGAGTTGATGCGGGGGTATCCTCCGTCCCCTTCCTTCTCTTCGGACCCTTCCGATTCTTTCTCTTTCTCAGTAGACTTGTCCTTCTGGAAACTCTGGATCAAGAGTCGACACTATCGAGTGGTGTGCTTGGGATACACCAAGTTTCCCTCTTCGTCCTTCTTTGTGTGTATGGGGCATGGCTGGTCGAGCATATCATCTCCAGCCTGACCCTTTCCTTTCTTGGGGGCCCAGGAGCCTTTGGGCTTTCCTTTGCCCTTCCCTTGGTTGACCACCGCGGCCTCTCCCTGAGCGGCTGGGTCGGCCTTACGCTTGTTCTTCCGATTGTGATTCTGGTCGTCCTGCCCGACTGGTTTCTTGCCGCTACGGAGGCAATTGGCCTCTTCGCCATTGGCGTACCGACTGGCAATTTCCATCATTCGCGACAGGGACATGTCGCCTGTTCGCCCAAACTTCAGATTCAACTCTCGATTGCGCACGCCTTCCTTGAAAGCGCACACCGCCTGGTGCTCGGAAACGTTTTCCACTGTGTGATGCAAAGTGGTCCACCGCTGAATGTAGTCCCTCAAAGTTTCACTCGACTTCTGTGTGCAATGCTGAAGCTCTGCGAGTCCAGCAGGTCGCTTGCAGGTGCCTTCGAAGGTCCGAACGAACACCCGAGCGAGTTCTTCCCAACTGTATATGCTCCTGGGGGCTAACTGGTTGAGCCACGCCCGAGCGGAGCCTCCCAGCATCAAGGGGAGATGTTTCATGGCCACGTCGTCGTTGCCTCCTCCGATCTGTACGGCCACTCGGTAGTCTTCCAGTGAAGTGTCCGGCTTCGACTCAACGGTGAATTTGCTTACTCCGGCCGCCAGCTTGAAGTTCGGGGGGATCTCTGCGGCCCTGATTGCGCTGCAGAAGCATTCAGGCCCGGAGACCGGCGCTCGGCTGCCGGAGGGTTGGTCTCCGCCTCGCTCGTCCCTGGATGCCCGGTTACGGTCGACCCGTCCCTGCACGAGGATGGACCTCGCAACAAAGCCCGGCCGCCGGGGATCTGGGGGAATCCTACGCTCGTCGTCTCGCAGGCGCCTGCCCACGTGTCACGGAGGCGAGTGTGACCCACACCCCGGAGGAGGGGTAAGTGCTCGACGGCGGTCGTTGCGTCCGTGTCGACGGTCGAGTGGATCGTCGTTCCGACCCAGGGGCCGGTCGTGCCACGTACCACGTTCCTCACGCCTCGGGGCGATCTTGGACTGTGGGCCGACCATACGGTGTCCGCAGCCACTGATCGGCTGTGAATCCTGTTGCGCGACTGAGAGACAGTCGCGTTGTGTTCTTCAGCCGTTCGGAGCAAAGCTCGGATCTGCTGAAGGCCTCTTCCAGCTTCCGACTGGGAGGGTTGAATCGACTCCGCGATGTGAGCCGCGGCTTCGAGGTTTTGGACTGGTGTGCGGAACACCTGAGTCTCACGCTGACGAGATTGCCACGGCCGTCGACTGGACTCGGGGGCCAATCGGCGGGCCTGTTCGTCGAGTGAACGTTGGATGTTTTCCAGGCGCGCGCGTTCGGCCAAGGTGGCCACGCGCGTGGCTTCGGGGGCCAAAGCTTCTGGGGAATCTCCCACAATGGGGATGAAGAGCGCATCTCCGTTGCCGCGACAAAGCTTAGCTCTTTGCTCGGAGGTGAGGGGCTGAGGGATGTAACCGTCGTTGTCGTGCGCCCGATCGCCACTGCTGCCGCCGTTCTCCCCGCGAGGAAAACCTGGCGGGCTACGGCGCGGATCGACCATGAGGATTTCCGCCGTGGGGTCGCTGCTTCCGCACTCGGAAACGGAATCTTCGAGCCCGGTCGACTGACCGGCCGACCCGTAAAGGTAACCGTCGGGCTCGATGGCCGCGACTTGCGGGGTGGCCGTTTGACGAGCCACCGCATGTCTTACCCACCGCTGGAGGCGTGAACGACCGGATCGCTTACGGCGGTGTCCAGCGGGGATGGTGGACGATGAGTACCGGGTTGACGGCTATAGAAGGAGGACGCGGCCGGCCCCGGCGCGAAAGTGTGTGGCTCCGCGGGCGGGTAGAGCCTCAACGTCGAGCGGGGCTTCCTGAAGCCACGCGAAGTCGTCGGCAACGAAGACCAGCGCGCCGAGCCGGATCTCATGGCCCGATGCCAAAGCGCTGCCTGACACCATGATGAAAGTGGTCGGGGAATGGATTGCAACTTCACCAAATGTCGCTAAGACGCCTTGCCCCATGGTGGGGGCCAACTGTCGTGGTTCTAAGTCTGACAGTGAGGGTAGGGGGTACGAATGGAGAGGCAAGGTTCTAGCTATGGCGAAGTTGTACACAGAGTGTTTAACGAGTTCAGGCCCTTCTCGGAGGAAGTAAAAGCCCTACGTCCCGATGCCCGGAGGCTTGGTCGACTGATGTGTGTATGTATGTGTTACAGAGGTGCGAACCCTTGTTCTGGAGGAGGGGGTGGCTTATATAGTATGCCAAGACCCCAGCCATGCTCCACGTTACGAAGGGCTTAAAGGTACATTAAGGCAGGCGTTACAGATAACGCCTGCAGTAAAGGGTAGTTAAGGGGTTTACTACAGTGAGTAATTATAGGACCGTTGCTATTCTGAAAGGCGCTTAGTCTTCGGAGGTTGAGTGCCTAATCCAGTCGAGTGGAGTTGAGTCGTCCTGGGTACATGAGTCAGTCGAGTGAAGTGTCACCTTGGACCGCCTCAGTCGACTGTCTCCACTGTCATGGGTCTTGTCTTTTAATCTCCTAGGATAGTGACCTTGGGTGGGGCCCTTTGGTCAGGCCTATGACCCTACCCTAGGTCCGTAACCTCGTCACGTGCCCCCGACCTCCACACGAAGGTTGACACTTTACAAATACCTCATGCTCTAAATTCATCACATAGCGGTTCACCATAGGTGCATGCTACGGGAATCACTAACCTTAACACAAGTATTTCTCAATTTCATAATAACTCCACTAGCATGACTCTAATATCACTATCATCATATCTCAAAACAATTATCAAGCATCCAACATCTCATTCTATTCAATGCACTTAGTGTGAAAATTTTACTGCATTGACATTGGATGTCTATCATGTGAAGACTAGTTTTTTTTAGCCTAAACACATTACCATGCTGTTTTAATAGACCATCAAAAGGATATAAGTGAAGCATGAGAGTTCATCAATTTCTACAAAATATAACCACCACCGTGCTCTAAAAGATATAAGTGAAGCACTAGAGCAAAAACTATTCAACTCAAAAGTTATAAGTGAAGCGCATAGAGTGTTCTAACAATTCCTAGGCCATATTTAACTCTCTCAAATAGGTGTGTCCAGCAAGGATGATTTTGACAAACTAACAAGCAAAAACTCAAATTATACAAGACTCTCAAAGCAAAACACATATCATGTGGTGAATAAAAATATAGCTCCAAGTATAGTTACCGATGGATGAAGACGAAAGAGGGGATGCCTTCCCGGGGCATCCCCAAGCCTAGACTTTTGATTATCCTTGAGTTTTACTTGGGGTGCCATGGGCATCCCCAAGCTTAGGCCTTTGCTGCTCTTTGTTCCATAGTCCATCAAAGCAATACTCAAAACTTGAAAACTTCACAACACAAAACTTAGACAAAAATTCTCGTGAGCTCCGTTAGTATAAGAAAACAAATCACTACTCAAAGGTACTGCAATGAATTCATTCTTTGTTTATATTGGTGTTAAACCTACTGTATTCCAACTTCTGTATGGTTCATACCTCCAAATACTACTCATAGATGCATTGAAATAAGCAAACAACACACGAAAAACAGAATCTGTCAAAAACATAACAATCTGTAGTAATCTGCAGGTTTTGCATACTTCTGTAACTCCAAAAAAATTCAAACTAAATTGGTAAATGTTAGGAATTTGTCTATTAATCATCTGCAAAAAGAGTCAACTAAATAGCGCACTCCAGTAAAATCTGACGACCATTCTAGTGAGCGCTAATGATTCTGTTTTTCACAGCAAGATCACATAAACTTCACACACATCTTCCCAAAGGTTCTACTTGGCACAAACACTAAACAAAATATGAAACCACATCTAAACAGAGGCTAGATGCAATATTTATTCCCTAACAGCAACAAAAACAAAAACAAAAATATAAAATTGGGTTGCCTCCCAACAAGCGCTATCGTTTTACGCCCCTAGCTAGGCACAATACAAGATAAATCTAGGGAATGCCATAGTGATACGATATGTCGCGAAAGCTCATCTCATATTCCCTACGTTCAGCAGCAAGCTTCCTTTGTGGCAAGCAAAAGTAATCAAAAGGGCTAAATTTAATGGGACAAAAGTCCCCTACATCAATCTCAGGAGGAACATGTTCCTCTTTTGGCCCTTTGTAGTGAACAACCAATTCATCATTATAGGCATTCTTTTGGCAGAAGGTCATAAGCCTTCGCTCAAGGGAGAAGCCTAACCCATTATTTTGAACAGCAAAATCATCGTTCATCTCAGAAATTCTATCTATCAAGGCCTCAATAGGAACCTATTTTTCTAAGGTTTTCATTAAAAACAACATGATCAGGCGATCGCAATCGCATTATGTCTTCATGATTGAACAAGATAGCCTCTATGGGAGGTCGACCGACATCTACCCCGTAGGGAGCAAAGATTTCTTTGGTCTCTTTCATAATAAATGTAAATTCATGAGCCAAAAAGATAGTAGTTGCACGCTTAACAGAAGAATGCTCAATATTGGAAAACTCCAAAAAGATTCTCTGAATACAGGGATGTATATGGATAAATTACCTTTCAATTTCTACTATAAGCATGGATACAGCATCCGCAAGGCTACTAGTTCTATGACGAATAGAGCTACCCATAGTGGGCAAAGCATCGGCACAAGTAAAGAAGTCCTAAAGAACTCCTTTTCCAATGATATTACCACTACCAACCCGGAACTACTTAATATGTAAAGTGGTAGCTTCATCCGGGGGGTCAACATAGACGTTGCCCTCGACATTAATACCCTTCTCGATAAGATCATCCCCCATCTCAGACATGAGGGCAATCAGGCAAGAAAGCAGCACACAAGCAAACAAGAAGCAAGCGAACGATAAATGCACGGCGGAAGAAGGGCAAATAAAATGACAAGGGTGAAGTGGGGGAGAGGAAAACGAGAGGCAAATAAATGTAATGCGAAGGATAAGGGTTTGTGATAGGTACTTGGTATATGACTTTTGCGTAAGCCTCCCCGGCAACGACGCCAGAAATTCTTCTTGCTACTTCTTGAGCTTGCGTTGTATTCCCTCGAAGAGGAAAGGGAGATGCGTCATAGTAGCGTAAGTATTTCCTTCAGTTTTTGAGAATCAAGGTATCAATCCAGTAGGAGACCACGCACGAGTCCCTCGCACCTGCACAAACAAATAAGAACTTCGCAGCCAACGCGATAAGGGGTTGTCAATCCCTTTACGGTCACTTACGAAAGTGAGATCTGATAGAGATGATAGTTTATATTTTTGGTATTTTTGTTTATAAGAACAGAAAATAAAAGCGATAAAAGTCAAGTAGATGTAGATTGATATGTTGAGAATAGACCCAGGGGCCATAGTGTTCTCTAGTGGCTTCTCTCATGATAGCGATATTCTACGATGGGTAAACAAATTACTGTCAAGCAATTGATGGAAAATCGAATAATTATAAGACTATCTAGGCATGATCATTGTATATAGGCATCACGTCCGAGACAAGTAGACCGAAACGATTCTACATCTACTACTATTACTCCACACATCGACCACTATCCAGCATGCATCTAGTGTATTGAGTTCATAAGAACAGAGTAACGCCTTAAGCAAGTTGACATGATGTAGAGGGATAAACTCAAACAATATGATATAAACCCCATCTTTTTATCCTCAATGGCAACAATACAATACATGCCTTGCTGCCCCTACTGTCACTGGGAAAGGACACCGCAAGATTGAACCCAAAGCCAAGCACTTCTCCCATTGCAAGAACTATATATCTAGTAGGCCAAACCAAACCAATAATTCGAAGAGACTTGCAAGGATATTATGAGCACACATAAAAAGTTCAGAGAAGAACCAAATATTTCTCAAAGATAATCTTGATCATAAACTCACAATTCATCAGATCTCGACAAAAACACCGCAAAAAGAGATTACATCAAATAGATCTCCTCGAAGACCGAGGAGAACTTTGTATTGAGATCCAGAGAGAGAAGAAGCCATCTAGATACTAGCTATGGACCCGAAGGTCTGTGGTAAACTACTCACAACTCATGGTGAGGGCGATGATGATGATGATGAAGAACTCCGTGATGGATCCCCCTCCGGTGGAGCTCCGGAACAGTCTCCAAGATGGGATCTCACGGGAACAGAAGGTTACAGCGGTGGAATTAGGGTTTTCTCTCTGTTTCTGATGGTTTCGGGGTACGTAGACTTATATAGGAGGAAGGAGGACACCGTGTAATGCCCAGTATGAGATTATACCTCCTACGTGTCTTATCCAGAGGATCGGTAGGGCTCTTACTAGGATGATCAGGACCTCTTGTTGTTATTTATTTATGGTATCTTTCATTTGGATCTTCATCCATAGTCGGACTCTGATGTTATTTGGATGATGATTGCTTATGTAATGTATTGTGTGACGTGGCGAGTGTAAGCCAACTACTCTTTTGCAATTTCACCCCTCTTTTACATGAGTCGTGCAAAGATACCATACTTGAGATCATTCTAATATGAGCTTATGCCTTTAAGTCGTGCCTCGACACGTAGGAGGTATAATCTCATACTAGGCATTACACACCAGGGGAGTCACGGGGGCCCCACGAGGCAGGGGGCGCGCCCTGTGAATGGGGGCGCGCCCCCCACCCTCGTGGGTCCCTCGTGGCTCTTCTGACGTGGTTCTCAAGTTCTCCGTGCGTGATTTTCTCCAAAAATATCTCTTGCCAAGGTTTCATTCCATTTGGACTCCGTTTGATATTCTTTTTCTGCAAAACCGTGAAACAGGCAAAAAACAGCAAGATGGACTGGGCCTTTGGGTTAGTAGGTTAGTCTCAAAAATGATATAAAAGTATAAGATAAAGCCCATTAAACATCCAAGACTTCATAATTAATAGCATGGAACAATAAAAAATTATAGATACGTTGGAGACGTATCACAGTACAACGTCGAAATCAATGCAAGATGCAACCACTATCAAATTGCCATGTTAAAAGTGTCCAATCATGAGTGACTTATGCGGGATACACAACAGAAGTACTTTGATGTAAGAACATGGTATGATAGATAGATGCAGTGTATTCTAGGCAGAGAACGCCATGTCATATGCACATGTATAACATATGAACTCAGCAGGTGCAATTTAATCAAAATAGAAGAAATACAGGCTAGACAACATATGCAACATGAAACCAATTATCACACTGTCAACTTAGAGCAAGCACCTGTGATGGTGGAGTACGGGAGATGAACTCAGCATGTAGACTTGGGACTTCTACTTCATTAGCAGTAGCAGTGGCAAATCTAGAGAGTCTCTGTTTGCGTCGGTGCAGAGGACCACCAACATCCCCTAACTTACTCTTTTCCTTCCTATTTTCTGATATTGCCTTATGAAGTCAAAACCACAAGAAGATGAATAAAATTAGCTCTGCATAACTGGTTGATGCATGATACAGACGAACACTACTTTGATGTAAGGCAAGCGTGGGATAGGAGGATGGAATATATACAAAAAAAGACAGTGTTTCATATTCACACATACAATAGGAGGATGGAATATGTATGAAAAACGGTAAGCAGAAGGCATTTCAACAAAATTATAAGAAATGAAAGCTAGGCACCATATGAACATGCAACCAATATCACTCTATCAGGTAAAAAGTGTCTCGTCGTAAGTGCCATTTCAAGAAATTAGAAGCAGTACAAGCTAGAAGACAATGCAAGATGCAACCTACATCACAGTCCTAAGTTAAATGTATCTTATGGGTAAGTGATCATTGCATGTATAAGTTGTAAGCTACGCAGATGCAAGTCAACATAATCAGAAGCAATACAAACTAGACATCATACAGAAAACACAATCACATATAACAGTTCCAACTTAGAGCAAGCACCTGTGATGGTGGAGTAGGGGAGATGTGCTCATCATGTACACGTATGTTCTAGAAACAGGAACACGTGTCATATTCACATGCATTATGTGTAAAGTAAGTAGATGCAATTCAACAAAGTTAGACGCAATACAAGCTAGACATCATACGCAACATGCAACCATATATAATAGTGCCAAGTTAGAGCAAGCACCTGTGATGGTGGAGTAGGGGAGATGTGCTCATCATGTACACGTATGTTCTAGAAACAGGAACACGTGTCATATTCACAGGCATTATGTGTAAAGTAAGCAGATGCAATTCAAGAAAGTTAGAAGCAATATAAGCTAGAAATCATACGCAACATGCAACCACATATAATAGTGCCAAGTTAGAGCAAGCACATGTGATGGTGGAGTAGGGGAGATGTGCTCATCATCTACACAGCTACATTGATTGTCTAGCCTTGCGTTGTCTTGCGAATCTTGTTGGGAGGATGGCAGAGTAGAATATGTAGAGAACCTCCGTTTCAGTTGCTCGGAAGGACCACCATCATCCAATGCCTTGCCAATTCCCTTCAGCTTTATTGATTTTGCATTATGAGGTCAAACCGACAAGAAAAAGGAATATAATTCGCTCTTCAGAACTCATTCATGCATGATACTGACGAACACTACTCTGATGAAAGGCAAAGTCATGATACGAGGATGGAATATGTATGAAAAAATGGACGGCTTGACATATTCACACCTATGATGTGGTAACTAAGCAGAAGGCACTTCAACAAATTAGAAGCACTGCAAAGTAGACACCATATAAAAGGTGCAATCAATATCACTCTACTAAGTTAAATATGTCTCGTCATAGGTGGCGTTCATCAAACTAGAAGCAATACATGTTAGAAATCATATTCAAGATGCAAACCAATATCACACTACCAACTTAAAGGTACTCCATCATAAGTGACTGATGCAGGATACACAAGAAGAGTAGTTTCATGTAAGAACATGGTGTGATAGACAGATATAGTATGTACCAAACACAGGAAAGTGTGTCATATTCACACGTATCATGTGTAAACTAAGCAGATGCAGTTTACACTAATTAGGAGCAATACAAGCTAGACACCATATGCAACATGCAACTAGATATCACACTGCCAAGTTAGAGCAAGCACCTTGGATGGTGGAGTAGGGGAGCGGAGACTTGGACCTTGTAATGCACTATCAGTACAAGGAGAATCGGTACAGATGCTCCGTTTACGTTGCTGTAGAGGACCACCATCATCGCCTTCCTTACTATTTTCCTTCCTCTTTCTTGATTTTGCCTTGTCAAGTCAAACCCACAAGAAAAAGGAATACAGTTTGCTCTTCAGAACTCATTGATGCATGATACTGACGAACACTACTTTCATGTAAGGCAGCCGCATGATAGGAGGATGGAATATGTATGAAAAATAGGATGGCGTGACATATTGACATGTATGATGTATAAAGTGTAAACTAAGCACAAGGTGCTTGAACTTGTTAGAATCAATGCAAGCTAGAAACCGTATGAAAGATGAAACCAATATCACTCTGCCAAATTAAAAGGGTGCCCTAACAAATGTATTTGACCAAATTAGAAGCAATACACAGCAGCAGGCTAGAAATAATATGCAATATGCAACGAATAAAGGTGACTCATCGTAAGTGATTGATGCAGGATACAGAAGAGAGGTAGTTTCATGTAAGAACAAGGTTAACACATAGATGTAGTGTGTACCAAAAATAGGAAGGCATGTCATATTCACAGGTATAATGTGTAAACTAAGAAGATGCAATTTACCCTAACTAGAAGCATTACAAGCTGGACACCGTATGCAACATGCAACCACATATCACACTGCGAAGTTAGAGAAAGCACCTGTGATGGTGGTGTGGGGAAATTGCGGTCATCAACTAGAGAGCTACGTTGACTATCTTCATTTAGCCTTGCTTTTTCTTGAGAATCATGTGGGGAGGATGACATTGCACTCTTTAAACGAGTATGGCGTCTCACACTAACCCACCTGGATGACTGTCTCATCATAAGTGATTGACGAGGGATACAAAAGATCATTAGTTTGGTGTACGAACATGGTTAATAGACATATGTAGTATGTATCAAAAACAGGAAGGCATGCCATTATAAAAGGTATAATGTGTAAAGTAAGCAGATGCAACTTTACCAAATTGGAAGCAATGCAAGCTAGATACCATATGGAACATGCAACCACATTTGACAGCGCGAAGTTAAAGCAAGCACCTGGGATGGTTGTGTGTGGCAATTGAGATCATCAACTGCAGAGCTACGTTTACTATCTCCAACTGCTGACACTACATCCTTTAGAGCACTGAAACACTTAGTGCTTATCTTCGAATTACACTGGAGTGACTTCTGTCTTTTCTTTTCAGCATTCATCAACACCGCATCAGAGTCTGAAATACCCATGCATAAAAAAACAATAGAGTGATTATGGGTGAAGTGTGTGCACAATTAGTATAGTGTAAAGGTAGCAGATAGCAGGTCAGTGAGAAATAAATGACAGGAGACATACGATAGCTCTACAACATGCATGGCACACTAAATTACTACATGATTATATGAAAATAACATTCGACTGAAAAAAAATGTCAGTCCATCTTTTCTGCACCGTCCGATGTACAAAGAACGGGCAGATCGCCTTCATCTACCTCCAGCCGGTCAGTGTTGATGATCTTCCTCGAAACGGCAGCGACCACCATCCCAGTCCCCTGCCTGCGCCTTCCCCTCGACCTCACCGCACCGCCCCCCAGCAATCCATTCAAGCCCCACCGACCACCAGATCGGGCGCAAGCAGCTACTGCGCCCCACACCCCTATGATAGACACTGATGCCCCGCTTCCCCGACAAACAGGCGGACTAGGTGCTCCGCGCGCCTAAGCGGGCGCTGCTTCTTTTAATTGCGGTTCGACTGATCCTGAATTGAAATCCAGGCGGGCTACTGACCTCTAGAAAAGGTGAAATAGTAAAGGGAGGAAACCTTGTGCATTTAGTATCACGAAGAAGATGCAGTAAGAAGCGCTTAACTAGTTTCTTTCGTGGGATGAATACGGTGTGAGCAGAGACGTAAGGTTTGCACAAATAAGGGAAGAGGAGTACCTTTTTTTTGCTGGCAGTGTTGTGTCCTCCTTCTGTTTTTCCAATGATCTTCTTGTGGTTCGCTGGAAACGAGAAGTTGTGGAGGACGGTGCAGCCTTGGACGAACCCATGGCCAAGTTGTTGAGTGTGGTGCGGTAGCCGTCTGTCGGCGGCAGGGAAGAAGATCCGAGGCGGCGAACAACGGCATAGCGGGAACAACTTCGATGCGGTGGACGATTGCGACAGTGGAGCGGCAGCAGTGAGGCGCAGGACGGCATGGTCGGAGTGATTCTGGTATGGCACACGTCGGCGTCGACGTCGTGGAGGCAGCTCTACCTGGGCTTCAGCCGCTAAGTCCTTGAGGGCGTGGCGGTTGCGGTTGCGTTGTACGACGACGTCGGGGTACCGGCTCCGGCGTGATGGAGTTGGGCGGCGGTGGATTGGGCGCCATGGGGTGGAGAACGGAGGAGGCTGGGGTTTAGCGGCTGGTGGAGAGGGCGTTTTGACGCCCACGGAGTATGAATGGGGAAACAGAGGGAGGCGGGGAACTGAGGGGGAACAATGTTTCGGTTTGGGACAGGCTTGTTTGAAATTTGGGGAAAGTTACAAACTTTTCCCCCATCTAAAATTTCGGACATATTGCGGGTTGGGGGTAGGACAGTAATCTCAGGTGTCCCAAATGTGGACGGGATAGATTTCGGCCGAGCACGTGGGTGTTTAGGCGCCCACGGCGTATGAATGCTTCTCGGAGGCGGTTGAGACTTGCGTCTTGGTGAAGTTACAAACCTACCCCGGTTTAGACCTTTGGACATCGGGCCGATAGGCTACATGGGACAGAGTCATGACAATAATTTCCTACCGCCAAACATTAGTGTCGCGCGGTTTCGGGTGACTAGAGGCCTATTTGGCGCTTCGTTCAATATTTGGGAGCAGAAGCATTACTTTTTCGGTTCTCTTGAATTGAACTTTCAGGATTTGTCAAACTTCACAAATCGTTATTCTTGAAAATCCTAAAGCTATGATTATTTTGGAATGGAAGTGGTACATTTGAATATATATTGTACACGAGTATATATTAAAAAATATGCAACTTACCTCAGTTCATGCATGGTTCCAGATATAATCTCCCTGGTTGCAAAAAGAAGTTAGACATGCGTATGAATATATATAGCATGTTCAAATGCACAACAAAGATTGATGCCCCCTTTTACATCTGATTTACAAATGCCATTATCTCGGGTACAAATAGATGAATGCCCTTCCTATGAATTCGAATCTTCAAAACCCCCTTTATGTTGAATTCGACATGTATTCTATTTCGTAGCTAGAAATTTGGAATGTGTCCATGCAAGTGGAAATGTATAAAGTGCTTCACACCAACAACATGGAGTGCACTAATTAATGTTTATATATGAATTGCAAAAGCATCCATTGCATGTATTTCAAACTGCTCTCACTCTATGGATCGATAATATGAAATAAACGCATGCACATGCTAGAATTTAATAGAGTATGGGTGTCTGATAGACCGATTTCCGTCCATACGCAATTTGCAAAATTCATGATCTCATCCAAAAATAATAATGCCATTTATATTTTAATTTAATGCGTAGAACCTCCTTTTACACGTTGATGCACTATGCATCGTCCCGTTCTCACAAACGCGCTATATCTCTCTCTATCTACCGCATAAGTGCACACTCTTTATATGCATCGACATTTCTCTTTCACACATGCTCACAATCTCTCTCGGGGTGTCAGGGACTCTCACGCACATGCTCTCTCTCTCTCTCTCTTTCTCTTTCTGACTACTATGTACCACTCTTTTCATTAATCTTAGTTGGAAAACACTATTTCTCTCACATGCATATATACACACGCACGGTCTCTACTAGCCCTCTATACGCACATATATGTTCCTACGTGTCTCCCGCACGCACATTATCTTTAGGCCTCTCTCGCACACATTGCCCCCCCCCCCCGACACACCTCCCTCTTAGTAGTTGACAGATATGATTCCATCATATCATTCGGTAGGATATCCCTGACTGTTAGGCTGGATGGTAATACGAGGCAAAGTTTTACCCTAGTTCGGACCCTTGCAGTTGAGGAAAAATCCTACTCCTGGTACTGTATATTAGTGATAGGGGTGTGTACAAAGTACACGTGAATACCAGGCATTGTGCTTGTGTGTATACTATCGACGAACTAGCCCCCAAGCTTCTATAACATACTGGGGGCCTAGGGTTACATATCTTATATAGTCGGCTTATCACCAGTGGGGATAGAGTCCTCCGCGACTCTGTAGCTAGGTTCGTGTTGTACGTCGAGTCCTCCACATGGGTCTTCGTATAACGCGTCTCGATCCAACCTATGTGGCGCAAGATGGAACCGATCCATGAGTCTTCATGTTGACCCACCACAACTAGAAATGATGTGCCCACCACACCACACACGAAATCGGCCACTAAGAAAATAAGCATATACAATAGTACAATGTTATACATGAAAGTTAATTGCATGGTGCATCCAAAAATATTTGTTCTGCATTGTGAATGTTTATATATTCTGCTAAAATATTAGTCACGAGAAAGAGAAACGAGGGGCATATCTCTCCTTGTCTCCACCGAACATCCCCTCTTTCTACACCACTTTCACGTACGCACACAAACTATCTCTCGGCCCTCTAAAAGTATGCATGCCCACGACACATTCACGCATGACGGCCACTATATTTCAAGCTAAAGCACCATACAGTCACTGGAGTTCAGAATATGCTCATTACGGTCAGCGTATACATTCTCGTGGTGATCATACGGTATCTAGCTCATGATATGTCTCCGTATTTTCTTGATGACGCTGACGGACTTTGCATTTGATGCGTGCTCCGTATTTTGTTGATGACACTTACGGTCATTGTATTTGAAGCGAAAGCACGATATGGTCACTGGACTTCAGAATAAGCTCATCACGGTCACCACATACATTTTTGTCAGGCCCAAGATGCGATTCTATCCCGATCACGTGACACTTACGTGATTGGGGCACAACCGCATTTCGGGCGCTTAGCAAGATGGATATCATTACATCGTACCATTACATACATACATGGGGGATACAACAATACATACAAGTCACATGAATACAACATCATCAAAACAAGGCATCCGACTACTGATGCAAACATGAAAAGCACAACGACATCTATCTGCTATCCCAGGCTGCCGACCCGGAACCTAACCCAAGACGGACGAAGAAGAAGAAAGAAATAACTCCGACACAAGAACATCGCTCTCACGTCAAGTCATCGGAAACCTGCACGTGCAACTATTGTTGTAGTATCTGTGAGCCATGAGGACTCAGCAATCCCATAACCATGGGTATCAAGACTAGCAAAGCTTAATGGGCAGGAAGAGGTAAAGTGGTGAGGTTGCTGCAGCGGCTAAGCAATATATGGTGGCTAGCTTACAAGTACAAGAATAAGATGATCATCTATGGAGACGTTCGCAAACTAGTATTGATTGCTAAAGATCCTGAACTACCTACGAGTCAAACATAACCCCACCATGTTCTCTTCTCAAAATGAAAAGAGACAGTCACGATTACTCACACAGTTGTGTGTTTTATTTCAGATCCTCTGTCAAGTTTTCTACAACCGGACATTAACAAATTCCAATCTGCCACATAACCACAGGCACGGCTTTCGAAAGATCATAACCCTGCAGGGGTGTCCCAACTTAGCCCATCACAAGCTCTCACGATCAGCATAAGTAATAATAATATTACCCCTTATCTTAGGGACAATCCGATCAGGCTCAGAATCCTGGTGCACAAGCCATTTCGACAATGGTAAAACAAGTCCAGCAAGACCTCCCGGCGTGCCGACACCCTGATAGTAGCCGCGCGTATCTCGTCTCAGGCCACGTCCGGATGAGTGATGCTACAGGTAAAACCAGCCCTCGAGTTTCCCCGAGGTGGCCCCGCAGGCTCCCCGTATGGGACCAACACCATCAGCACTGGCCCCCCTGCTATGTAGAAATAATCCTCGAGGGCATGACCCCCTATGCAATTTAATTATTTAATTAAGTTGTTATTATGAGGCAAATTAAAACCAATGTTGGGCCTTGCTGGAGGAGTTTTATTCAAAGACGAACTGTCAAGGGGTCCCCATATACCCAACCATGTAAGGAATGCAAAATCAAGGAACATAACGCCGGTTTATCGGCTCCTAAGGTGGCATGAGTGGAACAAAACACCGAGCAAAAGTCCCAGCCTTCCACCCATTGCCAAGTATATAGGTGTGTTAAGATATATATATATATATATATATATATATAGATATATTGTGATATACCAACAACAAGTTCCAACACGGAATGATCTTCATCTTCACCTGCAACTAGCAACGCTATAAGAGGGGCTGAGCAAGCGGGTAACATAGCCAAACAACGGTTTTGGTGGGAAGGTGTCAAAGGTTAGAGGTTTCATGGCAACAAGGAGAGGCTGACATAAATGATGGGTAGTGCGACATATAACGATAGCATCGGGACATCTAGCATGGCAAAGATATTAAGGTATCCAAGGTGATGGTCATCTTGCCTGAGATCCCGCAAGGAAGAAGAATGAGTCCATGAAGAAGACGAAGAAGAAGCCTTGAAGACGAACCAAGTGTAGATGAACGAATCCTCACGATCACAACGGAACAAGCACTACCGAGAAGAAGCAAGCAACACGGTAAACACACCACACAAGAACATGACAAGATGCTCAACCAAGTATGATGCACGACAATCTATATGATGCAATTCATGGCAAGGGATGAAGCACACAAGAACAACACAAACCAACAAGTTTAAATGAGGCCGAAATCAACATATAATAAATTCTGGTAAGTCCTCATATGCATATTTTGAAATTGGTCCAGATCCGAAAAAACCTTAAGTTAAAGTTGTTAAACAGCAATTTAACATGCACCATGATGATCTACACGAAATTTTAGTCAAGTTTCATATAAAGTTTGTTTAATTCGGAGCTACGGCCTAGAAGATATGAGCACAACAAGACAAACATGGCAAATATGCAAGAAGCATCCAAACAACAAGCGAACACACTCCAAACATGAAAACAACATGATAATATGCTTCTACATGCAAAATCAGACAAGTTTCATATAGGACACGCTCAAAACGGAGCAACGGTTCAACACATACACACGAAACAAGATATAACAACAAGCTGTCCAAAGTCAGCCACATAGCAACTTTGGAGCAAGGTATATATATGCTACAATACCCAAACATGATAACAATAGGCATGGATGTGAAATAGACATGATACTTAACAAGCATGAACTTAGAACACACACAAAAGCTTGCTGGAACACAATTAACCAAGCATGGCAAGTTGCAATAAATTTATCTAGACTTAGCCAAAATCTGGGAAGGCAAAAACATCATCACGATGCTGCCTTCGGAGGCACAAAACAACAAGCATATCAACTCCACTAAGTATATAAAGATCATGGACATGTAGTAGACATATCATACATCAAACAACTCCATAGGAGGCATGGATCAATAACAATAAGCTCCACCAAATTGATCATGTTGATAAAAATCTGACAAGTAAATTTTATAGCAACTTGAGAGCAAGAAATAAATAAGCTACAACAGCTCATATATGCAAACAAGGGCATGGATTGATAGACAATAACATGGACAACAAGACATGATCATTTGACATACTAAAACATGCATGGATTTGAGTGGGGCATCAAGCAAACATAGCATCAGGTTTAACAGATTCCAGACTTAGCAGTTTTTTCACTAAGTATAAAACAGCAACAACAACATGGCATGTTTACAAGCTTTTTTAAGTCACCTCAAGGCATATCATGGAAAGTGGATTGCACCACAGCAAAGACCATATGATTGTGCTTCTAAAACATATAGACATGTGGCATGAAGACAAACACATCAATAGCAATGAGCAAGTCAAATCAGCATGTCATAACAAGTTTCAGCACTTAACAACCACATGCACTTTCGCAACAGAGATTAACATGAAAAGATGGCACCTAACATGAATGCTACAACAACCATCATGTAGAGCACTTCACAATGAACATTTTGACATATCATATGCTTCATTTGGATAAATATGCACAAAGTTACAAGCATCACAAGTATGCAACAAATTTACAGGTAACAACAGTTTTAAACATATAGCACTCTTGCAACGATGATTAGGGCATCAAGATGACCTCAAACAAACATGCCACAATGGAACAAAGTGAAGAGCATATCACCACAAACATTTTGATATACTGCACGCTCAAATTGGACCACCACACAAAAAGTTACAGCCACTCAAAAATGCATACATGATGTATGAAATTCACAGACTTAGCCATTTTTTTAACCTCCGAAAAAAAACAGAGAGGGCGCATTATAGCTATAAGGTGCTCGAGTGGGTTTTAAAGGGGGCGGCTCACCATGGGCCTGGCCCAGATCTGGAGGTGGAACGGCGGGGCAGGTCGGCGGGTGAGGGAGCTGGGCCTGGGCGCTGGGCCTGGCCGACGGGTGAGGGAGCTGGGCCGGGGCGCTAGGAGGCCCAATCGAGGCGGTGCGGACGGCCTGGCGATGCGACGTCGTCCTCGTCTGATGAGCGAGGCAGGGCGCGGCGGCGGCTTGGCAACCGGCGGCGGGGAAGCACGACGCCGGCGAGGGGTGAGGCAGCAAGGGCGCTGCACTCCGGGATCGGCCGGATCCGGGCTGATCCGGGCGAGGCAGATCCATTCCCGGCGGCGGCTTGAGCAACGGAGGCCTGCTCCGGCGGCGACTGGTCATCGGCGGTGGGACGGAGGCGGCTGACGGCGGTCGGAGCTGCGGGATCCGGCGCGGAGGCGGGGCCACTGGCGAGCGAGGAGGCGGGACGCCTCGGGCCTCGCAGCGAGCGGCGGCGGCGATCTGGTCTGGTCGGGCCAGGCACGGGCCCGCCGTGGGCTGAGCGGGCTGCGGCGGTGCGGGGACGTTGTGGAGAGGCAACGTGGCAGAAGCCGATTGGCTGCGGGGCGGTGGGGCGATCACATGGCAGCTCCTGGTTGGCTGCAGCGACGTGGCTGGCAGGGTGGACACGTCCGGGCGGAGTGGACATCTCCGGCGCGCGGTGGGAGCGGGGCTAGGGTTTCATCTGCGAAATTTCGGGGGAAGGCACATATTTATAGGTAGAGGGAGCTAGGAGAGTCCAAATGAGGAGCGGTTTTTGGCCATGCGATCCTGATCCGACGACCGAGAGCATGGAGGGGGTTAGAATGGGCTTGGGGCTGTTGGAAGGGGTGTTGGGCCAAAAGGGAAAAGGCTATCGGCGGTTAACGCGGTTAACCGTTGGGCTATCAAACGAACTCCGAACGCGACAAAACTTGGCATGCGGTCTACCTATGCTACAATAAGACCACACGCCAAGTTTCACCCCATTCCGAGAATGTTTTCCGGCCACTCATAAAATAAATATTCGGAGGCACCGCGGGCGCGTGCAAGTGTGTCTGTGCTCAGAACGGGCAACGGAAAGGACGAGCGGACTCGGACAGATGCAAGTTTTGAAAACATGTTGATGCAATGCACATGATGACAAGGCAAAGATGCCACACGCAAACAGATGACATGGCAAAGACGTCGAATAACTGGCTGACACCTGGCGCATCGGTCTCGGGGTGTCACAATTTTGTCGTGCTAACCAACATGTGGTTGGATGGTTAGGAAGACAGTGGTTTCTCGAGCCCACCAGGGTTAAAGTCTCGATGCTCGCATTTATCCGGGGTTAATTTCAGTATTTTCCGGCGATGTGCGTTCAGTGGGAGGAGACGTTCCACTCGACTACGAGGCACCTATGGTGACTTCGTAAAATCTCAAGATCATATGCTGGCCCACTCTCTCGAAGGTGCTCATAGGGGTAGGGTATGTGTGTGTGCGCTTATAGCGGTGAGTGCTTGCGCGTATATATGAGACCTTGCATCTGTACCGTGTAAAAAATACATGTCATGATTATACGGTCACTGGCTCACCCGTACAACTCCGTACTTTGTTGATGACACAATCAATTGACCAGTCAAACGTTCCACGTGGTGCAACTAGTGTTGCACCATCGGGGCGCGTAACCGTGGGGCCCACCTGTCAGCCCGTATATGAAAGAAAGAAATGGTAGTTTGAGTCTGTACCGTGTTAATAAAATAAGTACATTTTAGGGTGATCATACGGTCACTGGCTCACCATACAGATCCGTAATTTGTTGATGACATGATCAATTGACCAGTCAAATGGTCCACATTCAGCAGCGCACATTACCATAGGGCCCACCCGTCAGCGCGTATATGAAGGACAGAAATGGTAATAAATTAGTGGTCGATGGGTACTTGTTTGGGCGGTGGGGTGGGGATCGCCGGATAAAAAGCTGGGGCTATAGGGATGGCCGGTGCGGCGGCGGACTGGCCGTGAGGAGTGGTTTTGGGGCGGGCGGGGTGGCGTGGCGGCGGGGGCCGGCGGTTCGGCCGGTGGAAGCTGGCGGCTCAGGGGGGTGGAGTTTGATGATAAACAGCATGCCCTTTATTTCGTATCCAACGGATGGAAAATCTAATGACCAGAGATGAAAAAGTTAGTCGAATGACGTGTAGCCTCACCCCGCACGTACACATGCACACACGCATGCAGGCGTGCAACACTGACACGTACACATAACGAACACACGCACGCATGCAGGCGTGCAACAGTGACGCGTACACATGCACTCACGAACACACGCACGTACGCACACTTGCATGCAACACTGAAACGTACCCTTGCACGCACGCAACACTCGCACGCCTGCATGCACACAGCACACGACGCAAGACACACGCTCAACCTATACGTGCATGCACCCTTTGTTAAGGACATGGATTGTTACGGGTATTAATCAATCTTATATGTGATAAGCAGAACATTGATGTTTGTAGCGGTCTTTATGAATCACAACGTATCGAACAGGCTATCAACATGAAAAGAATGACGTCACACTCAATGAACAATCATCGGTTTATGAAATGCCCGCTTCTGACCGCCCTGGCCCACCAAAGGTTCCTCTGCTGTGCGCTGCCTGCGTTGGGTCACTGACATGCATGCCATGTACCCAAAGAACCCACACGTCAGTGGAAGAACTGCGCGCTGTTCTACGTCAGAGTCGAGGGCACCACTCGCTGCACGCCCGGCTGAACACGCCTCCTTGCCGCATTCAAACGCCTCCATGAAACCCGCCAGTGTGGAAGCCGAGAAACCCACTCTGAACACATGTCCGTTCATGACCGGGCCGACATTAAACGCAACGCCGACCGAGCTCCTCCCGTCCGCCGTCTATTTAATCTCCTATTTAAATGAGGCCAAACGCCGGCCAAGAATCGCATACCTCCACCGCTCCCCTATCTCCTCCTTTACCATTTTGTCCACTCTTACAATGGCTTACGAAGAATAGTTATGCCGCATCCAAGCCGGCTGGGTGGCCTGCCGAGCCCGCCGGATACGAGCTATGTAGCTCCCTGATCCACCTCTCTCCCCTCGCCCGACGGAGCCAGTTGCCGCCCCAAGCCGGCGCGCGGTTCAGCAACTCGCCGCTCCAGGCCAGCTCGACGAGGAGCGGCGCACGTGCGTCGTTGCTGTCATCCACGCCGCCGCCTCATACCGCATCTCCCGTTTCTGTGGCCGAGACTCCCATGCTGGCGGCCGTGCCATGCAAGCAGCGACAAAAGCCGGGTGCACGGAGAGCGACGAGTCGGTGGCCAGCGCCTCCGCGTCCGCCGCCATCATTGAGGAGAAGTAGAACACGGGACGCCGCCGTCGCTTGGGTCCCAGGAAGGGCACCACAGAGGCGACGCCGACGTATACAGCCGGCGTCTTGCCGGATCCTTTTGTTGCGAGGACCTTCGTCGACCCTGCATATACCTCCGGGGCTCCCGGTAGTCCGGTGATCGTGCTGGAAACACAACTCGATCGGCGGGCAACTATTTAGGCCATGTATTATATACCTGTGCTCTCTAGAACTGGCACCACGTAATTCATTTGAATGTAATGAAATCCATCATGTTTGTATGAAAATCAGGTATCTTATATGATTTCCGTCGTTGTTTATATGAAATATCGCCGTGTTTGCGTGAATTTGGTCCGGTTGATTGACTTGCTGTCATAATGTGTGCGTATATGGTTGGATGGCGTAATTTGCGGGTGGTCGGTCTGCGGGCGGATCGGGCGGCGTGGTGGGACAAAAAGAACACAGCTCGTGCGAGCTCGTCTCCAACGTGCGCGCTGGAGGATGCATGAGACCTCGAGCCATTCCTCGTTCATCGGTAGCAAAGGCACCGGTGGACAAAAGGGTCGCCAATATTTTGGCCAGCCCGGGCAAGATCCAAACAGCCCCTCCCAGCAGATTCAAATCCCTCGTTCGCCGTGGAATTTTGCCATGTGTTGTTTTCATGGACTAGAAAGATGCCCTTGCATTGCATGGAACATCAAGATGCATTTTTTTTACAAAACACCTGTTGTGATTGACCCATGCAGGAGTAATCCCATTTTGTAAAAACTAATGATTGCTCAAGAATTTTATCGGATAAATGGTATTTCTAGAATTTTATCGGACTCCATTTTTGTATACAAGGACACAAACCCATATTACAGGTACCAAGGCAAAAATTAATGTCCTCTAACTCAATGTTGCAAGCCACCTTGTTTCCTTGTTTGTCGTGTAAATTAATGTGTATTCTTCTCTTTCATGCACATCAAGCCAATGCTCACACTCCCGCATGCATGCAAGGGATAATTAGTGTCCTCCTTTGCTAGTAGTACTACGAGGCAAACGCCATTAATATTGCATTGATTAGTGTTAGTGGCCTTGTATATCTGCAAATTGTAATTTGATAGTGGCCTTGTATATAAAAATGGAGGGAGAAAGATGAGAGATAAGGTGAGGAGGAGTGGGGCGTGGTGGTGACTGGTGGTCAGACTGGGCGGAGGCATGGGGATGGACGACGCATTATGTCTAGGTTTGTATCTCTATAGTCCCTCTCTCACACACCCACGTAGGTGGGGGACGTGCACGAAGAGAAGAGGTGCACGCATGACGCACGTACTCCTATCTCTTTCCCAACCACACCCGCGCGGGTACACGATGGACCTCATTTCTGTACAAAAAGGCAGCCAACATGGTAACTTGACACATGTACTGGTTGTTCACTAGATGGAGGGAGGATCGTCTACCACGGGTGAACAA
Organism: Secale cereale; assembly: GCA_902687465.1. Taxonomy (NCBI): domain Eukaryota; kingdom Viridiplantae; phylum Streptophyta; class Magnoliopsida; order Poales; family Poaceae; genus Secale; species Secale cereale. The sequence goes on along the minus strand of LR738709.1, from coordinate 132,061,054 downwards.
ACAAATTGCGACTTGACGCGTTATGTTAAAAAAAAAGGCAAACCATGTGGGGCCTACCTTAGAGGCAAGGCTCTATACACTGGAGTACTTTTGATGTGTCCCGTCAACTCGCAGAACGAGGAGAAGCTTGCTTAGTACGCCGTCTCCCCCGCCCACGAGCGTGATGGCTCGTAGGATGAGGTGAAGCTTGCTTACTACGCCTTACACCCACTCCCTCGCCCACGCGCGTGGTGGCTCGCAGGATGAGGAGAAAATTTTATTACTCCCTCCGTTTACTCCTCGTCCCTACTATCTTGGTTAGAGAGATTATCATATTGTTTGGAATATATATGTCCTTTAGTACTCCCTCCATTTACTTATACAAGGCCACTATAAAAAATACATGTCAGTCTACCTTGGTTAGAGAGAAAAAATTACTACTCCCTCCGTTGACTCCTCGTCCCTACTACTTTGGTTAGAGAGTTTTCTCTTGACACTGCTTGCATCGGGTGATCTAACGCACCTCGAAATCCAACATGTGATGGTACTACTACTAGTAGTAGAATTGAGACTTATGAAACGGAAAATGAATGGCTTTTAGATGAGCCCTATAAACCCTGGTGGGTACGTACTCTGTAAAATCAAATTTTCCCAAAACTAAGTCGCTCAACCTTTATTTGCTTGTTTCCCTTCCTGCCTCCTTACCTCGAACAGACTATGCCAAACTCCCCTGCCTGCCGCACGGGAAAAGACCCGCCCTCGCATTTTTTAGTCCGGGTTTGTATCGATGGATCACGCGAAGCAGCAAAAACCCAAGCCGGGTCTTGTACTCCTCCGTCGACGCTCGCTTTCATGAATTCTGTACTTCCTGTCGCTGACATGTGGGAGATATAGCAACCGGGTCGACGTATCAAGCACCAAATAACAGTCCAGAATAGCAGGGGGACGCACCCCAGTCGTACCGCCCCAGTAGTAGTAATGAGAAATGAGACATCAAATCACAATGCCGTAGCTTCCCAGATGGACGAAAGCAACCATTATTTCACTCTTCGGTTCGCCATCATCTCAAACCACGTAGTATTGCTTCTGCCTCAAGAGGGACACACACATCGCCTTGGTACATCATGACACGTGGGCTCGCATGACAGGCCATGCCCCCCCGTCGATCGCTCGGTAAAATCACCTCATTTTTACTAATATACTTCCTCCGTATCGGTTTACATGGCGTGCACGTCTTTCTAGGTTGAGAATTTAACTGGCTATATATGTGATGAACAGTATATATGTTTAGAAACTACATCTGCTTAATAATCCAATGATATACTTTTTGTGACATAGTAACTCAGATTTAGTTAGTCAAATGGATGACCTAGAACTACGTACACGCCCTATAAACCGAGACGTCTAAACAAAACGAGATGGAGAGGGTAGTTCAGTATGTATCTTTTTAGATCAATATAGTCGGGATTCACCAAGGAGCAAAACCAAGTGGTAGGCTGCACCTGTCGTGTTGGCGTAGCGACTCAAGCAGGGTCAGTCCGCACATGAAATGACGACACACTTAGCATGCCCCCTTTGGCCGACATGTGGCTCATCCACCGTCTTGTTCCACGTACAGTTCGGAGCAGCGGTTGGAATTGGAGGCACCCCGGTCGTAGCGCCGCAGTAGTAGAAAATGAGCGATGAGGGGTCAAATCACAAAGCCCCACCTTTCCCGCATTAAGCTGGACGGACGAAGCAACCATCATTTCACTCTAGGGCTCAAGAGCATAAAGAAAAGAGAAAACCAATGATGCATGCGGCAGCTACCTAGGGCACCCTAGGGTAGGGGTCTCCATTACAGATCTTTTTTTCTTTTTTTGAAAGCGCCTCCACTACAAATCGGCTTCTCCCTCGTCCTCTTGAAGAAAACCGATGATGCGTGCGGCGGTAGGGTTTGTAGGAGTACTACTAGGGCATGCGGGGCCACGTCGTAGTAAACGGGAGAGGGATTGAGTTCGAGGCGACGCCTTAAATATGTGTGGGCCGCTTGGTTTTAGGGGAACGAGGCAGCATTTTAGGCTCGAGGACCAGTGGAGACATAGTACGTACAAAAAATTATGGACGTAGGTTCAACCGAAAGGCAATGATGCATGGGCCCTGCATTTTGATATACCGGGGCCGCGTGAAATTTCCTACTCTACTCAAAACTAGTAAGGTACACATGCATTGAACGCATGAGATTTCGAAACCAAATTGTGAATAAATACACACTATAGCATGTAAAGCTTTGAGTCATATATGCTTGATGTAGATGTTCGTTTAGTTCTTATAGTTCATCTCATTCAAGATCAATTAGTTTTATAAAAATATTAAGATTCATGGGGTTGTGCATTGTAAAGCATAAAGTAAAAAACAAATAATGGCAATTCATTGAGAGAAAAAATCAATTATTATACGGAAGATTCTAGAACAAAGGAGAAGTGCTTGTGTTTTGTTTGTGCATTATGCTTAAGTTCAACCATGGAGTCTTCTAAATTGTACATGTGGTAGATCTGGTGGAATGTTGATGATATCCAACGGCCAGTAGTGCTCGGATTTGCCATCTCTGCACTCTCGGATTAGCTTCATCCAACGGCCATCTTTCAAGTTATTCGCGCACTATATAGTTCTTGTGCCGCAGTTGCATGTCTTGGAAAAAAGCTACTAGTGGTTTGTACTAGCTATTTAGGAATAGAAGATGTATACATGGAAGTTATAGGGAAAGAGATGACATGGAGTATCTTAATTCCTATGAGTAGGGATTGGAAAAGAGATGTCATTTGGTTGACATCATAGGAACTTTTTTATTGAATCTAGAGATGACATGCATCTCAATTCCTATGAGGAGGGATTAGAAAAGAGATGTAATTTGGTTCATATCATAGGAACTTTTATATTGAATATACGCCAATGTTTATTTTCTTTTAAAATTATGGGAGTATAGGAATCCATTCATATGAACCAAGTGGCTCTAAAGCTATAGAAATAATATCATGTTTAGGGCCTCTTTGATTCGTAGGATTTTCAAAACACAGGAATAGAAAAAACATGGGATTGTGGTGGCATGTCATCTTGAATCCTATATGATTCAATGAGTGTTTGATCATGCACAGAAAAAACGTAGGATTCTTTCAAAAATGTTAGAGTGGATTGAAAATTGCCTATGAAATCTAGTGCAAATGAATCCTATGAAAAAGTTCCTATGGTTTACAATCCTATGAATCAAACACCCCACATAGGAAAAAATCCTAAGGAATTGAATCCTTCGAAATTCCTTGGAGAATCCTTTGAATCAAAGAAGCCCTTATTTCCTTTGAAATGTGGAGTATATGAATCTATTCCTATGAACCAATTGGCTCTAAAGGAAAAAAATCCTATAAAAATCATATTATATAGAGTTCCTATGATATTCCTCCACACCAAAGGATGGTTGAAATTGCTGCAGGTGACACGATGGTCTTTCTTTGTAGACTCCTCCCCCATCTTTATAGTTACCTCTCAAAGATCAATGAATATTCTACATGTGCAATTTGGTACACGAAAACTCGGTAAAAGTTTGCGAGGTTCGAATTTTCAATAAAGCTATATGCATTGCATTTTGGAACAGAGGGAGCATACGGCAGTTGCTTACACTCACGTGGAAGATTTGTGTGTAGGAGGAGTGGCTGTTCTGTTAAATGACATGGCAAAACTGACACTGTCGGATGCGGATCTAACGGTTCTTACGGCGTTCGTCAGTAAAAGGCTTGTGGTGAACGTTTGTCGTATAATGATTTAAGGACACATGCATTGCATTGATACGTGCCTCCTCTCTCTCACGCACACACACCCTCCCGAGTCCTCTCGCACCCACCGTCTATCTGCAGGTAGACGTCACACACATATGTGGTCTTCACACCCTACCCTCAGAACTTCTAAAAAACAAAATACGTCGCGCACATTTTATTTTAGCTCACACGTCACACACTTATACTATTACTCTTGTGGCGAACATTCTTTGGGCATAGTATATTGTACTCTCACGAAGAAAAGCGGTGCACGCACGCACTAGTTCTCTCACACCCACTCGCGGGTACACGTAGGAGCGCATTTTTTTGAAGCTGGTACAACAAAATCACTCCACTATATATATAAGCAGGAGCCTTAGCGCTTGCTTTACTAGGGTTCCTCTTGTTCACTCTCTCATGCTCTCCAGATCTAAGCAAGACATAGGTGGCCACACTCTCTCTCAGCTCACGGCTGGTCACAAATCCGGCCGGGCAACCTCGACCGAGGCATGGGTGTAGGTGCATCGTTCACGCTGTCGTCGGCGGTGAGGGATGAGACCAACGGCTGCACACGCGTCCTGATCGGCGGCCGTGTCGTTCTCTCCGAGAGAGTGCCGACTCCGGAGGGCCTCTGACCCCTTCTTCCTCCCTGCGGTATTGTGGCCAAGATGCGGCCTCCCGACGTCGTCTTTGCTACATGCCGATGACCCTCAGGTATATATTCCTTCGAAACCTGCCTTGCTCTACTGCCCCAGCTCCCCACTTGGCTTCGTGTGGATCTTTTTCTACTTCCGTCCGCTGTTCCAAAGCCACCTAGACTTTTACTATTATTAGAGGTAAAGCTAGTTCATACAGTCGACTCTAAGAGTTGGTTCAAACAGGGAAGAAAGTGGGAAAGTTGTAACATGAATCTAGGACTTGGTTCTAAGAGGAAACGGGGGAAAGTAGTAGATACTGGCTACCCAACCGGTCTCTTGGTTGAAAAGACAAAGAAAGCATGGTGGATGGCGAAGGGTGGGGGGAAGTGGACCTACCTCTTGGTTGAAAAAGGAAAGAAAGTAACGGGTGTTGGGGGACAACACAAATGAGAATGAGCAGGTCTAGATTTCCTGTGCTCACATAGGAAAATGTCGCCGAGGAGATAAAAATGGGATAAATGCAGACATGTTGCCTGAGTGTTTGCCGCTCTCGGCAACCACATCTGCCTCACCACTTTATGCCTCTGCTGTCCCTACGCCCATATCACTACCGTTAATGTAAAATCACATGAAGCATTAAGCAATGCCACCTAATGTCACTATAAGTAATGGTCTAGTGCCGTCGATAAATTGAAGCAATGGCACCACCATTTTATGAAGTGCTTCGTCTTGCTTTATTTCCCATGAATTGTGTTTTTGCAGTTACACTTAAATCTCACACCGCTAACATTGCTTCATCCCGATTGAACTGCACAAATTTGATTGCACATTTACTGACCATGTGCTACTCTCATGACAGTAATACTAATGCTATTGTTCTGCAAGTTAATCTAGTGGCAGTGTTGATGTGATGTGATGCTACTTACTTAAGGACACTTTCATACTGTCAATCTAGTGCCAATTATAACACAATAGATGCTGTTGTTAATCATACGCCACTGCAAATATCTGTCATTGTTTAAATAACCTTATTTCGTATTTGTGCAAACAGGGATGTCTGTCTCCATATCATTTCAGGATGTCTGTCTCCGTATCGTTTCCATCTCCGCAATCAAAAGCACACACCTCAGTTTTAGTAGAACTGCGCAAAATGAGATGGCTATCCCTCGTTGCCGTCCTCTAACCACCCGTCTTCCAGGTATTCCTACATTGGTAGTTACTAGGTAGAATGACCAACGCAATATAAAAGAAGTTGATTCGTACTTTTTACTTCCTGATTGGAGTGTAGGGACGAGCGAAAACAACTGCATCCTAATGCAGAATGCACTTTCTACCAGTTCATCCATGGACCGAGGACTCGCTGGCATGACTGCACGGCGGTTTTTTGGACAGGTGCGCGGACAAGAGGTATTGTGGTCTGCTTATTTCTGCAAATAGCGGTGCTTAAATTTAGTGGAATGCACAAGAATTTCAGCTAGTCAGTACACTACATGGTTCAGTTCAGCATTCCAGCTGAGAACACAATTATAATTCGTTATTCTCGAATGAGAGAACCTAACCCTGGATGGTGGCAACAAGAAAAAACCAGAGTGAACTCCAGGAAATTTAAGCCTGCCGGGAGGCCCTTTGCTCAGAGAAGCCTTGCTTGTTTTTTCCTGATTTGTAAACCTTCTCACAACTTTGTCTTTTGCTGTGAACTAGTATATATTTGTTATGTTCTATGAATCATTGAGATGTATAAAATTGATTAACTTATGCATTCCAAGTTTTTATGAAGCCGAGTTTAATGCGAGTGTTCCACATGAACGCTGGACTAGCGTGTGAACGTTTGGAATTTACATTGTGGCCTCAGTTAACTGCATGAATGACTGTAAAAAGATACATAGTTGCTTATATGTCAGAAAACAGATTGTTGATTGTTAGCTGGTCGATAGCCTAGTGTTGAAGCGAGCCGAGCCAATGTGCCGTGTTTTGCACAACTCCTTACAAGTGGGGCAGCACTAACAGTGTTTACAAGTACTTATGTATACGTCAGCGCACAGTTCTCAAACGAGTACTCTATTTCATCAAAACTCACACTGCTCGTATGATAAAACTACTGAGGACGCATCTGTTTCGGCAACAATTACGATGATTCATGGGCACACAAAAGTAGCGGCAATTCCCATAGACGGATTCAAACAGAGTACTAGCCCCAGAGAACTCGATAACAGGCACGGTTCGGATAATTAGACAGAATTCAAAGTACTATTAAACACTAGCTGGGGCAAGTATTTCATGCCTCGATCTAATTTGGGCTGGACACAAGACAGACCTTGTCATGAACATCATCGAGGACGTCCGGCAGTAGCTCAATCCTGTGAACCTTCATGAAGACAACCTTGTGGCCTTGCCACTCATAAACTTGTTGTTGGAGGCATGCCACATCATCTTCCTGCGTAAGCTTGACAAGAACAGTATGCCTCACAAACGAAGGAGTAGCTTTGAACTTCTTGTGCTTCAGTACACCCTGGACAACACGCTTGACAACAGTGAGGCTGGAATATAACTCTTCATTGGTATAAGCGTAAATGGCTTCCAAGATCCAACAGCCTAAAAACTCTGTTTTCCTAGTGCGTATATTCAGGTCATCCGCGTCATAGCGAGTGACATGTACAACCACACAATCCTTGTCTGCATCAGGGCTCTAATTGAAACAGAAACAAATTCTAAATTACTTTCCAGTATAAGAAATACAAGTTATTTAAACCACTATGTATAGCATGACATCGAAGCTAATAAAATTTTGCATTATTCATCACCACATACTTAGATGAAAAACCACAATCGAGATCGGCAAAGAAGAAAATCACCTTGGGCAGCTCAGGGGGGGGGGACACATCCTCGAAGTGGGAAAATTGCTCCTGTAGTGCCACAGGGGCTGTAACCTCTAACGGGGCGTTGACAATCTCAGTAGTGGCCGTGAGCATATCTGGGGTCGGCTCGGTGGCTGCCTCCATCTTCTTGGAGCTTTCTGTCTCGTGGGGATCAGCCTCCCGCGTTTGCTCCAATATCGGCAGATCTTTGCCTGGTTCTCCTTGGTCCATCATGAAACTGACGAATACTAGGAGACCACTGAAAGGAAAACACAATCGCAATGACAATGAAACAAAAAAGAGAGTGAGGATCGATTACTGCTTTGCAAAAGTTTTTATTTCTCTGAACGAAAATATACCAACATCATGGATCCGCTTACCTTCCCTTCATTCGGGGAGAAGAACAGTGGCAAATGCGAGTGTTGCCTTTCTTGAAGACGGTGAGGGAGAAGGGGATTCAGCGAAGAGTGAAATGATGGTTGCTTCGTCCGTCAAACTTAGACTGCGGGGAGGTGGGGTTTTGTGATACGACGACTCGTTATTACCGCGCTATGACCGGGGTGACTCTCCGCCTGGATACTGCCTTCTAATTTGGTAGACGGCATTTGGGCCCACGCGCTGCATGGCCCGCATGTCGGTGAACAAAAGTATAACGACATTCAGTAGAGGGAGATATTTTGATGACCTAGGAGAAGCCAGAAGCGGTATTATATCCACTGTACTAGTAGTAATTGTTTTTCTGGGTAGCTGTAGAGTGTCTCCACTGTACTAGTAGTAATTGTTTCTCTGGGCCCAAGACAAAACAGCCCATCTACCCTAGTAAATAGTAACAACGGGGCTGTGAGGGGGCTGTGGCCCGTCTAGCCAGGATTTTTATTTATGTTTACCACATCATGAGCCTAGTTGTGTTTTTTTCTTGCTGAAAATGGCTAGCCCAGTTCTATTTTTTTTAAGAAATACCCAAATGAGGCCTACTAGCTTTATCAGCCCTGCTGGGCTGCAAATCTTTCAAGACGAGGAGAGTTTCATTTGGTTTGCCCAGAAATGAGCTATACATTTTTAAAACACATCAAACCAGGAATTAGTTTCAATTTTTTTATTACAAGATTTTAAATTCCATTGATTTTTATGCGCGGATAATTATTTAGATTTTATATTTATATAAATTATTTTTCAAAATAGTTTGAATGTGAATCGACATTTCGGGATTAAAAACAGTTGACCGCACCGAAATATGCAAAAAAAAATCGTATACTTTTTAACCGTGGCCACAATATGGGGTGTAATGCTTACAAAAAGAAGATGGGCTCCAAAAAAATTCTTAAGAATTAGCAAATGGGTTGTACATTAGTAGAAATAATGCACACGAGAGCAGTGACTATTGGATGTCCATCCAATGGCTGTCGTGCTTCTTCAATCTCTGTTTTTCCTGCTCCAGCCACTCAAACAAGCACCGGCGGGACCGCCTGCTCCCTCCTCCCGCGGCCGGCTATGCTGCCACGCAGGCCTCACTGCCCCATCGTACTCCCATCGCTGGCCTAGCCATCCCTCCCCCTGCTAACAGGTCGGACCCACCAGCTATATCTTCGCACGCAAGGAAGTGCCTCCTTATGACGCACAAAAAAATGAATACCCCCTGCTAGCTGGGACCCACCATAGTGGGTGGCTGACTTATGGGCCTACTAAGCTAACGGGGACAGAGGGCTTTGTCAAGTTAGTCAATATGAATGATTCTAGCTCCAGTGACCGTACGATGTCCATCCAACAGCCATAGTGCTTTTTCAACCTCTTGTCATCTTGCTCCAGCTGCCCAAAGCAGCGCCGGTCGTGTCGCCTGCTCATGCCTCCTGTGGACGGCTATGCTACCGCGGAGGCCTCACCACCCCCATACTACTCCCGCCGCTGGCCAGGCCATCCCTCCACTCACCCACACCCCCTGTTATTCCGCGGCTACGGCAACCTCACATCGCAGCCGAACCAGTGAACCCTCGTACTCCTCTCCGCATGGGCATCCACTGTCGTGTCTTCCCCGGCTCCGCGCCGTCCCCTTCCTAGGCCTCACTGTCGTCCACCGGCTTGGTGCTCTCAGCGTGGCGTGGTCAATGTGGTCAACGACCGACTTCCATCGGAAGAGTACTGTATGTGGAGCGGTTGACAGCTGGGTCCACGGCCACAGCCTAGTTTTTTTGTGATTTGCCAAGTAAGTCGCTTTGTCAGGCATGTTGGGCTGCAAATATTTCAAGACGAGGAGAGCTTCATTCGGCTGGCCGAAAAATGGCCTATCAGTAATGAGAAATGGGTTGTACATTTTTAAAACACATCAAACCGGCAATTAGTTTCAAAATTCTTTTTTTTTCATTTCGAGATTTTAAATTGCATTGATTTTTATGCATGGACAATTTGTTAGATTTTATATTGATATACATTTATTTTTAAAATCTGTTTGAATGTGAATCAAAATTTCAGGATAAAAAACAGTTCGGACCGCACCAAAATATGCAAAATTTCGTATAATTTTTTAACCGTGGCCACAATATGGGCTGTAATGCTAACAAAAAGAATATGGGGCTCCAAAAAAAACCTTAAGAACTAGAAAATGGGCTGTAAATTATTAGAAATAATGGCACATGGGCTGTATAATGTTTTCCATAGATTTGAGGATTTCCTAAAAAAAGGTGGACGCACAAGCAGTGACTGTTGGATGTCCATCCAACGTCCGTCGTGCTTCTTCAATCTCTGCTCTTCCTGCTCTAGCCGCTCAAACAAGCGCCGGCGGGACTGACTGCTCTCTCCTCCCCGTGGCCGACTGTGCTGCCGCGCAGGCCTCACCGCCTCACCGTACTCCCATCACTGGCCTAGCCATCCCTCTACTCACCCACACCTGTTGTTTTCTCCGAGGACGGCAGACGAACCAGTAAACCCTCGTAGTCCTCCGTGTGGGAAACAACTGCCGAGTCTTCCCTGGCTCCTGTCGTTCCCTTCCTAGGCCTCGCCGTCGTCCACTGCCCTGGTGCTCTCGGCGCGGCCTGGTCAATGTGGTCAATGAACGACATCCATCGGAAGTGGACTGTACGTGGAGAGGCTGACAGCTGGGTCCGCGGTCGGACGCAAGGAAATGCCTCCTTATTACGCGCAAAATAATGATTCCTCCACGTGACAGCTAGGACCCACGGGAAGGGCTTCTGTATTTCACGAAAAAACGTCCCCCCCACTGACAGGTCGGACCCGCCAGCTATATTTTCACACGCAAGGAAGTGCCTCCTTATGACGCACAAAAAATTGAATACCCCCTGCTAGCTGGGACCCACCATAGTGGGTGGCTGACTTGTGGGCCTACTAACTTGACGGGGACAGAGGGCTTTGTCAAGTTAGTCAATATGAACGATTCTAGCTCCAGTGACCGTACGATGTCCATCCAACGGCATAATGCTTCTTCAACCTCTGGTCTTCTTGCTCCAGCCGCCCAAAGCAGCGCCGGTCGTGCCGCCTGCTCCTGCCCCCCGTGACCGGCTGTGCTGCCGTGGAGGCCTCACCGCCCCCATACTACTCCCACCGTTGGCCAGGCCATCCCTCCACTCACCCACACCCCCTGTTATTCTGCGGCGACGACAGCCTCACACCGCAGCCGAACCAGTGAACCCTCGTACTCCTCTCCGCGTGGGCATCCACTGCCGCGTCTTCCCCGGCTCCACGTCGTCCCCTTCCTAGGCCTCGCCGTCGTCCACCGCCTTGGTGCTCTCGGCGCGGCGTGGTCAATGTGGTCAATGACCGACTTCCATCGGAAGAGTACTGTACGTGGAGAGCCTGACAGCTGGGTCCACGGCCGCAGCTGGGTCCACGGCCACAGCCCATTTTTTTGTGATTTACCAAGTAAGTCGCTTTGTCAGGCCTGTTGGGCCGCAAATCTTTCAAGACGAGGAGAGCCTCATTCTGCTGGCCGAGAAAATGGCCTATCAGTAATGAGAAATGGGCTGTACATTTTTTAAACACATCAAACCGACAATTAGTTTCAAATTTCTTTTTTTCATTTCGAGATTTTAAATTGCACTGATTTTTATGCGTGGACAATTTGTTGGATTTTATATTGATATAGATTTATTTTTAAAATCAGTTTAAATGTGACTCAAAATTTCGGGATTCAAAACAGTTCGGACCGCACCGAAATATGCAAAATTTCATATAATTTTTTAACCGTGGCCACAATATGGGCTGTAATGCTAACAAAAAGAATATGGGCTCCAAAAAAACCTTAAGAATTAGCAAATGGGTTGTAAATTATTATTAATAAAGGCAGATGGGCTGTATGATGTTTTCCACAGATTTGAGGCTTTCCTAAAAACAAGGTTGACGCACAAGCAGTGACTGTTGGATGTCCATCCAACGGCCGTCGTGCTTCTTCAATCTCTGCTCTTCCTGCTCCAGCCACTCAAACAAGTGTCGGTGGGACTGCCTGCTCTCTCCTCCCCATGGCCGGCTGTGCTGCTGCGCAGGCCTCACCGCCCCACCGTACTCCCATCGCTGGCCTAGCCATCCCTCTACTCACCCACACCTGCTGTTTTCTTCGGGGACGGCAGACGAACCAGTATACCCTCGTACTCCTCTGCGTGGGAAACAACTACCGAGTGTTCCCTGGCTCCGTGCCATTCCCTTCCTAGGCCTCGCCATCGTCCATCGCCCTGGTGCTCTTAGCGCGGCCTGGTCAGCATGGTCAACGACCGACATGCATCTGAAGTGGACTCTACGTGGAGAGGCTGACAGCTGGGTCCATGGCCGCACGCAAGGAAATGCCTCCTTATTACGCGCAAAATAATGATTCCTCCACCTGACATCTGGGACCCACTGAAAGGGCCTCTGTATTTCGCGAAAAAAATGTTACCGCCGCTGACAGCTCAAACCCACCAGCTATATCTTCGCACGTAAGGAAGTGCCTCCTTATTACGCACAAAAAAATGAATACTCCCCCTGTTAGCTGGGACCCAGTATAGTGGCCGGCTGACTTGTGGACCTACTAAGTTGATGGGGACGAAGGGCTTTGTCAACTTAGTCAATATGCACGATTCTAGCTCTAGTGACCGTACGATGTCCATCCAACGGCCATAGTGCTTCTTCAACCTCTGGTCTTCTTGCTCCAGCCGCCCAAACCAGCGTCGGTCGTGCCTCGTGCTCCTGCCTCCCGTGGCCGGCCACGATGCCACAGAGGCCTCACCGCCCCTACCACTTCCACCGCTGGCCAGGCCATCCCTCTACTCACCCACACCCCCTGTTATTCTGCGGCGACGGCAGCCTCAAACCGCAGTCGAACCAGTGAACCCTTGTACTCCTCTCCGCGCGGGCTTCCACTACCGCGTCTTCCCCGGCTCCGCGTCGTTCCCTTCCTAGGCCTCGCCGTCGTCCACCGCCATGGTGCTCTCGGCGCGGCATGGTCAACGTGGTCAATGAACGACTTCCATCGGAAGAGTACTGTACGTGGAGAGGCTGACAGCTGGGTCCACGGCCGCAACAAGGAAGTGCCTCCTTATTACGGGCAAAATAATTATTCCTCCACCTGACAGCGGTGACCCACTGGACGGGCCACCGTATTTCATGAAAATAAAATGTTTCTCCTGACTGCTGGGACCCACCAGCTACATCTTCGCACGCAAGGAAGTGCGTCAGGGCAAAAAAAATGATTCGCCCCCCTGACTGCTGGGACCGACCAGCTACATCTTCGCATGAAAGGAAGTGCCTGATAGTCGGGACCCACCTGGTCGAAGCGTACGTAGCGTTGTCATTCTGGTCACGAACGTGTACGTACATACCGGTCGATGTAGAGGCACACACGTGTCGTATTAGAGGCGCACACGTAGCATGTGCACGTACGTACAACGGCAAGTGTGCAAGAAAGAAAATACGGCCAAGTACGTACATACGGGCAGGGCTTGTGTACATGGCTGGGTTGGAACAGAGAAACATCGTCGTCGTGTGTTCATGGGGAGCCAACCGGCTGGGTGGGAACGGAATGCGTCGTCGTGTTCATCGGGAGGGCTTGAACGGAACAACGATTGAAACGAGGCCTGGCATACCACAGAACGGAGGAAACAACCTTGTGTTTGACCGGCCACGTTCTAAATGGGATCCTGTTGATCGGGAGGGGTCTGGCGTACCGCATAACGGGGGAAATGGACCTCCTACGGTCGAAACGGGGGTCCTGTTGATCGTCACGGGTGTGGCGTACCGCAAAACAAAGGAAACGGACTTGTGTTGGAGCACTACGGTCGGAAGAGGGGTCTTGGTCATCGGGAGGGGTGTGGCGTACCGCAAAACGGAGGAAACGGACTTGTGTTGGAGCGCTACGGTCGAAATGGGGGTCCTGTTCATCGGGAGGGGTGTGGCGTACCGCAAAACGGGACTCCACGGGATATTGTTCATCACCACCATCGACCCCCTCCGGCCTCCACGGACTACTGTTCATCCACCGTCGACCTCCTCCAGCCTCCACCTGCGACTGTTCAGCCTCCACCACGCGCTACTCCAGCGGCTACTGTTCAACCAGCCCTCTCCACGGGCTCCTGTTCAACCACCCCTCCACGGGCTACTGTTCATCCAGCCCTCCACCGTCTACTGTTCATGCAGCCCTCCACGGGGTGGTCCTGTTCATGCAGGCCTCCACGGGGTCCTGTTCATGCAGCCCCAACCGGCTCGGTTGAACGGGGTCCTGTTCATGCAGAGGCAACACCACGGGGTCCTGTTCAGCCACCCCCACCGGGAACTGTTCATCCAAACCCCCAGCAACGCTCACTGTTCATGAGGAGGCAGCATCGATCTGCTTCAGTTAGCAGCAGTAGCGAAGGAATCACTCGATCGGGTTCAGTTAACAGCCATCAATCGATCGCTCGGGTTCAGTAACGCGTAGCCTGCAGTGCAATCGCTCGGGTTCAGTTAGATCCCAACGCCTCGCACCCACGCGCGTGCGTGTACAAGAGAAACGCGCATTGCTCGGCCCTGACCACCCACCGTAACCGGGAACACCCCGATATTTTCCTCGCCCTCGCTTCTACCACGGTTTTTTCCGTCATGGACGGCCCAAAGAATGTCATGCATCTGCGTCTCCGGCCCGGCCAGGACGAAAAGCCCATTTTCTGTCATGATTTTTTGTCATAGAAGTAGGACCCCACCACATCTATGATGATACCATGTTTTTCTACAATTATTGTCATAGAAGTGTCATAAGTATGACAGAAAAAAGTTTCGTTTGGCCCAAAATGTCATGGATGTGTCTTTTTTCTGTAGTGAGTTAACCATAAATGTTTGTTTATTGGGTTTTCAACTATATAAAAATGAAATAAATGCTTGAAAAACATGACGCCTGGCATGGTGCCATGGTATGACCTCACCATGCACTGGTAAAAATTAGAGAAGGTTTGGCTTATGTCGTCATGCACGACCTTCATAAATCGAACCATCACCGAGGAAGTTCCATGCTTTCGAGAGGGAAATCACCGAGATTGAAGGGGAATCCAAATTTTCTTCGTTCCTTGCCCTGGAGTTTTTTCTACAACGAACATACACCCTGCAAATCACCGTGTTCAAATTTGGCATTTTCCGGGCTCATCTACCATATTTAGGGGATTATGTGCATTTTCTAGGCAGTTAGCGCATATAAATCCAATCCAGCTACAGGTGCACGGGTGTGACCTGAGGGACTTGGATTGCTGTTTGATCGCGTTGCATCCTACGGTGCACACGCGCGATCCACGTGGCTGGGGTTCCGGCCAATCATAACGCACCACACAATAGGCTCAGCGCACACTGTTTCCGGAAGCAACGGAGATGAATCGTGTGCGATAATGAACGAGCAAAATTGTAAGGGAAGCCAAAATTCAGTTGTCGTTTGTCGTTGAGCTCTTGCATAAGTCAGTTACCTGTGCGATGTTTGCTAATAAACCAGGCGTACCATTGACCGAAAAAATCAAGTACACATGTACATTTTTTGGAGACGGGATCTGCCAACTTTGTGTTTTCTCGCACACGAGTATTTTACGCGCTTCGTCTTCGTTGTGTGTTCCCCCACCCAAGTTTCAAGTTTCGCAGCGAAATTTTCATTAGGCGCGCGATTTCAGATTTTATTCCTCCAACCACATCCTCACCCTCAGTATCCCCCCTCGCGCCTCCCCATACCGGTGTCTCAAACCGACGCCACCGCAACCACACCTTCAACCACATCTACGTTCTGCTTGGATCCAGTCAGTTAACCCACCGATCTCTATCACGGTCTCATCCTGATTTCTTAAATGGCGCCTGCTAAACATCCTCATGCCTCCAAATCCCCACCGCCAGGAGCTTAGGGCGGTCCATGGCGCGATGGCCGATGTGCGTGTTGACCCGGAGGAACACCTCGTCTCCGCCGTCGCCGCCGACATGGTGCAGGCTCTGGCCCAAATGAAATCCCCCAACGACTACCCCCAAGGACTTAACAGGTAATATCTGACCAGCTAAATCTTACCAATACCACTTGCAACGGCTATGATTTGTACGGTTGATGTATTAAGCATGTCCATGCCTTGTTTATTTCAGTACTGCACATTGTGTGATGTTCAAATATTACCGTGTCCAGCTCAATTCCACCAATACCAGCAACAAACTTACAATACATGACTCAGGATATCACTAGAGATGCTGCCCATTTGATATTTTTAGTGGGTGCTAACCCTGTTGTACTTAACACGCCTGTCCATGTACTTACACAGGGTCATAACAGCTGATGCTATTGTTTTCCGTCGAGGTTAGCTGCATCCCATGTCTTAAAGTATTTCACATCATTTGTGCAATTGCAATTTAACTTCTACCATTTACTGGTTGCCTGTAGGTACACATGTCAGTGGCACTCATCCACGCTTCGACCCGGAGGAACAGCTCGCCTCCGCCGCCGCTGTCTTGTGGCGGGCTCTGGCCAATATGAAGTGCCCCAGCAACTACCTCTCAGGACTTACCAAGTAAGTACTTACCAGTTCAATCTTACCAATACCAGTTGCAAATAATGGCTATGTTTTGTATGCTCGATGTATTAAGCATGTTGTAGTAAACATGCCTAAAACATTTTAGCTATTTTCCATACCTTTTATAGACATCTGGGCCATTCTCTGCTCTGGCAGCACCTGCCCTGTGATGTTTAACTCTGCCAACTGCATTTTTATCAGTACAGATTTCAATGGCCATTAAGCATGTTGCAATTAACAGTTGTATCCATTTTAAGCACTTATATTTCAATGGCTACAAACTTACAAAACATGACTTAGGATGTTGTTAAGCCTGTTGCCATTAACAGTTGTATCCATTTTTTAATCTGTCCATTTGCTACCATGCTACTCTCCGCAATGAAGATATACTAGAGATGCTGCCCATTTGATATTTTTGGTGGATCGATGCTAACCCTATAGTACTTAACATGCCTGTCCATGTACTTACGCAGGGTCATAACGGCCGATGCTGTTGTTTGCCATTGAGGTTAGCTGGATCCCATGTCTTACAATATTTCACATCATTTGTGCAATTGCAGTTTAACTTCTACCATTTACTGGTTGCCTGTAGGTACACATGTTAGTGGAACTGATCCACGCTTCGACCCGGAGGAACAACTCACCTCCGCCGGCGCTGACATTGCACGGGCTCTGGCCAAGATGAAGTGCCCCAGCAACTACCTCTTAGGACTTACCAAGTATGTACTCACCAGTTCAATCTTACCAATACCGGTTGCAATTAATGGCTATGTTTTATACGATCGATGTATTAAGCATGTTGAAGTAAACATGCCTAACACGTTTTAGCTATTTCCCCTACCTTTATATAGACAACTGGGCCATTATCTGCTCTGGCAGCACCTGCTCTGTGATGTTTAACTCTGCCAATTGCATTTTTATCAGTACCGGTTTCAATGGCCATTAAGGCTGTTGCAATTAACAGTTGTATCCATTTTTAAAGAGTTGTATTTCAATGGCTACAAACTTACAAAACATGAATTAGGATGTTGTTAAGCCTGTTGCAATTACCAGTTGTATCCATTTTTAATCCATCCCTTTGCTACCGTGCTACTCTTTCTCAATGAAGAGATCACTACAGATGATGTCGTTTTATTACCATTTGCTATTTTTGGTGGATGTTAACCCTGTTGTAGTTAACATTGGCTTTCCATGTACTTACACAAGGCTACAATGGGCGATGCTGTTGTTTGCCATCGAGGTTAGCTGCATCCCATGTCTTATACACCATATATTCCTAAATATAAGTATTGTTAGGGATTCCAATATAGACTACATAAGGAGCAAAATGAGTGAGTCTAGATTCTAATCTAAACTATATCTATAATTCTATATACATTCGTATGTAGTTCATATTGAAATCTAAAAAAAAGCTTGTACTTAGGAACATAGGTAGTTGTATTTTACATCATTTGTGCAATCTCAGTTTAGCTTCTAACATTTACTGTTTTGCTTGTAGGTACATATATGAGTGGTACTGATCAACGCTTCGATCCCTTTTGCGTATGGGGCAATGATATATTCATGAACAAACGTCAAGTGAGGAAACTAAGAAAGATTGTTAGGCGAAAGAAACGGGTGATTGGAATTAAGCTCTTTATTTATACTTTGTCGAAGACAACACTAAACTTTAGGATGGTAAGTAATGTGTTGCCTTTCCCCCCTGCCCACAACAAGTTACTCTATTAGACCTCAGTATATGATATTTTTCTCTTTTCAGTGGTTTCTGAAGCTATTTACTGATGATTACCTTGCAAACTACATGATCGGAGTGGAGGAAAGTAAGGTTAAAGTATATAATTCACGCTACCATGATAATGCTCTAGAAGTCTTCCTGAAGGCTAAGAAGGATGGGCGGGTGATCGTCACAGGGGGTTGTACAAAAGTGGTTCGTCCCTATGGCATGCAGGAAGGCACATTGTGGGCATTCTGCTTCTTCAACACCGTCGGCAGTCAAAATGATTAAACTTGTCTCTTCACCTTTACCGCCTTTAAAAATTGTGGTTCATCATAGTTAATTGCTGCCTAATCATGTAGTTATTGAACATATTGTACTGGCAATTTTATTTATGGATTCGTTGCTGAACCATTGTGCTGAGAATTTGAATTGCACGTTTCATATTTCAAAATTTCCAAATCGAATAATAAATTACAGGCAAAAATAAAAAGAGAACTGACGGTCATGGAGCTTTGCAAACGGTTCTGGCAGTAAAAGCGCTTGTGATGGATAGCCCAATGCCACACAGTTTTCTACATCAAATCGTGTGTGATGTAGTTCATAAAAGCAAACAGTTAACCAAGGCAGAGCGTGTGTGATAGTTACATCTTTCACACACGAGTGTATACATAAAACTGTGTGGGATGTACATAAGAAGGGAAATGTTTTCCCTGTATTGACTGTGTGGGATGTACATAAGAACGGAAACGTATTCCTTGGATTGACAGTGTGTGATATACATACCTACGAAAATGTTTTTCTGGGATTCACCATGTGGGATGTACATACCTACAGAAATGATTGGGTTTCGATGACTCGCCCGATCACACATGAGCTCATTTCGTGTCCCAGGAGGGCCTATCCCCGACGATTTCTGGGTCGTGTGGGAAGGACCCCCCCTATCGCCCACACTCACTAGGCGATGGCTCCAAATGTCGTCGCAGAAAGGGTTTAAAAACCGTTTGTATAGCACCGACGCGTACTAGTGTCTCCTCTCTTTTATCACAATCATGCGTGCGGGCACACAAATCCCCCACGTATATATGTATACGTCCCGCACATGCACGTCCAATGTATCATCTCTCTCCATGCCTAGTTAATTACCCCTAGCTCCCACCCCACATCAAGTGTTTATCTTCTTGTGTGCACATGGCTTCCGTATGGACGTGTCTGTTCTCTAAAACTCACACTCACACTTAACTATCTATTTTGGCTACCCCATTCTTTCACTCCCTCCCTCTATCCCTGAAACCAATAAGGCTCCATCACACACACACACACACGCACGCACGCACGCACGCACGCACGCACGCACGCGCACGCGCACGCGCACCGCACACGCACGCACACGCGCGCGCGCGCACACACACACAGAGAGAGAGAGAGAGAGATAGAGAGACAGACACAGACACACTCACACACGCACACACACCGTTCTTTCTTTCACACACACGGTCTCTTTATACACACATGGTCTCTCTATACGACCACACACACACATGCTCTAGGTCACTACTGCAGGATGGTCCAAACACGACACTACGATCAGAGACCCTTCGACGAAACTGTGTAAGATGCCATAATCGCAAATGATGGTGTAAAAGAACCGTTAAAAAAGGTGCACACTGTTTGCGATGACGGATGCATCAAACATGGTTCAGATTTTAGTTGCGTGTGCGATGAAGGGCATACGGTTCAGTTCCATTAACTGTTTGCGATGAGGAGGAAAAAAAGAAATGGGCAGCTAGATGAAGGTGTGTGTGCGATATACAACATACAGTTCACTAGGATGAACTGTATGTGATTAGGCAATACAATGGAAACGGTTCAACTGAACAAGATGTGTGTGATACGCGGCAAATATGTCCGTAATCAGAAATGTGTGCGAAGACCAATGATAACACACACGATTGCTGCTAATAAGCAGTGTGATTTGCTTATTCTCATAACACCCCACTTAAATAGGATTCTAGCGCGGAGCGCCCCGAGGACAGCAACCACTTCCCCGCCTCATACCCCCGTGCTTCCGCCCCGCCTCCTTCCCCCAGCACCGTCGCGCCGGCTCCTACCCTGATGCAGTGCGGTTTTCTTGTGCAGTTCGGAAGCGCAAAAAAACGCTCGCTGCCATTATTCGTCGGTCGCACCGTTTTCAAAACTGCTCTTAAACCGTGCGGAATCTCGAAAAGTGTTCAACATGGCAAAGTTGCGTCTACTCTATAGCTTTTGAACGGTATATTACACGCATAATTACGATAAACGGTTAAAAAACTAGAGCAAAAAAGGTACCGAAAAAACAACACGTACAATTTTTTTAAACTTGCAGTTCACCGTTTTTAAAACTGCTCTTAAAACGTGCGGAATCTCGAAAAGTGTTCAACATGGCGAAGTTGCGTCTACTCCATAGCTTTTCAACGGTATATTATACGCATAATTCCGATAAACGGTTAAAAAACTAGAGCAAAAAAGGTACCGAAAAAACAACACGTACAGTTTTTTCAAACATACAGTTCATCGTTTTCAAAACTACTCTTAAACCGTGCGGAATCTCGAAAAGTGTTCAACATGGCGAAGTTGCGTCTACTCCATAGCTTTTCAAAAGTATATTACACGCATAATTCCGATAAACGGTTAAAAAACTAAAGCAAAAAAGGTACCAAAAAACAACACGTACAGTTTTTTCAAACATGCATTTCATCGTTTTCAAAACTGCTTTTAAACCGTGCGGAATCTCGAAAAGTGTTCAACATGGCGAAGTTGCGTCTACTCCATAGCTTTTCAACGGTATATTACACGTATAATTCCGATAAACGGTTAAAAAACTAGAGCAAAAAAGGTACCGAAAAAACAACACGTACAGTTTTTTCAAAATGCAGTTCACTGGTCTCTGTGTTGCAGTAACATGCAGTTCGGAAGCGCAAAAAAACGCGTCGATTTGGGTGTCGCGAAAAACAGAGTTTCCGCGTTTTTGTAATTTCAAAACTGCTCTTAAACCGTAATGAATTAGAGGGGGTGTTCTACATGAAGAAGTAGCGTCTCGACGATATCTTTCCAACGGTGTATCATTTCGACCAACGTTTTGTAAAAATTTCACGAAAAATGGCAACTACCCTTCGTAGTCAGCCGCACGATTTTCAAATTTCACTAAAAACCGTAAGGATTCTAAAAAACATTTCAAAATATGAAAGTTATGCCTTGTTCGTAGCTTTCCAACGGTATATTACACGCCTTGTTTCGACAAACAGTTAGAAACTGGATTGAAAACAATACCGAAAATTTGGAAAAATTCGAAAAACATAATTCCGTGATTTAGTAAATTCAAAACTGCTCTTAAACCATAGCGAATTAGAAAAAATAATAGATATGAAAAAGATGCGCGCCGACGATACCTTTACAACGGTGTATCATACGTTTCATTCCGACGAGCGGTTTAGAAAAAAAAAACGCAAAAAAACGCTCGCTGCCATTCGTTGTGAGCCGCACGATTTTCGAAACTGCTCTTAAACTATGATGAATTTTGAAAAGTGTTCAACATGGCGAAGTTGCGTCTACTTCATAGCTTTTCAACGGTATATTACACACATAATTCCGATTAATGGTTAAAAAACTAGAGCAAAAAAGGTACAGAAAAAACAACATGTACAATTTTTTCAAACATGAGGTTCTGTTGCAGTATCTGTACAGTGCGCATAGCTTTCCAATGCAGTAACACAAAGCATCTCGGAAGTGTTATGAGAATATTATTCTCATAATGTTATGAGAATAGACCGGCTGTATATTCTCCTAATATATATAGGGTGGGTCTATTCTCATAACACCCCTTAAGACCTTATTCTCATAACAAAAGGCTTATTCTCATAACACCTCCCGACGCACAGCGCACAACCAGCCGAACTGATCTAACCATGAGCACCCGAAGGAAGAAAAAACTAACCCACCCTCCCCACGTCCTCACCTTCTTTGCGCACAGCCGCATCCCCTTAATTCCCACGACGGCCTTCGTCAACCCACCCGCCTTCCACCCACCCCCACCCCCCGCGGCGGCCGGCTAGGGCACCGGATCCGAGCGGCACCCTGCCGCGTCCCACCTTTTCTCCCGCGCCACCATGGCGAGCGCACGCTCGGGCATGTCCTAGGTAGGAGCCCGCTACGGATCAGGCCGCCCGATCGCGACACCGTCAGACCAAGGCCATGGTGGCTCCCCAAAACATCTCGCCGCCGGATCCATGGTGCGCCGGCCCTCCGCGACGCCCCACCGCCGAATGTAGCCCCCCCCCTAGTCCACCCCTCCCACCAGCGCCAGCCAACGCCACTACCTCCTCCCCATCCATGGCTTTCGTCCCGCCACAACGACCTCTCCCCGTTCTGGATCCGGTGGGATCCGCCTCCATCGTATCCCGCCTGGACCCGCGCCACCGCGGCCAGGCCAGCTCCCCCGTCCCGCCTCCTCCCCATCCTGGACATTACGGCTGATGGGTCCAGGTCGCTCCTGCCTCCGGTGGCTCCTGGGCGAGGGGGCTCTCTGCAGCTCGTTGGCGCTCGTGGTGCAGCTCGGTGGTGGTGTAGCACATGGACAGCGCCGCCGTGCAGTTCGAGTGACCGGGGGCGTGCATTGCGTTCGGTGAGTGTATGCGATTCTACGGGGCATCGTTTCCTACGGGGTTGCCTCCTTGGTCCTCGTCATCCTCTTTGACGATGGTGGCGTGGTGGGGCTACCTCCATGGTCCTCGTCGTCCTATCCGACGGTGGTAGCATGGTGGGGCTGCCTCCCTGGTCCTCCTCATCGTCCTCTCCTACAGGGCCGCATGCAGTCCACTATGTGTTGGCACTCCCCTGTGCCGTCCACAGCGTTGGTTCAGCCCCCACAGCGGCGTGCAGCTCTACCCACGGACCTATGCAGTATGCGATGACGAGCATGTATATTGGTTTTTGGGAGCAAAACCATAAGCGTGCGGTTTGGTGTTTGTTGCTGCAGTCCACTGCTCTCATTTGTATCACTTTTGTATGCAGCTCACTATGTCTTTAGGTGTAAAACTATCACATAGATGTGTATGCTTTGAAGCTAACTTTTTTGTCTCACGCAGATCGACTAGTCCTCAATTCCGGTTCGGCTGGTGACCATGTTGATTTTGGCTGTATGTATGTGTGTGTGGCTGTGTAAAAAAAATGAATGGATGTGTATGTTTTGAAGCTCACTTTGTTCTCTCACGAAGTTGGCCATAAAAAAACCTTTGTGGTTCACTTTGTGATCCAAAAACAAAAACACGTCGGAAAGCAGCTCACTTCTCAACACGCGTAAAAAAATTAATTAGTACGAAAAAAGACAACAGCAAATCATGATGGTCACTTTTGGTAGTGTTCCGCTTCACTTTCGGGAATGTTGCGGTCCACTTTCCTTCGGAAAAAAAGTTGGAAAAAAGACAACAAAACTCATCTAAGAAAAATCTACGTCCAACAAAATAAATCATGAGGTTCGTTTGACTGTCTGATGCAGTGCGTTCTTCAGTTTGAAGCAGTGCGCTTTTCTGTCCGATGCAGTACACGCGTCGATTTTGTTGTCGCGAAAAACAGAGTTTCCGCGTTTTTGTAATTTCAAAACTGCTCTTAAACCGTAATGAATTAGAGGGCGTGTTCTACATGAAAAAGTAGCGTCTCGACGATATCTTTCCAATGGTGCATCATTTGGATCATTTCGGCCAACGTTTTGTAAAAATTTCACGAAAAAACGGCCGCTGTCGTTCGTAGTCAGCCGCACGATTTTCAAATTTAACTAAAAACCGTAAGGAATCTCAAAAACATTTCAACATATGAAAGTTGCGCCTCATTCGTAGCTTTCCAACGATATATTACATGCCTTGTTTGGACAAACGGTTAGAAAACTGGAGTGAAAACAGTACCGAAAATTTGAAAAATTTCGAAAAACACAATTCTGCGATTTAGTAAATTCAAAACTACTCTTAAACCGTAGCGATTTAGAAAAACCAATAGATATGAAAAAGATGTGCGGCGACGATACCTTTCCAACGGTGTATCATATGTTTCATTCCGACGAGCGGTTTAGAAAAAAAGGCCAAAAAACGCTCGCTGACATTCGTTGTGAGCCGCACGATTTTCGAAACTGCTCTTAAACTATGATGAATTTTGAAAAGTGTTCAACATGGCGAAGTTGCGTCTACTCCATAGCTTTTCAATGGTATATTACACGCATAATTCCGATAAACAGTTAAATAACTAGAGCAAAAAAGGTACCCAAAAAACAACACGTACAGTTTTTTCAAACATGAAGTTCGCTGGTCTCTGTGGTGCGGTGTGCATAGCTTTCCAATGCAGTTTTACAATGCAGTTCGGAAGTGTTATGAGAATATTATTCTCATAATATATATAAGAACAATACACCCAATCCAAATGTGTTCGCTGGTCTCTGTGGTTCGGAAGTCTATATATTTTTCAAACATGAAGTTCGCTGGTCTCTGTGGTTCGGAAGTCTATATATTTTTCAAACTAAAGTAAACAACCAATTACATAAGTGACTATACAGATCATTCGAGCATGTGCATTAGAACAATTGCATGCATTCTAAAGTAGGAGACATGATCATCTAGTCATCTACTTCTTGTGTTTCGGAAGTTCGCTGGTCTCTGTGGTTCGGAAGTGTTATGAGAATATTATTCTCATAATATATGCACATGCTCATAATGCAGTTCGATTTTCCCCAAAGAGGAAGGGATGATGCAGCACAAGTCGGTAGGTATTCCCCTCAGATGTGAAACCAAGGTTATCGAACCAGCAGGAGAACCAAGCAACACAACGTAAACAACACGTGCATACAAATAACAACTTCTCGCAACTCGACCTGTTAAAGGGTTTGTCCATCCCTTTTGGGGTACGGCGTCTCAAGATAGGCAAAACGAACGTGAGAAATTTCTAGTAGATGGATAGATCGAACCGCAAATAAAATAATTAAGAGTAAATTGCAGCAAGGTATTTTTGTATTTTTGGTTTAATAGATCTGAAAATAAAAGCAAAGGCAAATAGACCGCAAAGGCAAATATATGAGAAGGAAGACCCGGGAGTCGTAGGTTTCACTAGTGGCTTCTCTCGAGAAAAATAGCAAACGCTGGGTAAATAAATTACTGTTGGGCAATTCATAGAACCTCAAATAATTATGACGATATCTAGGCAATGATCAATACATAGGCATCATGTCCAAGATTAATAGACCGACTCCTGCCTGCATCTACTACTATTACTCCACACATCGACCGCTATCCAGCATGCATCTAGTGTATTAAGTTCAACGAAAAACAGAGTAATGCATTAAGAACGATGACATGGTGTAGACAAGATCCATTCATCTATGGCGTTAGATATGGATCTCGTCTTTTTATCCTTAGTGGCAATGATACATACGTGTCGGTTCCCTTTCTATCACTGGGATCAAGCACCGTAAGATCGAACCCACTACCGGGCACCTGTTCCCATTGCAAGATAAATAGATCAAGTTGGCCAAACAAAACCCAAATATCGGAGAAGAAATACGAGGCTATAATAGATCATGCATATAAGAGATCAAAGAAACTCAAATAACTTTCATGGATATAAAAAGATATATATGATCATAAACTCAAAGTTCATCAGATCCCAACAAACACACCACAAAAAGAGTTACATCATATGGATCTCCAAGAGACCATTGTATTGAGAATCAAAAGAGAGAGAGAGGAAGCCATCTAGCTACTAACTGCTGACCCGTAGGTTTACAAAGAACTACTCACGCATCATCGGACAGGCACCAATGGAAGTGGTGAACCCCTCCGTGATGGTGTCTAGATTGGATTGGGTGGTTCTGGACCCTGCGGCGGCTGGATGAATATTTCGTTAACTCCCCTAGGGTTTCTGGAATATTGTGGTATTTATAGAGCAAAGAGGTTGTGCGAGAGGCCACCGAGGTGGCCACAACCCACCTGGGCGCGCCATGGGGGCCTAGCACGCCCTGGTGGGTTGTGCCCCCCCTCGAGGCACCCCTAGTGCTGCCTTGGCCCATCAGGTGTCTTCTGGCCCATAAAAATTCTCCAAAAAGTTTCGCGGTGTTTGGGCTCCGTTTGATATTGATTTCCTGCGATGTAAAAAAACATGCATAAAACATCAACTGGAACTTGGCACTATGTCAATAGGTTAGTACCGAAAAATGATATAAAATGACTATAAAATGATTGTAAAACATCCAAGAATGATAATGTAATAGCATGGAACAATAAAAAAATTATTGATACATTGGAGACGTATCAGCATCCCCAAGCTTAACTCCTACTCGTCCTCGAGTAGGTAAGTGATAAAAAATAGTATTTTTGATGTGGAATGCTGCCTATCATGTCATATCATATTCTTCTCTTTATAGCATGGACATTTGGATTTTTATATGGTTCAAAGCAATAGTCTAGTTTTGTCATAATAATTTAGATACTCAAGCATATCAACAAGCAACCATGTCTTTCAAAATATCAATGCTAAAATAACTTATCCCTAGCCCATTATGCTCAACCATTGATCCATTCATGAAACACATTCGTATATTAGTTACACCCAATGCTCAAGTACGATCATAGTGTTTCCTAGTTGGTGCTTGTAAGAGAAGATGGAGAATCAAATTCAAAAATAAAAATTGCATAAGTAAAAGAAAGACCCTTCACAGAGGGAAGTAGGGATTTGTAGAGGTGCCAGAGCTCAAAGCTTAAATTGAGAGATAATTTTTTTGGGAGGTATACCATTCCCACCAACGAGAACGACTTGAGGTTCCCTACACTTTCCATGCTAGATATATCATAGGCGGTTCCCAAACAGAAAATAAAGTTTATTCCTTTTCCGCCAAACTTTCACAAGCCATGGCTAGCCGAATCCACGATTGCCTTCCATACCAACACTTTCCAAGGAATGTATTATTTGACAACATAAAGTAAATTTGTTTTTCATTTCGGAACTGGGCATCCCTAATACATTTGCCTTACTCTCATGCAATGGCAAGTGAATAAACACTCATCGTGAGAATAACACACCTAGCATGGAAAATATTGGCCACCCCTCACCGCCTCGCGAGTGGTAAGGGGTACACAAAAGGGAAATTTATTTTGAAAATTAGAGATGGCACATACAAATTTGCTTAGAACAGCAAGGAAATACCGCATATAGATAGGTATGGTGGACTCATGTGGCAAAACTGGGATAAAGGATTTTGGATGCACAAGTAGAGATCATACTTAGTGCAAAATGAAGGCTAGCAAAAGACTGGGAAGTGACAAACCATGAAACAAATAATCTCATAAGCGAACATTGATCATAAATAACACCGAATAATGCACGACAAGTAGGATATAGTTTCATTGCATAATTATTCACTTTCGTGCTTGCATAGGGAATCACGAACTTCAACACTAATATTCTTACTAGAGCACAATTACTCATCAACATAACTCACATATCACATCATCATGTCTCAAAACTATTACAAGGAATCAAGTTTATTTTGTCCAATGATCTTCATGAAAGTTTTTATTATATCCTTCTTGGATATCTATCACTTTGGGACTAATTTGCATGTGTTGATTTTGATAAGCTCAAACAAATATAAGTGAAGATCATGAGCATAATTTTTCTTCATTCTCTCAAAATAATGTAAGTGAAGCAAGAGAGAATTTCTTTAAAATTTTACTAACTCTCAAATAAACCTAAGTTAAGCAAGAGAGTATTACTTCAAAATACTAAGCACACCGTCCTCAAAAAGATATAAGTGAAGTACTAGAGCAAGTCCTAGCTCATAAAAATTTAAGTTAAGCATAGAGAGCAATTCTAGCAAGTCATGGCATAATTTTGGCTCTCTCAAATAGGTGTGTACATCAAGGATTGATGACTTAAAAAGCAAAACAAAACAAGCGAAGACTCATATCATACAAGACACTCCAAGAAAAACACATATCATGTGATGAATAAAATATAGTTTCGAGTGAAATACCGATAGTTGTTGGAAGAAAGTGGGGATGCCACTCGGGGGCATCCCAAAGCTTAGTTGGTTGCTCATTTTTGGATAATAGCTTGGGATACCGGGCATCCCGAAGCTTAGGCTCTTCCATATTTCCTTCGTCCATCGTAAATAACCCAAAACTTGAAAACTTCAATCACACAAAACTTCAACAAAACCTTCATGAGATCCGTTAGTATAAGAAAGCAAACCACTATTATAAGTATTGTATCAAACCAATTCATATTTTGTTTTTGTATTATATCTACTGCATTCCAACTTTTCTATGGCAAAAAATCATCAACGAAAACCATAGAGCCATCAAAATCAGCACAAAACACAAAGAAAGCAGAATCTGTGAAAAACAGAACAGTTTGTAGTAATCTGGAAGTTTCGAATACTTCTGGAAGTCTAAAAATCTTGAAAAAAATAGGGACACGTGGGAAATTTGTATATTAATCTTCTGCAAAAAGAATCAACTAAAAATCACTTTTCTGTTAAAAATGAGAATTTTTCTCGTGAGCGCAAAAGTTCTGTCTTTCTCAGCAAGATCAAACAACTATCACCCAAGAAGATCCTATCAGTTCTACTTGGCACAAACACTAATTAAAACACAAAAAACACAATCGTACCAGTAGCATAATTGTGTAAACACTCAAGATCATAAAGCAAAAATCAAAAATAAATTTTATTCATTGGGTTGCCTCCCAACAAGCGCTATCGTTTTACGCCCTTAGTTAGGCATAATACAATGATCTAAGTTTTGTCATCTTTATCTTTAATTTACTTAGGGGTATCCTTATCATGAGGTTTTGTAAAGACAACATAGAACATATTATCCATAGACACCTTTGCATTTTTAAGTTGATTTTCATCATAACCCCTTTGATTTCCAGCAACAATCCAAGAGTAATGTTGGTTAACATTATTGAAAACTTGTTGGATTATATCTAAAACGGGGACTTCTTTCTTATGATTCTAATCAAAGATTCTATTATCCCCAAGCAAATGTCTTAAAGCATAATCACTATTATAAATAATTTCATCTAACACGGTTTTTTTCACGATTCATAGCATAGAAATCAAAGATTTATCTAGCTTCCCGTATTATGTAATCAAATTCATTTATAAGGACAAGAGTAGCCAACTTTTTAGCTCTAGGATTTATTATATCGGGAAGCTCAAAAACAACCTTTGCAAAGTGGGATGGGTACGGATAAATTTACTTTCAAGTTTCATAACTAATGCTGAAATAGCATCCGCATAAGATCTAGTAGTTCTAAGTATAGGGGCATCATCAAGACTTAGATTTCCAATAAAATTGAAAAACTCTTGGATACTATTAAGACTAATTAACATAGTAATTAAGGGATTAATCCCCGCTTGTATCACAGTTGCTTTCCGCAATCATTGCGTTGGTTTGGACGGAACTGACGCCCCCTTGTAATGCATGTTCTAGTGCTATACATTGCACTTCATCTAATGCAAAGAGGTCAGTTCAATCAATTCGTTCACAAACACGTTATCAGCACGCTCACACTGACCGAATTCCATTGAAGAGAGAAGAGGAGGAAATCCGACGAGGTGAGCCCATGCCCGGCAACGCGCTCCGGACTCTGGTGCAGCGGCCCATCTCCGTGGCGACACCGACCCCTGCACTCCATCCCGATGTGGTTGTGGCAGCCCGCGCGTGCAGATCGAAACCGCCCTCGGCGGAAGTGGCGACGCATCGGCCCCTGACTCCGTGTAGTTCGCTCACGGCATCTCCTTCTCGTGGTGCTGCTTCCCGCGGCGTCACCGTAGGAGGACGACCAACGTGGCTTCCCACGCTCCCGCGACGGCCGGCTACGCCACCACGGATCTGGCTTTGACTCCAGCAGCATCCACGCCGCCCGGCTTAACATCCGTGGCACGCCCTCGACGAGTTCATTTGCTCGCCGCCGCCTGGTCGTCTCTGGCTCTATGCCATCGAGCAGCCGCGGCTGCGGCACCGGGTTGTGCAGCCCGGTGGCTCTCGGCCACACCAAGGGCATCACTCTGGGGAGATCCTCGTACGAGGAAGACAGAGGCCCCAATGCCTTCATGTGCCGATGAAGGCACAGTCCGACTGTGGCGGCCGCCGCCTGCATGGTCGCGATGAACGGGATCGAGGCAGTGGGGATTGTTTTTCCTTAACTACTCTCCCCACTAGATAGACGATTATCTGCACATATCTCTACCGAGAGCAGAGCACAGAAAAATCACGACTGCGACATCGTCGGGAAATAGAAAGAAGGGAAGAAAAGCCCGAAGCATGATGTCACACACAGCCCGCCCTAGGTGCTCTCGCTGGATCGGGGGTCCTCATGGAAGGCAACGCTGGAAGAGGTTGTTTCTCCGAGCGTCCGCGCTCAGCTAAGGACGCCACTGCACAGAGTGAGTGGAGGTGGCCGCGCCGTGGCCTCGCCCTCGCCCGCCCGCGCCGAGGCCTCGCCCTTGCGCGTTGTGCCTGCCCGCGCCCGGACATGACGCCCGTGCCGAGGCCTTGCCGCCGCCTCGTGGTCCTCGTCGTCCCGCTGGAGAGTCCGCCGTCAAGCAGCCACTCCGGTCGCGCGGTAGCAGCGCTCGCGCTCGCGGATGGCGCCTAGAACGGCGTCGCGCCAGTACCCACCTCCGCAGTGGTTCCTCCTCCAGGACGAACGCGGCAGGAGATCTTCTCTCCATCGTTGATGCGGCCGGTCAGCCGGCGCTGGGGGCTCTCCTCTGTGGATTTGGGATCGAAGTGACTCATGCTAGACTTGTTTATTTCATCTAGTCACTCTACCTTATCTATTCGGGTTGACCAGGTCGGGGCTGCCTTACATGGCCATATGCATGCACTGGGAATTTAGGCATCCATCATAGCATGCCACGTTTTGCTTATTTGCACATTTGTTTTAGCAGATTAGCATCTAGTCTACTAACAACACTTCTAGTCACTGTTTTAGACATGTTTATTTCAGTTTCAGTATTGTTTTTGTGTCGAGTAACTTATATTCCAGAACATATGTGTGATGTGATATATTTCCATGTCCTACATGTTAAAATTGTACATCCACAATTTGCAATTGAGATTTTTTTATCTCTTGCAAAGATAAATTCAGTACCTCTGCAATACTGTTTCTCCGTTGAGTACGAGGTATTCCAGAATATTTCTATGATGTATCTATTTTCATGTTAACCACATGTCGAGATTGATACGTCTATTTGCAATTGAGATTTTCAATTTCTAGCAAATACATATGCAAAATTCAAGGTGTCATCCTTAGCAATTTGAGATTCACACTAATGATTTCGAGCCACCTTTCTTGAAATCTATTAATTTTGCAACATTAAGATGTATTTATATTACGCAATGTGTAATAGAAATAAATTACCGGCTTTTCACTGGAGATGATATGTTCCATGTGTTTACCATATTGCCATTCTTCATGAACATGTCACAGCGGTCCAGATTGATTTCTCCCTCATAAAAAACTTGTAAATTTTTGACAATAATAATATTTTTGAACAGAAAGGGGTTTCCCCCTGCCCCAACTTTTATTAAAAGCCAAGGTAACCACGCACAGACCAGACTGTTTAGTAGCTCTCGGTGACAACCAAAGTAGCTGGCACAGAACACATATCAGGGTTTAAGCTACGGCCCTATTACATCACCCACATAGTAGGTTTTTTCCACTGAAAGGTAGATGAAAGAACAACAAAGAAAGAGCGGGGACATAACAGATGAAATACACTCTCCCTTCAAAGCTTCATCACCTAGACTTCATCCCCTTCAACTGGTCCCGGCGATTCTAAGCAGTTCTCCTCTTCGACGATCCAAAAGTCTTAAGCATTGGAGAAGTAGAGCACCCTGGGTGTCCGAACAGAAGATTTTCCACTGCCTGATCGTCACCCCAACCTGATCCAGCACACATCGCATACCTCGCCAACTTTTCCCCTGAAAGACAAAGCCATTGCGCAAATGCCATAAGCACCACAAGGTAGCAGATGTTGCAATGTTAACAGCTTCAATTTTTTCTTCTTCCATAAAGAAAATAAGGATTCAAAAGAAACAAGAGGGGCTATATTAAAAACTTCAGCAATCACATCCCAAATTTGCATCGCAACGATGCAATCAAACAACAAGTGCTGAATTGATTCTGGTTCAACACAGAACACGCATTATCTGTCTTCTACGTATCTTCTTTTGGCAAGATTATCTCTAGTTAGACTTTTGTTGTTAAGCATTAGCCACAAGAAGACATGGATATTTGGGGGAACTTTGATCTTCCAGATGGAATCTCTAATAGCAGAAGAAACCCCACCAAATTTAATCATCTTATAGAAGGATTTAACAAAATATTTGCCATCATATTAGGAAAACACAAGGTAATGAGTTGGATCTACTGCCCATGTGCAGACAATCTCTATTACTGCGAGATCTGTATGATCTTCAATGTGTTATGTTCCCACAGCTGAGGTTGAGCATTTTCAAGTTATACACTCAAATGTTTGCATTCTTATTACAAAACCATGATGGTTTTTAATTTACTTCTTGTAAATTAATTATCTCTAGTTTGCCTTTATAAGTAATCGATGGCTAACAATTTGAGGCTCTTGCCCTCAATGGCCACAACTTACTTAAGCGGGTCATGGACATCAGGATCAGTCTTGCATCTCATGGGATAGCACGTGCAATCCAAGCCACGCCACCGGGATGCAATGGACCTCAAGGGTAATGGTTTGAAACACATTTCAAACCCTCAACCTGACACCATCAAGCTGTCACGAGACCCTATGAGCATGGAGAGCTTGATGGTTGAATATGCATCAACCGACATGTTTGGAGACTATACATTTAGTCCCTTAGTCTCCTTAGTGATCTATTTATTTATGTCCATTTATGATGTTCTAATAAGAACATGATTATTGCTGTCATATATTGTATATCACAATATGCTCTATCAGCACTTTGGTACAAATACATTTGTATGTATTCTATATATCTTCATGTATA
>LR738709.1:131977300-132027994 GCA_902687465.1 Secale cereale | reverse complement strand
ATATATATATATATATATATATATATATATATATATATATATATATATATTTTATGGGGTCAATCTGATGAAAGATGATTTGTGCCATGTGGACATATGCACCACGAACTCTATACTCAGGGAAGTGAAATGTTTCCACTCTCGTTGAGAGAAAGGAGTTATTTTAAAATCTCTAGACACGATGAGGTATTTGTTGGCTCAACTCGAGTCATATTTACTATCGCTATGGGTACTCGAGTAACTTCAGGATGCTTTATTGCTTCCGGGTTTAACTCGTACCCTACTAAACTATAGAGGTATCCGTCAAAATAGTTTCCATAGTGAAACTTATGATGACAGCAAAGAGGAATATCTTCTCTTCACCATATGCAACGGATATGGCAAGGACATTCTCTTTGTATCATCATGGTTGTACTACACATACTACAAAACCCATATCACATGTTGCGTACGAGATAGTTTTCCAGAGTGTGTTTTGCATGACAAACCTGGCATTCTAGGTTTGGTCATCATTGACATTGGGTTGAAACTGAAACTATCAGCAATTCCAATAGTTTATGATTATCATGATGCTAAATTCTAACAATATTTGGATTTTATGTGCACTACAAGTGACACAGGGAAGCTAATTTTAAGGCGCGCACACCTTAAAGTCTACGCTGAACCACTCAGACTCCTTGAATGCATCAAGTTGAGGTAAGTGGCTCTTCCCATCCATTGACTAGACTATTCAGGTATTCCATGGTTCTAAATGACATATCTACATGATGGTCTTAAGTGTGTGCTTTATTCACACAAAACCATTGCATCATTATCCTGACATCGATTTCAAGCATATCGAATGGATAACATTGCAGAATTCTCCTTGAGTGCCTTCTTTATGCCCTTGGATTGAAGTTTAGCAATTTGCGCTAATGTCTAGACTCAAAATGGTTTGGTAGAATCATATCCAAAGAGTTAAGCTCATTGCATTATCTCTACTTTGGGATTGCAACTTATCAACTTTACGTTGGAGTCATGTAGTTTTACACGCTCATGACAGAACCGCATAATATTATTCCCCTCTATCTTTGATATGTGGATATCTACCAAGTATTTCTCATCTGTGGTAATTCGGTTTCATACCGATATCACCACCCATCATACATCATTGGCCCCTCAACATAGAGTAGGGATCTATGTGAGGAATAACTTTATTTTCGTCAATACCTCAAGCCTCTCGCGTGAGGAGTTATTCAAGGCCAGTATGCTGATTCAATGAGGAATATTTCCAGGCATTAGGGGGGAGAATTCAAGTACCACGAAGAATGCCAGTAAATTAGTGGAATGTTAAACACATTCCTCCCTCAAATCCATGTACTCAAAGATCTGAACGATGCGTTCAAAAGATTTGCAACACATTGCAAATAACCTGCCAGATTCATTTACTGACTATAAAGGTGTCACACAATCCTACAATCCTGCAAAAGTATGCCTGAAAGAGTGGAGGTACCAGCAAAATCCACTCCACTCCCCTTTCAAAGCAACAGGGGGAGATGTATGGCAGAAATATACCAGGATTTAGCTTCTCGCAAGCAAGGATATCAGGCCCTATGAATCAGTAAATGCAAGTCAACTTCACGTTGACAGACACCTAATGGGTAGTATACACCCAGTGCACGGGAAACCTCCACCAACCCAGGTTATAGTGCACACAATGACCGGGACATCGGAATACCCGACTCAATCGCATTGGGAAATCGCGAGCAGTCAACATGGGTAACGATATTTCCATCAACTATATATTGATATATAGATTCTGGAGAATCATATAACCGGAAGTCTACAATTGTCGACATACATTTCTCAACTAGATTGCAAAAACCTTTCAAATGATTCAGATCCAAAGACCATGGCCATGGCAAAGTGTGAACAACACTCGGACTGAACTATAGCAAAGGGTATAATCTAGGTAGAAATAATCTTGCTCGATAATGGGAAGGTATTCATAAGCAATACCTACACCAGTTTTCTTCTGGAAATAGGATTGAGAACAACAAGGTGGTGAAATAGGGAGCAAGTATTGTAGCACAAGGGTTCACGCAGATACCCAACTATTCTCCAGAGGTGAAATCTCTTTCCGATAACTTATATCATTGACAGTACAAAATCATCGATCTTTGCAGTTGATAGTTGTAGTGATTACATATCCATGTGGATCACTAGATTCAGACATATATGATTGATTCCCGATGTAATCTCAATTCTGAATCGAAATACAAAATGCAACATACATTGTGTAGAATCACTAAGTCACCATACGACTTATTATTGTCGGTACATATGGTACAACTGACGTAGTGAGATCCTTATACACAAGGATTACTCCTACAATGATGATTATCCATGTTTGTGTGTCTGCAATGACGACACATGTAATCATCTAAATGACGGAGTTTAAAATGAAGGATTTGGGTAAACTAAAATAACGCTTGTTACTACAACTTGAGCACCTTCATTCCTACATTATGGTATACTATGTTGTCTATATCCATAATATATTGGAGAAATTCATTGTGGACAAATCTTATCCATCCATAACCCTCATGGTAGTTCATTCTCTAGACGTAGAAAGATCTATTTAGACCAAGAGATGATGGAAATGAGATATTGGGACTCAAGTTCCATAATGCCATTGGATCCACCAAACAAAATTGGTTGTACTCAAGAATGTCTTTCGATATATCCAAGGCATCAAACATCTTGTCTTGGTTTTTCAATCTCACAGAAATGTGAACACCGATATCATTGGATACATCGATCAGATCCCCACTATGTCAGATCGTAGACAAACTTAGAGTTCCTACTAGGTGTGGTAGCCCTCTCATGAAGAGTCTTCGAAACATACCTCATGGCTACATCCACCAACCATTATCTCAACGATAATATTTCTTGTGTTGCCCGGATGCAAACAGGTTACATAATAAGCAATATCACTATATTGCATATCTTGCAAGTCAAATCATGGGACTGATTTGCTCATCAGAGCTCTACCAACTTCTATGTTCCAGAAATGTGTTCATATAATTGGTATATGACGACTTCAGAATATGCAAGAATCAAGGGCAGTATCTTTCTGAATTGTTCCTGTTAAAAGCATCATATTATACTCTCTTTTTCCTTCATGAGTTTACTTTATAGGTTCTCATAAAGGTTTTTAATGAGGTAATATCAACACAAGATCATATGTCATATTTTCTGTTTTCCTCACCGGGGTTTTTAAGAAAGTATATGTGACATATTTATTGTCCTATAAACTCTATGAGTTTTCTCGTATTGAGTTAAAAGAGACAATAACCATTATATGTTGCATCATTTTCTCCTTATTTTCCCACTGGGTTTGAAGGAGTTTTAGCAACATATCAAATACTTTATCCTCACATTTTTCCCACGGGGTTTTTGGAGGAGACTCTTTCAAGATGATGATGCTACCTGGACAAGCATGGATTAGGGGGAGTGTTAAGATTAATTAACATAGTAAATAGGGGATTAATCCCCGCTTGTATCACAGTTGCTTTCTGCAATCTTTGCGTCGGTTCAGACGGAACTAGCGTGCCCTTGTAATGCCTGTTCCAGTGCTATGCATAGCACTTCATCTAATGCAAAGAGGTCAGTTCGATCAATTCGTTCACAAACAGATACATTCTTTTCCCATAACATTCCCTTTCCCCAAGATAAAAGTTTTAGCATCCAGATTTCCCGTACGTCCAATCTTAGGAGTTAGGCCATTATCGGTTGGTGCCATACCAAAATCACTCATAATTGCAAACAAAGAATAGATTTGACGAGAAAACGGCGAACGAAAAAGAGGGCGAATAGAACAACAATTTTTTTTGTGAATGGGGGAGATGAAAACGAGAGGCAAATGTCAAATAATATAATTGCGAGGAGATGAGATTTGTGATTAGGAACCTGGTTATGTTGAAGATCCTCCCCGGCAACGGTGCTGGAAATTCCTTTTGATGTCGCTTAAAGCTACGTCGGTTTTTCCCCAAAGAGGAAGGGATGATGCAGCACATCGGCGGTAGGTATTTCCCTCAGATGTGAAACCAAGGTTATCGAACTAGTAGGAGAACCAAGCAACACAATGTAAACAACACCTGCACACAAATAACAACTTCTCGCAACCCGACGTGTTAAAGGGATTGTCAATCCCTTTCGGGGTACGACGCCTCAAGATAGGCAAAACAGACGTGAGAAATTTGTAGTAGATTGATAGATCGAATGCAAAATAAAATAATTAAGAGTAAATTGCAGCAAGGTATTTTTGTATTTTTGGTTTAATAGATCTGAAAATAAAAGCAAAGGCAAATTGATCGCAAAGGCAAATATATGAGAAGAAAGACCCCGGGGCCGTAGATTTCACTAGTGGCTTCTCTCGAGAAAAATAGCAAACGGTGGGTAAGCAAATTACAGTTGGGAAGTTGATAGAACCTCAAATAACTATGATGATATCCAGGCAATAATCATTACATAGGCATCACACCCAAGATTAGTAGACCGACTCCTGCCTGCATCTACTACTATTACTCCACATATCGACCTCTATCCAGCATGCATCTAGTGTATTAAGTTCATGAAAAAACAGAGTAATGCATTAAGAACAACGACATGATGTAGACAAGATCCATTTATCTATGGCGTTAGATATGAATCTCGTTGTTTTATCCTTAGTGGCAATGTTACATACATGTCGGTTCCCTTTCTGTCACTGGGATCAAGCACCGTAAGGTCGAACCCAGTACCGGGCACCTGTTCCCATTGCAAGATAAATAGATCAAGTTGGCCAAACAAAACCCAAATATCAGAGAAGAAATACGAGGCTATAATAGATCATGCATATAAGAGATCAAAGAAACTCAATGTTCATCAGATCCCAACAAACACACCACAAAAAGAGTTACATCATATGGATCTCCAAGAGACCATTGTATTGAGAATAAAAAGAGAGAGAGGAAGCCATCTAGCTACTAACTACGGAAAGAAGCTACTATCTCAGCGTCAAGTCCATATTTAGTGCTAAACTCACGAAAAACATCGGTATCCATACCTTCGTCGAGATCCCAATCTTCATAGTTGTGTTTAATCCTTTCCAATAAATCCTATTTGAAGTCAGTAGTCTTCATCATATAAGAGCCAGAACAAGAAGTATCGAGCATGGAGCGATTATTATGAGAAAGCCGAGCATAATTTTTTTGGATGATCATCTCTCTTGAGAGCTCATGATTGGGGCATGAATATAACATTGACTTAAGCCTCCCCCAAGCTTGAGCAATGATTTCTCCTTCACAAGGCTAGAAATTATAAATATAATTACGATCACGATGAACCTGGTGCATAGGGTAGAACTTCTGATGAAATTCCAACTTCAGACGATTATAGTTCCATGATCCCATATCATCGCATAGCCTAAACCATGTCAATGCATCTCCCTTCAAAGATAAAGGGAAGACCTTCTTCTTGATAACATCCTCGTGCATACCTGCAAGCTTAAACAATCCACAAACTTCATCCACATAGATTAGGTGTAAGTCGGGATGCAGTGTTCCGTCTCCTGTAAAGGGATTTTCAAGTAGTTTCTCTATCATACCCGAAGGAATCTCAAAGCAAACATTTTCAATAGGTGCAGTAGGTTGAGGAGCAACTCTTTGCTCTTCTGGTCGGGGTGAAGATACCCGAACAAGCCCCTCAAAGGATTTTGAGCCATAGTAACAAGTGACAGTAAATTTCAGCACACTATATAAATTTTTCCTTACCAAAGGCGCTTCGCTCCCCGGCAACAGCGCTAGAAAAGAGTCTTGATGACCCACAAATGTAGGGGATCTATCGTAGTCCTTTTGATAAGTAAGAGTGTCGAACCCAACGAGGAGCAGAAGGAAATGATAGGCAATTTTCAGTAAGGTATTTTCTGCAAGAACTGAAATTATAGGTCACAGATAGTTTTGTGATAAGATAATTGGTAGCAAGTGACAAAAGGTAAAAGTAAATAAGGTGCAGCGAGGTGGCCCAATCCTTTTTGTAGCAAAGGACAAGCCTGGACAAACTCTTATATAAAGGAAAGCGCTCCCGAGGACACATGGGAATTATCGTCAAGCTAGTTTTCATCACGATCGTCTGATTTACGTTCGGTACTTTGATAATTTGGTATGTGGGTGGACTGGTGCTTGGGTGCTGCCCTTACTTGGAAAAGCCTCCCACTTATGATTAACCTCTAATGCAAGCATCCGCAACTACAAAAGAAGTATTAAGGTAAACCTAACCATAGCCTGAAACATATGGATCCAAATCAGCCCGTTACGAAGCAACGCATAAACTAGGGTTTAAGCTTCTGTCACTCTAGCAACCCATCATCTACTTATTACTTCCCAATGCCTTCCTCTAGGCACAAATAATGGTGAAGTGTCATGTAGTCGACATTCACATGACACCACTAGAGGAGAGACAACATACATCTCATCAAAATATCGAACGAAGACCAAATTCACATGACTAATAATAGCAAGACTTCTCCCATGTCCTCAGGAACAAAAGTAACTACTCACAAGACATAATATTGTTCATGATCAGAGGAGTATTAATATGCATAATGGATCTGAACATATGATCTTCCACCAAATAAACCAACTAGCATCAAATACAAGGAGTAATCAACACTACTAGCAACCCACATGTACCAATCTGAGGTTTGGGTACAAAGATTGGATACAAGAGATGAACTAGGGTTTGAGAGGAGATGGTGCTGGTGAAGATGTTGATGAAGATAGCCCTCCCCAAGATGGGAGAGTTGTTGGTGATGACGGCGGTGATGATTTCCCCCTCCCGGAGGGAAGTATCCCCGGTAGAACAGCTTTGCCGCAGCCCTAGATTGGTTTCCGCCTCAAGACGGCGGCGACTGGTCCCGTAAGCCTCCTTCTGATTTTTTCTAGGTCAAAACACCTCATATAGGAGAAGATGGGCATCGGGGGCCTGCCGGCTGGCCCACGAGGCAGGGGGGCGCGCCCTGGGAAGGGGGGCGCGCCCCCACCCTCGTGGACAGCCGGTGGCCCCCCTCGTGGGTTTCTTTCGCCAGATATTTTTTACATTTTCCGAAACGATGTTCTGTTGAGTTTCAGGGGTTTTGGAGTTGTGCATAATAGGTTTCTAGAGTTTGCTCCTTTTCCAGCCCAGAATTCCAGCTGCCAGCATTCTCCCTCTTCATGTGAACCTTGTAAAATAAGAGGGAAAAGGCATAAGTATTGTGACAAAACATATAGTAACAGCCCATAATGCAATAAATATCAACATATAAGCATGATGCAAAATGGACGTATTAGGCCCGACCCCGCGCATATCTCAGCCGCCGCCGACTTGTCCGTATCGCCAGGACAAGACCAGGGAGTGAGGGGCTACGTGGCCAGTTAGACTCCTGAGTCGCGATGCTCAGGAGTCCCCCTTGACGTAGGAATAGACCTGAGCTCTATAAGCTGGACTCCCCTTCTCGTGTCCTTCTTGGTGCTATGCGTCCTCGGGTCCCGACCCTCGAGCGAAGCTCAGCCGCCGCTGGTATGCCAGGTCGCGATGCCGTGGTCAAGGCCAGGGGTTGAGGGCTGGAGAGTCACTAGGAGCCCCTGAGAAGCGATGCTCAGAGCCCCCCCTCCTTTAACGCGCAAGCGAACTACATGAGAAGGGGAGACCCGCGGGGTTGCCTTCCGCCGTGCTCCTGAGATTCCCGTCGGTTAGTCTAAAGCAGCACAACTTAGAACCGTGCCTACCGCTGGGCCACTGATCAATCGGCTGGAAGACGAAGGTACCGAGGACCTAGTGATGTGATGTATGCGGGGCAGGCCGCGAGTCAGAGCTGGATCTCTCGGATTTGTCAGCGTTGCAGGGACGGACCCGAGCACAAGCGTCGTGCCAACGTGTTCAGCCCCTGTTGCGGGATGAGTAGAAGTCCATTGGCAGTGAGGGAGGCCAATAGAGGTGGTGAGTAGGTGATGTCCATAAGGTAAATGAGATAACCCAGGTGACGTAAAATGCGATACATGCCACAAGGATGGACCCGTGCGGCCTAGGGATGATGCGGCCCGAAGGGCGCCCCCAACAGAGTAAGCTAAAGATGCTAAAAGGATACACACTGTAGGGGCAAGCCCGTGCGACCTGAGAATAATGCAACCCGAGGGGCGCTACCAGCTGAACAAAACTGGAAAATGTCACCTGGCGTAGTTGCTGAAGTGGTGCTGATGCAGCTGAAGAAGCTCGGTGCAGATGTCGCTCCTCACGAGCCACCTGACTACGGGGCCTCGCGAGGCTCCAAAGGTTCACAGAGCTCGTGAAGAACCGAGGCGACCTCCGCCAAGATCTCCTGATGCCTGGCGTTGCGAGTCGCCAGGACCTCCCGCATGTGGCGCTGGTGCAGGACCGCCTGCTTCGGCAAGCCGAAGGGCATGCGAACATAGCTGTGAGGGGGACCCTCGCACCGGCCCACCTGAGATGGCCAGTAGAGCTCCTGAGATGCCATCTTGTTGAGTCCTGGGACGTTGACGCAGACGCGCAGCCCCTCGCCCGAGCCTGGGGCGACGGCGGCACTCTGAGGTGCTGGGCGGCGCTCGCCCCACATTGGCCTTGGCACCTGCAAGTCTTCAATGGTCTGGTTGATGAACTCATGAGCGCTGTGTGCCTCACGCCTTGAGGCCTCCGGAGGGAAATGTGCGGCAAAGCACGCCTCCACATGGTGCCCGAGCACCTCCCTCGAGACATTGGCTAGGTTGGAGGCCCTCCAGAGGAGAGCCCCCGAGACCAGCCTGAGGGGAGAGCCGGGCACGCCTTCCTATGCGAGGGAGGGGGAGCCCTGTCCGAGGGTGCGGGTCCTGAGGTGGTGACGCTGCTCTCCTGAGGCCCCTGGTGCATGTGACGCCCCCAATTTGACCGTACACTGATCATGCACGCAATTGTGTACGGCCAAGATCAGGGACTCACTGGAAGATATCACAACACAACTCTAGACACAAATAAAAATAATACAAGCTTTATGTTACAAGTCAGGGGCCTTGAGAGCTCGGATACATAAGCTCGAATACACAAGAGTCGGCGGAAGCAACAATATCTGAGTACAGACATAAGTTAATCAAGATTTCCTTAAGAAGGCTAGCACACATGTAGCAACGGTCAAAAAGGCAAGGCCTCCTGTCTGGGACCTCCTAACCACTCCTCGAAGCCGAACTCCACGTAGAAACATCCTTGGGAACCTCTGGCTCCTGGACTCCACCGATATGGTTGCATCGTCCGAGAATAGAGGAAAAAGGGAGAAAAGGGGAGCAAAGCAACCATGAGTACTCATCCAAAGTACTCGCAAGCAAAGATCTACACTACATATGCAATGATATCTATGTAAAGGGGTAATATATGTGGGCCAAACTGCAAAATGCGAGAATAAGAGGGGGATAGCTAATCCAATCGAAGACTACGCTTCTGGCAACCTCCATCTTGCAGCAGTAGAAGAGAGTAGCTGGAAAGTAATAAGTATCCTTGCTTCTGGCAGCCTCCGTCTTGCATCAGTACAAGGGAGTAGATGGTAAGTTCACCAAGTAATACCGTATAGCATAATCCTACCCGGGGATCCTCCCCTCGTCGCCCTGTGAGAAAGCGATCGCCGGGTTGTATCTGGCACTTGAAAGGGTGTATTTTATTAAGTATCTGATTCTAGTTGTCATGAGGTCAGAGTACAACTCCGGGTCGTCCTTTTATTGAGGGACATGGCTATTCGAATAGATTAACTTCCCTGCAAGGGTGCACCACATTACCCAACACGCTCGATCCTCTCTGGCCGGACACACTTTACTGGGTCATGCCTGGCCTCGGAAGATCAACATGTCACAGCCCTACCTAGGCACAACAGAGAGGTCAGCATGCTGGTCTAAATCCTAAGCGTGCGCGGGTTTGGGCCCATCGCCTATTGCACACATGCACGTTGCGTACACAGCCGGTGAGCAGACCTAGCAACCTCCATTTCAATGGAAGTTGCGTTACACGGTCCAACCCGGCGTGCGCCGCTCAGTTGCTGACGTCAAGAAGGCTTCGGCTGATACCATGACGTCGAGAGCCCATATCTAATCCCACGTAGCTGGTTAGTGCGTATAGGCCAGTGGCCAGACTCAGATCAAATATCCAAACTCGTTAAGCGTGTTATTATGAGATATCCACGGAAAACGACCAGGGACTAGGCCACCTCTCTCCTCGGTGTCTCATCCTGCCCTGTCGCTCCGCCACAAAGAATCACTCGGGGCCATCGGGAAACCAGGCCCACCACTAGCTGGATGGAGCCACCTGTCCTTTTATCCCCCAATCCGTGAATCACATGCGGGTACTCTACGAGCCGACACGACTTTAGTCACATCATTTATCATGTATAATATGTATATATATACCCGTGATCACTACCCGAAGTGATCACGGCCCGATAATATAGCATGGCAGACGGACAATAATGTAGGGCCACTAATGGTAAACTAGCATCCTACACTAAGCATTTAGGATAGCAGGTAAAGGTATCAACAGTTGTAGCAACAATGACAGGCTGTGCAACAGAATAGGAGCTATCAAATCAACAACAGTAGCAAACCTAATGCCAGAATAAGAGAGAAGATAATGGGCGATATCTGGTGATCAAGGGGGGGGGGGGCTTGCCTGGTTGCTCTGGCAAGAAGGAGGGGTCGTCAACACCGTAGTCGAACTGGGGATCGCTCGCAGTCTCGGGGTCTACCAGAAAGAAGTAATGGAGGGGGAACACAATAAATAACAGAGCGATCAGAGCATCACAAAGCGTAACATGGCAATACACGGTGCTAGAGGTGACCTAACGCAGTAGTAGGTGATACTGGTGAAGTCGGGAAAACATCCGGGAAAGTATTCCCGGTGTTTGACATTTTCGGACAAATGAAACGGAGGGGATTGTTGCATGTTCGCTATTTTAGGGACATGTGGTGGACGAACGGACTACGTATTTGGATTCGTCTCATTGTTTTGAGCAACTTTCAGGTACAATGTATTTTCATCTGAGTTACGGGTTATTTTATATAATTTTATAAAGATTCAATAATTTTCTAAAATTAATAGATTTAATTTAATTCGAAAATAAAGCAGAATAAACTTTTGTCACCTAGTGCTCCCTAGCCTAAGTGTATGACAGTAGGGCCAGTGAGTTCGGGTTGACCCAGTCAAATGTTGACAAGT
Organism: Secale cereale; assembly: GCA_902687465.1. Taxonomy (NCBI): domain Eukaryota; kingdom Viridiplantae; phylum Streptophyta; class Magnoliopsida; order Poales; family Poaceae; genus Secale; species Secale cereale. Next base: position 132,016,747 of record LR738709.1, on the reverse strand, counting down.
CAACATATGAATAGTGTAAGGGGCCACATGTCATTGACTTAGACTTTCTTTCTCTTTTTTTACTTGTTTTTCTTTGAACAAACTGTGGGTCCACATGTCATCTACTATTGGACTGATTAAGTTGTAAGGGCATATTTATCCCGATGGTGTTTTGGTGATTGATGACAATGCTTTTGTGGACTAATCGTGCACACTAAGTTTTTCAGAGATTCATTCTTTGGCACGAGACGATTATATCCCCTCGGTGTTCGATTCAAGACGGTGTAGCTCTTTTCGTTTCTTTGTTGGTGGACTAGTTTCGTAGGGGTCACCGTACTATCAAGAGGGGATCCGCTTTGGTAAGGTTAGGGTGGAATCAACATATACACTTCCTTATCGCACCCACCATACCTTCGCGCCTCAATGGAGTACTACTTCCCCCCTTCTCTGCTTTTTCCTGGTCCCAGCGGTAGTACCGCGGGCCTTAGCGGTAGTACCGCCGAAATGCATCAAGCGGCAGTACCGCTCCACAGAGCGGTAGTACCGCTTGGAGCACTCTGCCGCAGTACCGCTGCGGCTCCGTATTACTACCGTTTCGACTCGAGTGCGCACTTTCTCGTGTCGGGTTTTGCGGCACTAGTAGCGGTAGTAGTGGCGGTAGTACCGCTTCCTGGCGGTAGTACCGCCCTGCCTCCACGGTAGTACCGCTCTGGGTCCCACCCCCCTTGCGCGGCAGTATCACTAGGGTGGAACGGCAGTACCACTTGCTAAGAGGTAGTACCACCCACCCAAGCGGTAGTACCGCTCTCTACGGGGCTGAGTGAGGGGGTAACGGTTGGATTGTCCCCCCCACTGTATAAAGGCATCTTCTTCTTCATTATTGACCTATCTCTTCCCCCAAATACTCCATTGTTGCTCCAAGCTCCATTTTCGCCCGATCTCTCTCCCTAGCCTATCAAACTTGTTGATTTGCTTGGGATTGCTTGAGAAGGCATCGATCTACACTTCCACCAAGAGATATTTGATTCCCCCCACTAATCCCTAGCGGATCTTGTTACTCTTGGGTGTTTGAGCACCCTAGACGGTTGAGGTCACCTCGAAGCCATATTCCATTGTGGTGAAGCTTCGTGGTGTCGTTGGGAGCCTCCAATTTGGTTGTGGAGATAGCCCCAACCTTGTTTGTAAAGGTTTGGTTGCCGCCTTCAAGGGCACCACTAGTGGAATCATGACACCTTGCATTGTGTGAGGGCGTGAGGAGAATACGGTGGCCTTAGTGGCTTCTTGGGGAGCATTGTGCCTCCACACCGCTCCAACGGAGACGTACTTCCCTTCAAAGGGAAGGAACTTCAGTAACACATCCTCATCTTCACCGGTTCCACTCGTGGTTATTTCTTCCCTTTACTTGTGCAAGCTTTCCTTGTTTATCTTATATAGCTTGCTTGTGAGGTTGTTATCTTTTCTTCCTATAAGTTGTCATCATAGTAGCATATCTAGACAACTTACTTTGTTGCTTAATTTAAATTGGTTAAGAAAAGCTAAAAATTGTTAGTTGCCTATTCAACCCCCCCTCTAGTCAACCACATCCATCCTTTCAATTGGTATCAGAGCCTCGTCTCTTTTTAAGGACTTTACCGTCCAAAGAGTATGGTTGACAACGTAGTCGAGACGGAGGACCATTCCGTTGGAACTCCGTCCTTGCCTACGTCCGATGGGGGATCCTCGGTCTTTCGTGAGGAGTTCAATGTGGCTATGGACACATTGAAAGAATCACTAACGATCGAGGTCAAAAGCATGTTTAAAGATTTGCTAGAGGGACTCAAATTATCCACCACACCGTTGGAAGTGGTTCGTCCCGCTACGAACGTGTCGGAGGCTATTCCTGACAAGGGAGAAGCTAGTAGTGAGCAAGTCCTGGTTACTAAAAATGGGAGTGGGATTTTTGCCCACTACGCTCCTCCTATCCACTATGGAGGAATCGTTCCTACTCCGCATTTAAATTCCGTTGGTCCTCCTCCTAAGTTTATAAAAAATTCTGATTTTGCTACTTGGATGTTTCGCTTTAAACGTCATTTAAATCATTGCTCTACTAATCTTTGGAGAATCATTGAGCGAGGTTTTTATCCATGTGATCCCGACAACTTAACTCCAAGAGAAGCTGCGGATCATCAATTCAACGAGTCCGTTCTTTGCATACTTCAAGATGATATCCCTCCTGAAGACATTGCACATCTTCGACCCTTCACCATGGCCAAGGAAGCTTGGGAGCATGTTGGAACCATGTGCAAGGGGAGCGCAAGCATTCAATGCTCTAACTATGAAGTTGTGCAAGATGAAGCCAACGAGTTTGCTATGATCGAGGATGAAGATCCTCGCGAACTTTATCGGAGATTAACCACTCTCGCGGTCTCTCTTCGAGATCATGGGAGCAAGGACACGGATGACAATTGGATCAAGCGCAAGTTTCTCAAGGCCATGCTGCCCTACCATAAGGCCATGTCCTCCGTCATTCGCAAAAGACCGGACTTCCACCATTTGTCATCAAATGAAGTGTTGGATGAGTTCGTTGCTATGAGGATCTTGGACAAGACCACCGACAATGCGGTTTTAAGAGATCAATGATCAAAGAGGCCTAACCTTGCCTTAAAGGCCAAGGCTTGTGTGGAAGAAGAGGAGGAAGAGGATGACGATGAGTGTTGCCCCGAGGACACCAAATATGCCTATCATGAGCACATGGATCTTGCTTCGCGGCAATTTTGGGGCAACAAGAAGAACTCAAGGCCCAACTTCAACAAGAACAACTCAAGTGGCAACAAGGGCAAGCAACGAGTGAGGACATGTTTCAACTGTGGAAATGTAAGCCACTTCGTTGCGGATTGCCCATATGAGAAAAGAGAAGACTTTGGAGGCAAGCTTATCCGGAAGGACAAGGCCAAGTCTTATCCCAACAAGAACAACTTCAACAAGAAGACTCCTCCCAAAGGGTTGGTGGCACAAGAAGAATATGTTGAGGATGATGATAATGATGAAGATGATGAGATAGTCACCATGGCCACAATTGCTATTGCTACTACTCCACGCACATCTCTCTTCGACTCCCCAAATGAGAACATCACCGCGAAGTGTCTCATGGCTAAGGCCACCAACAAGGTAACTCCAAACATCAACACTACCATCATCTATAATCCTTCACTAACGGATTGTATTGATGAGAGTGAGGGAGCCAAGGAGGAAGAGAATGAGTTTGAGTTATTTATGAACAAACTCAATGGCAAACCCAAGAAGCATTTTGTTGCTCTCTTGGAACAACTCGGTGAGGCCAATGACATGATCGAGGCTCATGAGGAGACCATTGCTAAAATGGAAGGACATAGTCGAGACTATGCCGATGAAATATTGGATCTCTAATGCTCTAGAGGAAGAGCGTGGTCTTTGTTTGGCTCTTGAGGAGTCACACAATGATGATCATGCTAAATTAAAGAAAGATCTCGATTATGCTTTAGTTGTCTCTCGTATGCTTTACTCCGAGAAGGCAAAACTTGGGGTTGACCATGCTAGACTCAAGGAGGAGTTTGTTACACTTGACAAGGCTCACAAGGCCTTGAAAGGTCTGCATGCTTCTCTCAAGGAGTCTCATGATCAACTCCAAGTTTCGCTAACCAAGGAAAAGGCTATCTTTCCTCGCATGGTGTTGATTGATAATGCAAATGCTACTAACCCATGTTGCGAGCATGTGCATCTTGTTGAAGAAAATGCCAAGTTGAAGAAGCAACTTGAGAAAGGCCTTGTGACATGTATACAAGTTGAGAAGAACCTCAACAATCTTTTGAGTAATCAAAAGGAGGTTGTGGCAAAGGAAGGAATTGGGTTTGTTCCCAAGCCCAAGAAGAAGAAGAATGACAAGACCAAGCTACCTCCCCCTCTCCGACAAACCTTTGTGAAAGAGGGAGAGGGCGCCTCTAAGAAGAAGAACAATGTGAAGGGTGGTGGAGTCAAGAAAAACCCCACCATACCATCAAACATGGCCGGCGACTTTAATCCTTCATATGTTTTATGTCGTGCTAGTGATGGTCATGTCTTTGCTAAATTTGTTGGTTCTTCTTATGAGTACATTGAATGGTCTATTTGGGTTCCTAAGACCCTTGTTGCTAACCTCAAAGGACCCATTACCAAATGGGTACCTAAATCCAAGCATTGTTCTCTTGTAGGAGTTGGCTTCCGGTGGGGGATCATGGTTGCTTGATAGTGGAGCCACAAATCATATGACCGGAAGCAAAGACTTCGTGGTGGATGTGCATCTAGGTTCATCTATGGCCACCAACGTCGTATGGGGTGATGCTTCATCTTCTAAGGTATTGGGGCTTGGCAAGGTTGTTGTTTCTCATGATCTGATGATCGAGAAAGTCATGCTTGTTGAGTCCCTTGCATATAATTTACTTTCGGTTCGCCAACTTGCACTCATGGGCTTTGCTACATTCTTTGATATTGATACTGTGGCCCTCTTGTGGAGCAAGACTCTTAAAGTGGCCTATGTTGGACATGTCGAGAATGGTCTTTATGTGGTTAACTTCTCGAAGCAACCCACTAAGACCGCGACATGTCTAATGGCTAAAGTTGATGTGGGATGGCTTTGGCATCGCCGGTTACCCATGTCAATATGAGATCTTTGCAAAGTCTTCTCAAGGGGGACCGAGGACCATGTTCGTGGACTAACAAATGTTAGCTTTGCCAAAGATCATGCTTGCATTGAAGGAAATTTACATGAGACGGCTCACCCTCCCACTACTATCATCTACTCAAAAAGACCCTTAGAGCTCCTTCACATGGATCTCTTTGGGCCTCCTTCTTTTGATAGTCTTGGGGGTAGAAAGTATTGCTTGGTGATTGTGGATGATTATTCAAGATACACCTGGGTATACTTCTTCAAGAAGAAGAGTGAGACCCAACAAACCGTCATCAACTTTGCAAATGAAGCTCAACGACAATATGAAGCAAAGATTTTGATGATCCGAAGTGACAACGGCACCGAGTTCAAGAACTACACCTTGGATGAGTTTCTTAGTGATGAGGGGATCAAACACCAATATGCAGCTCCTTATACCCCTCAACAAAACGGTGTAGCAGAGAGAAAGAACCGGACGCTGATGGATGCGGAAAGGACCATGATGGCGGAATTCAAATCTCCATACAACTTTTGGGACGAAGCCATCAACACCGCATGTCATGCATCCAATCGGCTCTATCTCCGCAAAGGCTTGAACAAAACTCCATATGAGATACTTACCGGTAACTAGCCCAATCTCAAGTACTTCAAGGTGTTCGGGTGTAAGTGTTTCATCCTCAAGAAAGGTGCTCGTTTGTCTAAATTTGAATCTAGAGCTCATGAGGGCATATTTGTTGGTTATGCTACAAACTCTCACGCTTACCGTGTCCTCAACAAGTCCAATGGACTCATTGAGGAGACGAGTAACGTAGAGTTTGATGAGAATAACGGCTCCCAAGTGGAGCAAAGTGGTACTTGTGATGTAGGTGATGAAATTCCTCCTCAAGCCATAAGAAGAATGGGTGTTGGCTATATTCTACCCATTGAGGAACCCCTTGTGGCCGAAGGAGAAGGACAATGTTCCACACAAGTGGAACCATCATCAACCCAAGACCCACACGCTTCTGAAGAACAAAGTGAAGGCCCTCAGCCGGACGAACAAGGCCAAGTGCAAGATCAATCACAAGATGGTGGGGAGCCACCAAATGATGCACAAGGCCAAGTTCTTCCCTCTGAGCAAGATCAAGATCAAGAGGAAGCTCAAGATCAAGATCAAGCTCCTGACGTCGCTCAAGATGATCAACTTAGTGCTCCTCAATTATCACTTGAAGAGCGATTGGAGCGTCGTGCTACAAAAATTGCCTCCAGGCTTGCTTCCAGAGAACATCACATGGAGAATATTCTTGGAAGCATCAAAAGGGGGGTAAGCACTCGTAGACAATTAGCAAACTATTGTGCTCATCAAGCTTTTTTCTCCTGTGTTGAACCTCAAAAGGTCTATGAGGCGCTCGAAGACCCTGATTGGCTTAATGCCATGCATGAAGAACTCCACAACTTCGAGCGCAACAAAGTGTGGCGTCTGGTGCCGAGGCCAAAGGAGAACCATAATGTCATTGGAACCAAGTGGATCTTTAAGAACAAGCAAGATGCTCATGGCATTGTCATCCGCAACAAGACGTGTCTGGTGGCTCAAGGCTACTCCCAAGTCGAGGGTATCGACTACGGTGAAACCTTTGCCCCCGTTGCTCGCCTTGAATCTATTCGTTTGTTGTGTGCCTATGATTCCCATCATAATTTTAAGTTACAACAAATGGATGTGAAAAGTGCATTTCTTAATGGTCCTATTAATGAGTTGGTGTATGTTAAACAACCCTCGGGGTTTGATGATCCCAAGTTCCCCAATCACGTGTATCAACTCGATAAGGCACTCTATGGCCTTAAACAAGCCCCACGTGCGTGGTATGAGCATCTTACCGAGTTGTTACAAGATCGTGGGTTTGAAATTGGGAAAATCGACCCCACTCATTTTACTAAGAAGGTCAAAGGGGAGTTGTTGTCTGCCAACTATATGTTGATGATATTATATTTGGCTCTCCTAACAAAGATTTCAATGATGAGTTCGCCACACTCATGACCACACATTTTGAGATGTCCATGATGGGAGAGTTGAAGTACTTCCTTGGGTTTGAGATCAAGCAAAGAAGAGAAGGAATCTTCATCAAACAATCCAAGTATACTCAAGACATGCTCACGAGGTTTAATCTAAGTGATGTCAAGCCGGCTACTACTCCAATGCCAACCAAGTGCCTACTTGACATTGATCCCAATGGTAAAGCGGTGGATCAAAAGGTATATCGTTCTATGATTGGATCCTTGCTTTACCTTTGTGCATCTAGATCGGATATTATGTTGAGTGTGGGAATATGTGCACGGTTTCAAGCCTCACCTAAGGAAAGTCACTTTGTGGCAGTCAAGCGGATCTTTCAATATTTGGCTCATACCCCAAACTTTGGCTTATGGTACCCAGGAGGAGCAAACTTCAACCCTGTAGGTTTCTCTGATTCAGACTGGACGGGAGACAAAGTGGATAGGAAGTCCACTTCCGGAGGGTGCCAATTCCTTGGTTGCTCTCTGGTAAGTTGGTCGTCTAAAAAGCAAAGTTGTGTGTCTCTCTCGTCCACCGAAGCAGAGTATGTGGCAGCTGGCAGTTGTTGTGCTCAACTCCTATGGATGAGGCAAACTTTAAAGGATTACGGTGTCACTTGTGACAAAGTGCCTCTTTGGTGTGACAATTGAAGTGCCATCAAGATTTCTCTTAACCCGGTGCAACATTTCAAGACGAAGCATATTGAGATTCGGTATCACTTCATCCGGGATCATATTCGGCAAGGAGAAATCGGGCTTCACTATGTCAACACTCATGATAACCTTGCAGATATCTTCACGAAGCCTTTGGATGAAGCAAGATTTCCCGAGTTAAGGCATGAGCTAAATATCATTGATTTGAGCAATGTGGCTTGAGCACGTGCACACCCCACCATACTCTTCATATTGTCTAATCTAGATGTAGGCATGGACATAGGGGGAGTGTTGTTCTCTCAATGAACTCTCTCTCCCCCCATTATGCATAAATTGAGATGGTACTTGTGATTCAAGGACGAGTTTTGGTCATGGGCCCAAGGTTAAAATCTTTGCGGCGCCATACATCTTGACTCAAACATAGGTGGCTTCGGCCACCGCCCTCTCTTGAAGAGGGGTTTCTTGACACTTGCTGGTGTGTGTTTGTTTTGTCTTTGTTTTCCTTGCCTTTGTGTCCTCCTTTTTGAGCTAAGCGATGTAGTTTAGTTGCCATGGCGTGCTGGGCGGTACTATCGCTGGTGGTGCACGGTACTACCGCTTATAAGCGGTACTACCGCCCCCAGCGCGGTACTACCGCTACGGGGCAGGACCAGGGGGTTATATCGGGGCAGGGGAGGTTTCTCTCCCCCATACCCATTCGCTCGCCCCTTCGTAGCTCGTCCTCTCTCCAGCAGTGCATCGTCGCGGGAGGGCTCCGGCGGATCTCCTCCTCCGGGGCGTTCCTCTCCATTTCCTTCGGTGGAGTCGATCCCCACCTAGTTCTCTTGCCATGGATGCCGGTATTGCCCCCGTTCCTTCTCTCCTTTTGTCTCGTTTTCAGATCTCGTGTTTTAGGGGCAATAGTGGTTGCATCTCTAGATTTTTGGCTAGATCTAGGCTTGAGTAGGTTGGAGAAGGCAACTAGACTGTCTAGATTAGAGTATGGTAGGAATATTTTTGAATTTGACAGGCCAGTAGTGCCGGATCTGACCACGATAGTAGGGAACTGTTGTTCCCCCGCTTCGAGCGGTACTACCGCTCTCTTGGAGCGGTACTACCGCTTGGGCGATACTACCGCTTGCAGGTCACGGTACTACCGCTGCCTGCCAAGTTCAATCATGTTTTTTTCCATTCTTTGATCCCTTTTTGTTGTGCTTGTTGGCTTATGCTCGTTCTTTCTGGTTGGTTCGCGTGTTCTTGTGTTTGGTTACAGGTGATGAACATCCTGAGCATCAAGCTCGCCGTATCAACCCCAATCGTGCCACCTCGAAGCGCTACCGCACATCTGAGTCGGCAGGAGGTTCATCTAGTGCTCCACCTCCACCTCAACTCAAGAAGAAGTCCACGTCGAAGCCAAAGGGCAAAACTGTGCCCCAAATGAGTGCCATGGAATTCTGGGCAAGGCGTCGCCGCAATCCCTTTGAAGAAGATCAAGAACCCAATTTGGTCAACCGTCCGTTCTGGAACCGCTTTCAGTTTGCCATCTACTTTGATGTGCTCAAGGCCAAGAAGAATCTCTTTGTTAGTGTGCGCTCCATCGACACGGATTACCTGGAGAAGGATCCTGTGTACTTTGGCGAGGCTCTTCAGATGTGCTCTCAGCTTAAATTCTCCAGATCATCCAGTTCAACAAGGACTTTGATGCAAATCTTGTGGCTCAATTCTATGCCACTGTCCATCTAGGGATTGATGAGGACAGGACTCTGACATGGATGACCAATGGCAAGTTGCTTTCTGTCAAGTGGAAGGCTTTCATGGAGTTACTTGGGGTGGAAGATCATGGGCTTGAGACTCCTGTTGGCTTTCGTCCTCATCGCAACACTACCTCCACCCACAAGCAAGCTCTCTGGCCCTACAGCACTGCGAAGGTCAACCCTGAAACTAAGAAGGTAACATATGATACGTCCAAAACGTATCTATAATTTCTGCTTGCTCCATGCCACTTTTGGGTGATATTGCTATGATATTCATACACTTCCATACACTTTTGATCATATTTGGACTAACTTACTAATCCAGTGCACCCCAGTGCCAGTTTCTGTTTTCGTCTGTTTTTGTATTTCAGGTTTTCACGTTTCGAGAACTGCCCAGAAAAATACAGAAAAAATATATAAAAAATCAGCGTTCCGGGAACGACACTGCTTCCGAAGGGGAGCCTGGGGGGGGCCACAGGGGCTCCAGGCGCCCTGTGGGCGCGCCCCCCTGGGCCGCGCCGGGGGGCGCCTCGGCCCCCCGAGAGCCCCCCGGTGCCCTACTTTGGCAGATATTTAAAGGGTCCCCCGTAACCCTTGAAACATGACTTCTTTTCGCGATCCCATCTCTGTTCCGCCGCCGCCGCCGCTTCCAAGATCGGGAGCACCAGGAGAACTCTTCCCGGCACCCTGCCGGAGGGGAGGATCACCACCGGGAGCTTCTCCACCACCATGGATGCCTCCCGGATGACTCGTGAGTAGTCTCCCTTGGACCATGAGTCCATGACCAGTAGCTATGTGATGTTCTCCTCCCGTTCTTGTGCTTCACTAATTAGTCCTCGTGAGCTGCCCTACATGATCGAGGCACCTATGTAATCCTTATGCTGTTGCTATGTTGAGTTTGCTGGGATCCGATGGATTATGAGATTATGTTCAGATTGATCTTGAGTAATATATTTGATTCACCTCTTTTATATTTTAGTTCATAAGTAATTCTTGCATGTTCTCCGTTGTTATTTATTGCTTTGGCCAAGTAGTAGGTAGTGACTCCAAGAGGGAACGTTATGCTCGATTGTGGGTTCATGCCCCTCGATGACTAGCTTGAGTGATAGAAACATGAGTCTAGGGGATGTGTTGTTGCCACAAGGGGGAAAACAACGGTGCTTGTGCCCGCGGGTGCAAGGATTGTTTACTTTACGCAAAGTTCTTTTAATGCAGTTGTCTGTTGCATTGAGTTTACACTATGGGTGGGACTCGCAACTTAATACCAGCGAGATGTTCTGGATAGATATCTCAAGGTGGATGATTAGTAGTAGATGCAGATGGATTTCGGTCTACTTACTTTGGCGTACCGCCCATGCTTTGAACCTCAACCTTTCTTGCAATGTAGTCAGCATTGGTTTGCGTTCGTGGTCCTGTCAATTGCCCAGCTGTAATTTGTTACCTCACATAGCTGTTTTATCGTCTTTTGGGAGAGAGACATCACTAGTGAACATCATGTGACTCCGGTCCTTATTACCATCATTGATCACATACACTATTTACATTTCCGCTATTTTATTTACTATTGCAAAACACTATCTATCACTACTATCATATTGCTTTTAACCCTTTGTGAACTACAAGGCCGGAGAGATTGACAACCTCTCTGTACTCGTTGGGAGCAAAGTTATTTGTATCTGTGTGCAGGTCCACGTTGATTGCTAATTGCGCCGTTAGCGGTTGACACCTACCTGTTGAACCTAGGAGTCTCTGGGGATTCGATCCTTGGCATCTTTGCTAGGGGAAAACACTTCTACTTACTGCATCTTACACCTTCCACTTGGGGTAATCCAACGAGGGGTTCGAGGCCCATCAAGGAGTATTTTCTGGCGCCGTTGCCGGGGACTCCACTCTTCAGGATAGGGGAGTTGCATGCTATCTTTTACCTTTGCTTTTTAGTCTTGCTAGTTTACCTTTCATTATTTGCTTTAGTTCCATTTATCGAAAATCACAAAAATAGTTATTTTGCTTGCTTGCTACTATGGGTTCCACCGAGAACACCAAGTTGTGTGACTTCACTAGTCACAACAACGATGACGTTATCAGCACACCTATCACTACACCTGCCACTTCAGCACCTTCATATGAAATTAAACCTGCTTTACTGAACTTAGTCATGAAAGACCAATTCTCCGGTGCTGGAGATGATGCTGCTTTACACTTGAACAACTTTGTAGAACTTTGTGATATGCAAAAGTACCAAGAAATAGATGGTAATATTGTTAAGCTTAAGCTTTTTCCTTTCTCTTTGAGAGGAGGAGCTAAAATTTGGTTTCAGTCTTTGCCTAGAAATAGCATAGATTCATGGGACAAGTGCAAAGATGCTTTTATTGGAAAATACTATCCACCTGCTAAAATTATCCAACTTAGAAGTAACATCATGAATTTTAAACAATTGGATAATGAACACGTTGCCCAAGCTTGGGAACGTATGAAATCTCTTATCAAGAACTGCCCTACTCACGGTTTGACTACTTGGATGGTTATCCAAACTTTTTATGCAGGCTTGAACTTTACCTCGCGGAACTTGTTAGATTCGGCCGCGGGAGGAACTTTTATGTCAACTACACTTGGTGCTGCCACAAAGCTTCTCGATGAGATGATGACCAACTATTCCCAATGGCACACCGAACGCGCTCCAACAGGTAGGAAGGTAAACTCTGTCGAGGAGATTTGCTCCCTCAATGAAAAAGTTGACTCGATCATGTCTCTACTTTCGAAGCAATCTACTGTTGATCCTCGTGATGTTCCTTTAAATTCTTTGATTGCTCAAGAACAAGTAGATGTTAACTTTATCTCTAGAAACAATTTCAACAACAATGCTTATAGGAGTAACTTTGGTAACAATTCTAGACCGTTCCCCTCTAACTCTTATGGGAACAACAATGCTTATCCTAGTACCAAGAACTCCAATACTGAACTAGAGACTATGCTTAGAGATTTCATCACTACCCAAAAAGCCTTTAATAAGAATGTAGAAGATAAACTACATAAGCTAGATGATCTTTCTTTTAAGGTAGACCACTTAGCCAATGAGTTAAAATTGCTAAAAATTGAAACTTCTTCTCCTAAGGAGAAGGAAGTCATCCCTATTAATGCTACTCAAGTGCAAATCAATGAAAATATTAGGTTGATGGCTAAGCTTAAAGAGAGATGGGCTAGAGAAAGGGAGGAAGAGGAAAGAATTAAGAGCCTTCCTACCCACCACACTGTTGCTACTATCCAAGTTATTGAGAATGTTCACACTCTTAGCACCCAATGTACTCCTGGTCCCAATGGACCTATTAATGGTGATGCTATAGAAACTACCAAACAGGTGAACCTTAAGGACACCTCTACCACTTTACTTGATGCTCGTGACCTTGATTTTGATAATTGCACTCTTACCGAAGTTATTGATTTCCTTCACAAAATGTCTAGAGATCCCCGCACTAGCACGCTTAACCTTGCCTTCACAGAGCATATCACTAATGCTCTCATCAAAGCTAGGGAGGAGAAACTTAGAGTAGAAGCCTCCATACCTAGAAAGCTAGAGGATGGTTGGGATCCTATGATAAAAATTTATTTGAATGACTTCTCTTGTTATGCATTATGTGATGTTGGTGCTAGTACTTCTGTTATGCCCAAAAGGATATATGATATGCTTAAATTGAAACCTTATGATTCTTGTTCTTTTGGTGTTCGTCTCGTTGATTCTTCCATAAAGAAACCTTTGGGGAGGATCGACGATGTTCTTATTGTTGTCAATGATAATTATGTGCCCGTTGATTTCACTATTATGGATATTGAATGTGATCCTTCATGTCCAATTATTTTGGGACGTCCCTTTTTGCGCACCATTGGTGCTGTCATTGACATGAAAGAGGGTAATATAAAATTTCTGTTTCCTCTCAAGAAAGGGACGGAACACTTCCCTCGTAAGAAGGTCAAGTTACCTTTTGAGTCCGTTGTACGGGCTAGTTATTCTTTTACTCTTGATAAAACTTGATCTATGCATTATGCCTAGCTTAAAGGCATAAAAGAAAGCGCTTTTGGGAGGCAGCCCACATGAATAAAAATTTTGTTTTTGTTGTGTCTTGATGTTGTTTACTGCTGTAGCATCATCATTGCATCTTTGCTTTTCATATTTGTGCCAAGTATAGCCTCTGATTGCTAGAAAGTTCAAAAGTTGTGAGGTGCTGTCCAGGAAACAAATTCTGTCCTTGGATAGAAAAATTCGTATAAAATCACCAGATCATCTTTTTGGTCTGAATTTTTTCGACAGCGTTCTCTATATAATTGTCTTTCGTGCGTTAGTTCTGAGTTTTTTGATTTGAGTTGCAGAAGTATCCCGAACAGGTCAATTACTGCCTGCTGTTCTGTTTTTCACAGATTCTGTCCTGTTTTGCCTTACCTTCACTTTGCAAATTAAGAACTTGCTTTTTCTTTGCAAAAACCTTTTGGCAATCTTGAGAAACAGTAGAACTTCAAGAATATCCTTATTTCCAGCAAGGTATAATTATTTTATTAAGGGTACAAACCTCGCTAATCAGATTATGAATGAGTTATGTATGAAGAGAGTTTTCAAGTGTGCGAGGGAAGATGATAAAAAGATTCAGGAGTGTCAAGCGCTCAAGCTTGGGGATGCCCCCGTGCACCCCCAAGAAATATTCAAGGAGACTCAAGCGTCTAAGCTTGGGGATGCCCCCCATGCATCCCCTTCTCCATCAACATTATCAGTTCGTCTTTCGTTCCGCTATATTTTTATCACTTCATGTGTTATGTGCTATGCTTGGAGCGTCTTGCTTTTAGTTTTCTTTTTAGTTTTTCATAACGAGTCGGAACCCAGCATTCCTTTATGTGGGAGAGAAACACGCTCCACCTCTACCTAGAACATTGCATAGAATTTTCATGTCTATTTATGCTGTGTGTGTTCTTTGTCTTTTTAATAGCTACTATCGTGCTTTGCTCTTAGTATTCATTCTTATCTTTTCAAAGAGCTTTTATTTAGTTGGTTGCTTGAACTCTCTTTAATTACCATGCTCACCTTATTAAGAGAGTTTGCTTCCGTTGCATGGGTTAATGTGTCTATGATAAAGATGCTACTTTCATGATGGTGCTTAGTAGTTCAGGTTTTCTTTTGGTTAATCTCGAATAGCTGGGGGGTTCCCAATGTGTCATTGGAGTACCAACTTGGTTTGTTTACCTATGATGTGGTATGGTTTAGTAATATCTTCCTTCGAGAATTTATTTTGATTGACTTGGCGCATGCTCACGCATATTCAAGACTGTAAAGAAAGTCTGTCAAGCCTTGATGATCTTTTATTTCTAAGTAGTGATACAACTACCATGCCTGATTCAATATTGCTTTGTCGCTCTGCATGATTATGACCGTCATTTATCTCTTAGTTGGTCGCTCCCAGTCTTTTGCTAACCTCCACCTGCACTAAGCAAATTAACCATGCAATACATAGCTCATGGAAAAGTAGCCTAAAAACTATTGTGGTAAAGAATATGTTGCTTATGTATCTTATTTCTTATGAGTTGCTTGCTGAGCGGTAACCATGTTTCTGGGGACGCCATCAACTGTCACACTCTTGTTGAATATCATGTGAGTTGCTATGCATGTTCGTCTTGTCTGAAGTAAGGGTGATTTACCGTGGGTTGAATTAATATGCATATTGTTAGAGAAGAACATTGGGCCGCCAACCAAAGCCATGCATCATGGTGGAAGTTTTAGCTTGGACCTTAATCTTCAATCTCTCATGAGAATATGCTTATGCATTAAAGAGGAGTCCATCATCTATTTTCTATGTTGTCCCGGTATGGATGTCCTCAAGTTGAGATTTATCAAAAACGAGAAATCGAATGCGATCTATCTCCTTGGACCTTTGTACAGGTGGCATAGAGGTACCCCTTTGTGACACTTGGTAAAAACATATGCAATGCAATGATAACCCATGGGGTTCCGAGCTAATTAGGACAAGGAGCGAGCACTATTGGTATTCGATGCATGAGGCTTGCAACTTATAAGATGTTTTATACATGACACATATGAAGTAGTACTACCGTTGACACAATTGCTTCCATGTTTCATAATAAAAAGCTCTAGCACTTCAAGCATCAACTACTGAGAGCATGATTGTCATTCTGAGTGTAATGTGCATTGTTCCAAAGTAGCATTGTCTTATGCATGATTGTGATATCGTTTATTCTGAAATGATTGTATCTAGTCATCACTTAAACATTGAAGTTGCCCTTGCATTTATGTTTTGCATCACTAAAGGGGGCAAGCTAGATATCACTTGATCATATTTGCACATCATGTTCATTGCAAATCTTTTTGATGTTCCAGTTTCATATTGTAAAACTTTCAGTCATTTGTGATTTTCTCTTGAGACAACTTAGTTACTTTAGAATCATTGTCTCAGTAAGCTTTTGTCATATGACTATGAGAAAGTCTTATATGGTTAATAGCATGTCACCACAGAAATTATTCTTGTTATCATTTACCTACTCGAGGACGAGCAGGAATTAAGCTTGGGGATGTTGATACGTCCAAAACGTATCTATAATTTCTGCTTGCTCCATGCCACTTTTGGGTGATATTGCTATGATATTCATACACTTCCATACACTTTTGATCATATTTGGACTAACTTACTAATCCAGTGCACCCCAGTGCCAGTTTCTGTTTTCGGCTGTTTTTGTATTTCAGGTTTTCACGTTTCGAGAACTGCCCAGAAAAATACAGAAAAAATATATAAAAAATCAGCGTTCCGGGAATGACACTGCTTCCGAAGGGGAGCCTGGGGGGCCACAGGGGCTCCAGGCGCCCTGTGGGCGCGCCCCCCCCCCTGGGCCGCGCCGGGGGGGCGCCTCGGACCCCCGAGAGCCCCCCGGTGCCCTACTTTGGCAGATATTTAAAGGGTCCCCTGTAACGCTTGAAACAAGACTTCTTTTCGCGATCCCATCTCTGTTCCGCCGCCGCCGCCGCTTCCAAGATCGGGAGCACCAGGAGAACTCTTCCCGGCACCCCGCCGGAGGGGAGGATCACCACCGGGAGCTTCTCCACCACCATGGACGCCTCCCGGATGACTCGTGAGTAGTCTCCCTTGGACCATGAGTCCATGACCAGTAGCTATGTGATGTTCTCCTCCCGTTCTTGTGCTTCACTAATTAGTCCTCGTGAGCTGCCCTACATGATCGAGGCACCTATGTAATCCTTATGCTGTTGCTATGTTGAGTTTGCTGGGATCCGATGGATTATGAGATTATGTTCAGATTGATCTTGAGTAATATATTTGATTCACCTCTTTTATATTGTAGTTCATAAGTAATTCTTGCATGTTCTCCGTTGTTATTTATTGCTTTGGCCAAGTAGTAGGTAGTGACTCCAAGAGGGAACGTTATGCTCGATTGTGGGTTCATGCCCCTCGATGACTAGCTTGAGAGATAGAAACATGAGTCTAGGGGATGTGTTGTTGCCACAAGGGGGAAAACAACGGTGCTTGTGCCCGCGGGTGCAAGGATTGTTTACTTTACGCAAAGTTCTTTTAATGCAGTTGTCTGTTGCATTGAGTTTACACTATGGGTGGGACTCGCAACTTAATACCAGCGAGATGTTCTGGATAGATATCTCAAGGTGGATGATTAGTAGTAGATGCAGATGGATTTCGGTCTACTTACTTTGGCGTAACGCCCATGCTTTGAACCTCAACCTTTCTTGCAATGTAGTCAGCATTGGTTTGCGTTCGTGGTCCTGTCAATTGCCCAGCTGTAATTTGTTACCTCACATAGCTGTTTTATCGTCTTTTGGGAGAGAGACATCACTAGTGAACATCATGTGACTCCGGTCCTTATTACCATCATTGATCACGTACACTATTTACTTTTCCGCTATTTTATTTACTATTGCAAAACACTATCTATCACTACTATCATATTGCTTTTAAACCTTTGTGAACTACAAGGCCGGAGAGATTGACAACCTCTCTGTACTCGTTGGGAGCAAAGTTATTTGTATCTGTGTGCAGGTCCACGTTGATTGCTAATTGCGCCGTTAGCGGTTGACACCTACCTGTTGAACCTAGGAGTCTCTGGGGATTCGATCCTTGGCATCTTTGCTAGGGGAAAACACTTCTACTTACTGCATCTTACACCTTCCACTTGGGGTAATCCAACGAGGGGTTCGAGGCCCATCAACATATGAGTTATCTGCCTATCTGGTTATCCTTCACCGCATCTTCCGTGAGACCCTCTTCCCTCGAGTTGGGAATCTGGATATGGTTCACTCCTATCTTGTGGACATGCTTCTCTTCTGCCAGCATGAGCAAGAAAAGAACACTGGTGAGTCCCTGGATATCTCTCATGTGATGTGGTCTGAACTCTTATCTGCTAACTATGAGCACAAGTGCCCGATCTATGGACCATTCATCATGCTGCTAATTGAGAAGGCTTGGGATCATGTCTATCCCAACGTTATGCTTGAGACTAGAGAGTTGGTGTCTCATGAGATCAAGCGTCTAAGGAGGAAGGACAACTAGGGCACCCAGGCACCCAAATCTGGGGGTACATCCTCTGCTGCTGTTATGGAGGCTGAGGAGGCTGAGGCTGAGGCTGAGGCTGATGATGACGATGACTATGAGCCATCTGGTGCAGAGCCCTCGTGGGCAAAGAAGCTCAAGCTGAAGATGAAGAAGCTATTTTGCATGGAGTCGCACGGTCAGTACATGACTCATGTGGCAGAGAAGAAGGCCAGGGGACATCACAAGGAGCTCATGCGTCAGTTGGGTGCGACTGTGGCCAGTGGTTCTGACGGATAGATCACCGAGGAGGAAGAGTGGATTCAGCAGCACTGCCCGTGGACAGATTCCGACGCCGAGCAGTTTCCGGTCGACGACGACGGTGCGGATGACCCTGCTGGGGTTTGATGTTCGAGACCTTCACTTGCTCTCACCTGGAGCCGTAGCTTAGGTCTCTGCCCTTTTGGTGTCTCGATGCCAAAGGGGGAGAGAGTTTAGGGATTTGTGTCGTTGCCTTTGTGTTTTCGTCGATGTGCTTTCTCGTCTTTTGCTTCGTTGCCTTTGTTAGGTAGCATATGTCTCACCTAAGTTCCCGACATATGGTGTGAGACATATGCTACCTATGCTACCTTACTTTATATTATCTATGTACCTTGGTACCCTATAGCGTGCATGCTTATCCTGTTATATACTATGCTCTCATATATCATGCTTAGGTTGTTGGTCTCTAAAATATAGGGGGAGCGTTGATCCTAGTATGTGTGCCGTGCAGTCCAAAGCACTTATCTAGATAGCACACATATATGGGGAGCCCGTCCATATTTTAGGGGTGTGGGTTTTGCGCTTACTCTATGTCATTACTCATTTTGTGCAAATCCTGTATTGTCATCAATCCACCAAAAGGGGGAGATTGTAAGGGCATATTTATCCCGATGGTGCTTTGGTGATTGATGACAATGCTTTTGCGGATTAATCGTGTGCACTAAGTTTTTCAGAGATTCATTCTTTGGCACGAGACGATTATATCCCATCGGTGTTCGATTCAAGACGGTGTAGCTCTTTTCATTTCTTTGTTGGTGGACTAGTTTCGTAGGGGTCACCGTACTATCAAGAGGGGATCCGCTTTGGTAAGGTTAGGGTGGAATCAACACATACACTTCCTTATCGCACCCACCATACCTTCCCGCCTCAATGGAGTTCTACTTTCCCCCTTCTCTGCTTTTTCCTGGTCCCAGTGGTAGTACCGCGGGCCTCAGCGGTAGTACCGCCGAAATGCATCAAGCGACAGTACCGCTCCACAGAGCGGTAGTACCGCTTGGAGCACTCTGCCACAGTACCGCTACGGCTCCGTATTACTACCGTTTCGACTCGAGTGCGCACTTTCTCCTGTCGGGTTTTGCGGCACTAGAAGCGGTAGTAGTGGCAGTAGTACCGCTTCCCAGCGGTAGTACCGCCCTGCCTCCACGGTAGTACCGCTCTAGGTCCCACCCCCCTTGCGCGGCAGTACCGCTAGGGTGGAATGGCAGTACCGCTTGCTAAGCGGTAGTACCGCCCACCCAAGCGGTAGTACCGCTCTCTGCGAGGCTGAGTGAGGGGGTAACGGTTGGATTGTTCCCCCCACTGTATAAAGGCATCTTCTTCTTCATTATTGACCTATCTCTTCCCCCAAATACTCCATTGTTGCTCCAAGCTCCATTTTCGCCCGATCTCTCTCCCTAGCCTATCAAACTTGTTGATTTGCTCGGGATTGCTTGAGAAGTCATCGATCTACACTTCCACCAAGAGATATTTGATTCCCCCCACTAATCCCTAGCGGATCTTGTTACTCTTGGGTGTTTGAGCACCCTAGACGGTTGAGGTCACCTCGAAGCCATATTCCATTGTGGTGAAGCTTCGTGGTGTCGTTGGGAGCCTCCAATTCGGTTGTGGAGATAGCCCGACCTTGTTTGTAAAGGTTCAGTTGCCGCCTTCAAGCGCACCACTAGTGGAATCACGGCACCTTGCATTGTGTGAGGGCATGAGGAGAATACGGTGGCCCTAGTGGCTTCTTGGGGAGCATTGTGCCTCCACACCGCTCCAACGAAGACGTACTTCCCTTCAAAGGGAAGGAACTTCGGTAACACATCCTCGTCTTCACCGGTTCCACTCGTGGTTATTTCTTCCCTTTACTTGTGCAAGCTTTCCTTGTTTATCTTATATAGCTTGCTTGTGAGGTTGTTATCTTTGCTTCCTATTAGTTGTCATCATGGTAGCATATTTAGACAACTTACTTTGTTGCTTAATTTAAATTGGTTAAGAAAAGCTAAAAATTGTTAGTTGCCTATTCACCCCCCACTCTAGTCAACCATATCGATCCTTTCATAAGTAGTACTACTAATTAGACTAACTAACTATAAAGTACTAGTCCCTAAACTAGTATTTGCGTCGGCCGCACACACACACACACACAAAACACACACGAACACACAGGGCAAGCCATGGCTAGCTCGCACGGGCACTAGGCCACGGCGGCCATGGCCAGCACCAGCAGTAGGGAGCGGGCGGTTGTGGCATGTGGCACGTAGCGGCAGTAGGCAGAGCTAGCACCGGCGCCGGTAGCAGCTAGCAAAGCAGCCATAGTACAACAGCATGCAGCACAGCCGCAGCAGCAAAGCAGCAGGACGACAGGCAGCGGCAGTAGCGCAGCGATGCGGGCGAGGGCTCAACGGCCAGCCAAATGGCGGGCGTGGGGTAGGCACGGGGCATGCGCGGACATGCGCGGGGGCTGCGTACACGCGCGGGAAGCAGGAGGCGCGGCAGGGGAGGGCCGAATGAGCAGCGTTAGGCGACGCGGCTGAGGAGCGACCCGGCGCGGCGGCCGTGTGCGAGGCAGAGCAGCGGGCAGCAATGCAGCTGATGCAGCAGCTACGCCAGCAGGCGGGGCTGCGTGGGCGACATAGGGAGCGCGCCCAGGTCTGCCAAAGGCGCGGTGAGCGCGAGCTCCCACGAGATCGGGCGGCGGCGGCACACGACATCGACGGCGGCAAGAGCAGAGGAGGAAGGCAGGGAACAGACGAGGGGCTCACAGGGGAGCCCGGGGGCAGACGGCGAGGCCGGGGTGGTCGGAGCAGCGGGTCAAATACGATGGACGGAGATGCAGAAGGAAGAAGACGTGGTCGTAGGCGTCGATGTGGGTCCGCTCCGATCTGCCTCGGGCAGGTGGAGGACAAGGTCGACGTCGGGAATGTCGTAGGGCAGCACGACGCGGCTCGGGGAGGCCGTTGGCCATTACTGCGGTGAGGCGGCGGCGTCTGCGTCGGGTGGCGGCTTCGAGCGAGGAGAGGGGCGAGAGCGGGGAGGGGAGGCGATCTAGCGTTCGGCGAGGGGGATGCCTTCGGGCTTAAGTAGGAGAGTGGAGGCCAGCCGATGGCCGCCACGGCGACGACCGCGGCCATGGCGAGCATCAGGCGTGCCCACGATCGCCCCCCTGTAGCAGAGGAAGAGGACAAGGGGAGGGTGGTAGCTGGGCCACGTGGGCCGGCCTGGGGTGTTTGCCTGCGTGGGCTAGGCCCGGGGGGTCTTTTCTTTAATTATGTTTAGTTTTTACCTTTTGTTTTATTTTATTTTACTGTTTTAGTTTAGTTTCTCTTTTATTTTAGTTTCATAAATTATAATATAATTTCCTAATTTAGTGTTGTAACATAACCCTCTGTCACAAAAAGTTTGACTTCCAAATAAAATAGTTTAATGTTTTATCAATTATAAAAATCATTTATTTAATTGTATAAGACATTGTTTTAATTACTTTTGAGCATTTGAACATCTTATAAAAATGTGGTTTCCCAACCATTATTACTTATTATTTATTTGTCACATCCAGAACATTTTAGTTTTAACATTTTAAAAGTTTAACAGTTTAACTTGATTTTAAATTTGAAATGTGAACGGGATTTGAATCATCTCAAGATCAAGAAAAGTATCGTGGTGACGTGGCATCATTAGCAGAGGGTTGCTGTAGCTTAACTATCCGGGCATCACAATTCTCCTCCACTAAAAGAAATCTCGTCCCGAGATTATAAGAGGTGGAGTAAAGGGGAAAGATCTTGTTACGAAATTCTAACGAATCTTCTCGGTCTTGGTTGCTCTTCTCGAAGAGGTTGATCCCTTTCGTTGATGCCTTCATTTCTCTGCTTCCGGTCATCATGATGAAGTCATCAACCTTTCTTCAGGATTTTCTTCGGACTTACGAAAATGATAAGGGTTAAATTCGGAAGGACGAACCTCTACAAGGTTGATTATCTAGTAGATAACTCCATCGATGTCGTTGAAAGTATCTCTCGAATTGAATCTCGGGAAAATCATCGAGAGAGATAAAACAAGGCATGAGAAGTTTTAAGCGGGTGGGCAATCATCTAACGCTTACCAAGAGTGTGAATGGGGTTCAGAGCAACGAGAATAGATATTGCATCTGATACCGAAACATAACATCTGATGGAAGGTAGCTCGCGTAGTTACATATGAGGTAAAGTTCAAAAGATAAACTTTGGAAACATGGACGCACAAGAGAGTCAGGTTTCGATCTTGTGGAACTGTGGGTTATGAGCCCACCATGCGGGTCAAAAGTAGGAAGGGCGCTGACATCTTGTGTGGTCATGGTATCAAGACATGTCAGAGGATAGTCTGTCAGTTATGTTGGTAACACACAGGTACCAAGGGCGAGGGACAAAAAGAACCATTTTCCTACTCGTTGAAACGAGGCGGACCTATAGGAAAAATTCTCATCCATCGGTGGTTACTGGAATGTCATTAACAATAGTAACAGGTTTTTGTTGACAGAGTTGTACAACTAGGGTGTTACATAAGCAGGGAATTATTACTGCTTAGATTATAAGTACACCTCAAGAAAGGTTAAACAAACCAACGGAAAGGAAAGTGTGATTATCAATCTAAACAATCCAATGGAAAGGAAAATTTGTTTAAACACAAGTGATATGAGTATATCCTTCTCAAGGACAAGCAGAGCATGATATTCATGACATGATATAAAATAGCAAACCATTTAGGCAAGGCGAGAGAATTTTCATGACATTACCCATACAATGGTGTTTGGATAATTGATAAAGAAATTTTAGCATGTTGCTTTAAATGTTCTTATCGAAGATCGGAGTACCACAGACATGCTTCGAGATAGCATTAACATGGTCTTCAAGTAAAGGTCGGAATTTGCATACACGAAGGCTTCATCAGGAACAACTTGTAGAATAAGCCTTACGGTTTCAACAAGGAAAAGATAAGGATGTGGCTGACGGGCTCAACAACAATTCATCGAGATTTCCATAAGCATGGATTTCTACATTTAAGTGAAAAAGATGATAACATTGGACATACCGCAATATGTTAGAGGAGAACATCCATAAGTAAACATTGAATGGAACATGCACCTGGAAAATGGACTTAGTAGCACGATCAATGTTATAATGGTGATTCAATAACCAAAAGACCAAGAATGAGACCATCGACCATTCACTTCAAAGCAATAGTGTTGCTAGAAGTTTTGAATTCGCACATCATACTTCAATTGTTGGATTTCCTGTTAGAAACAACACGGGGACCAAGGAATGAACGGATATGGCAAGAAGTATCACCTGTATCAAGAATTCTTAAGAGGTGGTGAAATTCTCACGACATTCTTGACATAATAGATGGTAATACTGCTAGGTAAAGAACAAATGCTGGATAGCAAGGATCTCAAGGTATAACATGAAATATGAACAAGTTTGTGTTGGAGGGAAGGCAATAAAGTTGTCGATGATAACACAATCCATCGAGGGGCAAGAATGGTATTTCACATCATGGATTCGATAGATATCCTAAAGGAGTCAAAATGTTGATGATGATCACGACAAATTTTGTCGAGAGGCTCCATGAAGAAGCAATCGAACAGCGACTTCAATAAGCAAAAGGAATGGTGAAGCCAAAGGTTATTATATACATAGTTTATATGCAACATCAGAATCAGAGTTGTCTCTCAAGACAATCAATATGATGTTGAAAGCATGATGTAAGCTTAGCTTGTCCGAAAATTGTGCCCCGGGAAGACGGACCGGGTAGCATAGTTAAAATTGGCACGGTAATGATATCGAGCAGGCTAGGGATGACATGATTGAATTTAAATTCCCCAGTAACAATTACCATGAGTAGTGAGCCCTAAAATGGACTCGAGTCACTTGTCAGAGTTCTCGAGTGACGAACAACTCAAACTCGGGGAACAACTAAACTTTGTGAGAAGTAATACTCGATGAAGAACTAATAAGGAGTAAACCAGTTCTGTAATACCCTCGAAACCTGGGGGTAATACTCGACGGCAGATCAAAGTAGAGGTTGGACTGGGGTATTGCTCTGAAGAAGACAAGTGCTTAAACTTGCACGACAAATGGTACTTAAAGGAGAACATGGTCGGAACCACGATTGCAAAAGGCCAGATCCCAGATATAAGATGAACTTATATCAAGGGGATAATTATTTCTATGAGAAGCTTTCATGATAAGATCTGAATCGTGTCCATGGGCATGAACACAAAGGTTCAAGGTCGACTCCCACTTATTCCATGCATAACCTTTCATTAACTTCTCGCTTCGAGAATGGCATT
Organism: Secale cereale; assembly: GCA_902687465.1. Classification (NCBI taxonomy): domain Eukaryota; kingdom Viridiplantae; phylum Streptophyta; class Magnoliopsida; order Poales; family Poaceae; genus Secale; species Secale cereale. The sequence goes on along the minus strand of LR738709.1, from coordinate 131,992,525 downwards.
AGTGTTGAAAGTTTTATCTGGTGAAATACCAGATGAACCCATGAAATCTTTCGGGTTCACACAGATTAGGGAAGGCATAGGTTCAACCCATCGGGGCATCTTAGGAACATATACCACAAACTTTATGAGTAATTAACACAAGCTCGAAAGTAGAGCATGGTTGTCAAAGCAGAGGATACACTTTACCAAAGGCATTACGTATCAGGGAAAGAACTTCTCGAGGTTTTTGTATACGAAGGACACTGTTGGGTGATGATTCAACAAAGGATCAGACGGTCCATAATGGAGCTGATGTGAGCATCGGCACAAAACCAGAGGAAGAAACAATGCAAAGGCATTGGATCGTAGAAACAACTGACTAATTCAAGCTGAAAGGTAAAGGATTTATGATTTCCAAATCAAGGGATCAGAAGCAAAACACTCTGATTAAGGATGGATAAGTTGAGTAACCTTAGGGGTACAACCGACGACAATATGATTGGTCGAGATCCAGGTCATCTTGAAAATGATGTCTAGGGCGGATGAATTCTAGGACTTGATTGAGGATTGCGAGCATTCGCAACATAACGAACCAGCAGACTCAAAATGATAATGACAAAGGATGTCACTAAGATTACTAGACTTATGGGACTATCCACATGCAAGCAAGCAAGAATTTCAAATGCAATAGGCTGCTCGGGATTTTTGGAAGATCGAATGGTATTTCGAAGACCTTAGTGAACACGTGAACAGCTGGGGATGAACAGATACTCGGCATGTGCGTGGAATTGTCCGTAGGGGTATTCATGTGGCAAAGAACTGTGAGACAGTAGGCACAAAGTATTCTCGAAACAATAGAGAGAATTTAGGGGTATCTTGTAATAACAAGATCAACTTGAAAAAAAAAACTAGGAATGATAGGTGTATGTATTTATCCATCGGGATATTTTGGTGGTAGGGAAATGCAAAAGCAACGAGCACAAAGTCTCAAGAGAAAATCAGGGAGTATCTTCGGAATCCTTCAGTGCACCAAGCAATCATCTAGGTGAGGGGCTCTCCGGACGAAAGTGTTTTCGAGAACCTAAAGTTAGATTTTTGCAAAATCATATAACCCGAATAGAAGAGAGATTAGAGTCCCAGAGCATAGACAAGAAATAAAATATCCTAATACCACCCAAATGGCGACGTGGGCCTGTAAGCCACACAACCATGTTAGTAAAAGTTTTGCAATGACTAGACTCAACTTCGGCCAAGGAGTTGGAAAGGGGGCTAACTACAGGCAGTCAGCTCTGATACCAACTTGTGACACCCCCGATTTGACCGTACACTAATCATGAACGCAAATATGTACGACCAAGATCGAGGACTCACTGGAAGATATCACAACACGACTCTAGACACAAATTAAAATAATACAAGCTTTATGTTACAAGCCAGGGGCCTCGAGGGCTCGGATACATAAGCTCGAATACACAAGAGTCAGTGGAAGTGTGATAGCCTGGCTGATTAGGGATGATATACTACTCATATCAATAAGGAATTCCTTCTTTTCCGGGAGCCCATTAGGATAGAACTCCAAAGTTAAGCGTGCTCAGCTTGGAGTAGTTTTAGGATGGGTGACCGATCGGGAAGTTGCTTCCGGGTGCGCACAAGTGAGGACAAAGTGCGCAGAAAAGACTATTATTGATATGTGGGGCCAGTCTAGATCCCACTAGGAGTAACGGACGCTAGCGGGTGTGTCCGGGGCGTTACAGGAAGCAACAATATCTGAGTACAAACATAAGTTAATCAAGATTGCATTAAGAAGGCTAGCCCAAATGTAGCAACGATCAAAAAGGCAAGGCCTCCTGGCTGGGACCTTCTAACCACTCCTCGAAGTCGAACTCCACGTAGAAACATCCTCGGGAACCTCTGGCTCCTGGACTCAACCGATCTGGTTGCATCATCCGAGAATAGAGGAAAAAGGGGGAAAGGGGGAGCAAAGCAACCGTGAGTACTCATCCAAAGTACTCGCAAGGAAGGATGTACACTACATATGCAATGCTATCTGTGTAAAGATATATGTGGGCTAAACTGCAGAATGCTAGAATAAGAGGGGGATAACTAATCCAATCGAAGACTAGGCTTCTGGCAACCTCCATCTTGCAGCAGTAGAAGAGAGTAGCTAGAAAGTAACAAGTATCCTCGCTTCTGGCAGCCTCCGTCTTGCAGCAGTACAAGGGAGTAGATGGTAAGTTCACCAAGTAACATCGTATAGCATAATCCTACCCGGCGATCCTCCATTCGTCGCCCTGTGAGAAAGCGATCACCGGGTTGTATCTGGCACTTGAAAGGGTGTATTTTATTAAGTATCTGGTTCTAGTTGTCATGAGATCGTAGTACAACTCCGGGTCGTCCTTTTACCGAGGGACACGGCTATTCGAATAGATTAACTTCCCTGCAGGGGTGCACCACATTACCCAACACGCTCGATCCTCTCTGGCCGGACACACTTTGCTGGGTCGGGCCCGGCCTCGGAAGATTAACACGTTCCAGCCCTACCTAGGCACAATAGAGAGGTCAGCATGCCGGTCTAAATCCTAAGCGCGCAGGGGTTTGGGCCCACCGCAAATTGCACACCTACATGTTGCGTACGCGGCCGGTGAGCAGACCTAGCAACCTCCATTTAAAGGAAAGTTGCGTTACGCGATCCAGCCCGGCGCGCGCCGCTCAGTTGCTGACGTCAAGAAGGCTTCGGCTGATACCACGACGTCAAGAGCCCATATCTAATCCCACGTAGCTGGTTAGTGCGTATAGTCCAGTGGCCAGACTCAGATCAAATATCCAAACTCGTTAAGCGTGTTATTATGAAATATCCACGAACAACGACCAGGGACTAGGCCACCTCTCTCCTTAGTGTCTCAACCTGCCCTGTCGCTCCGCCACGAAGAATCACCCGAGGGCCGTCGGGAACCCAGGCCCACCACTACCTGGATGGAACCACCTATCCTTTCAGCCCCTAATCTGTGAATCACGTGCGTGTACTTTACGAGCCGACCTGACTTTAGTCAAATCATGTACTCGTGATCACCACCCGAAGTGATCACAGCCCGATAGTATAGCATGGCAGACGGACAAGAATGTAGGGCCACTGATGGTATACTAGCATCCTACACTAAGCATTTAGGATAACACATAAAGGTATCAACAGTTGTAGCCACAATGACAGGCTGTGCAATAGAATATGAGCTATCGAATCAACAAAAGTAGCAAACCTAATGCAAGAATAAAAAATAAGAGAATGGGCGATATCTGGTGATCAGGGGGGGCTTGCCTGGTTGCTCTGGCAAGAAGGAGGGGTCGTCAACACCGTAGTCGAACTGGGGATCGCCAGCAATCTTGGGGTCTACCAGAAAGAAGTAATGAAGGGGGGACACAATAAATAACAGAGCAATCAGAGCATCACAAAGCGTAACATGGCAATACACCGTGCTAGAGGTGACCTAACGCAATAGTAGGTGATACCAGTGAAGTGGGGAAAACATTCGGGAAAGTAATCCCGATGTTTGACATTTTCACACAGATGAAACGGAGGGGATTGTTGCATGTTCGCTATTTTAGGGACGTCTGGTGGACGAACGGAGTGCATATTCAGATTCGTCTTGTTGTTTTGAGCAACTTTCAGGTACAAAGTTTTTTCATCTAAGTCACGGATTATTTTATATTAATTTATAAAGATTTCATCATTTTCTAAAATTAACAGATTTAATTTAATTCAAAAAATAAAGCAGAATAAACTTTTGTCACCTAGTGCTCCCTAGCCTAAGTGTATGACAGTAAGGCCAGTGGGGTTGGGTTGACCCAGTCAAATGTTGACAAGTCAATATATGAACAGTGTAAGGGGCCACATGTCATTGACTTAGAATTTCTTTCTTTTTTATTTGTTTTTCTTTAAACTAATTGTGGGTCCACATGTCATCTACTATTAAGTAGTACTACTAATTAGACTAACTAACTATAAAGTACTAGTCCCTAGACTAGTACTCCCTCCGTCCCACAATATAAGAACGTTTTTGGCACTACACTAGTGCCAAAAACGTTCTTATATTGTGGGACGGAGGGAGTACTTTGCGTCGGCCGCACACACACACACACAAAACACACACGCACGCACATGGCAAGCCATGGCTAGCTCGCACGGGCACTAGGCCACGACGGCCATGGCCAGCACCTGCAGTAGGCAGCGAGCGACTGTGGCCTATGGCACGTAGCGGCAGCAGGCAGAGCTAGCAATAGCGCTGGTAGCAGCTAGCAAAGCAGCCACAGTACAGTAGCGCGCAGCGCAGCCGCAGCAGTAAAGCGGTAGGACGACAGGCAGCGACAGTAGTGCAGCGATGCGAACGAGGGCCCAACAGTCGGCCAAAGGGCGGGCACGGGCACGCACGGGCATGCGCGGGGGCTGCGTACACGCGTGGGCAGCAGGAGGCGCGACAGGGGAGCGCCGAACGAGCAGCGTCAGGCGACGTGGCTGAGGAGCGACCCGGCGCGGCGGCCGCGTGCGAGGCAGAGCATCGGATAGCAGTGCAGCTGCTGAAGCAGCTATGGGAGTAGGCGGGGCTGCGCGAGCGTGCATGGGCGACATTGGGAGCGCGCCGAGGTCTGCCAATGGCACGGTGAGCGCGGGCTCGCACGAGATCGGACGGCGGCGCTACATGACGTCTACGGCGGCAAGAGCTGAGGAGGAAGGCAGGGAATGGACGAGGGGCTCACAGGGGAGTCGGGGGGCAAACGGCGAGGCCGGGGTGGTCGGAGCAGCGGGTCGAAGACGGTGGCCGGAGATGCAGAAGGACGAAGACGGGGTCGTAGGCGTCGATGTGGGTCCGCTCTGGTCAGCCTCGGGCACGTGGAGGACGAGGTCGACATCGGGAATGCCGTAGGGCAGCACGACGCGGCTTGGGGAGGCCGTTGGCCATTACTATGGTGAGGCGGCGGCGGCTGCGTCGGGCGACGGCTTCGAGCCAGGAGAAGGACGAGAGCGGGGAGGGGAGGCGATCTAGGCTTAAGTAGGCGAGTAGAGGCCAGCCGATGGCCGCCACGGCGACGGTCGCGGCCGTGGCAAGCATCAGGCGTGCCCACGATCCCCTCCCCCTGTAGCAGAGGAAGAGGACAAGGGGAGGGTGGTAGCTGGTCCACGTGGGCCGGCCTGGGGTGTTTGCCTGTGTCGGCTAGGCCCGGGGGGTCTTTTCTTTTATTCTGTTTAGTTTTTACCTTTTGTTTTATTTTATTTTACTGTTTTATTTTAATTTCCCTTTTATTTTAGTTTTATAAATTATAATATAATTTCCTAATTTAGTGTTGTAACATAACCCACTGTCACAAAAAGTTTGACTTCCAAATAAAATAGTTTAATGTTTTATCAATTATAAAAAGCATTTATTTAATTGTATAAGACATTGTTTTAATTACTTTTGAGCATTTGAATATCTTATAAAAATGTGGTTTCCTCACCATTATTACTTATTATTTATTTGTCATGTCGAGAACATTTTAGTTTTAACATTTGAAAAGTTAACTGTTTAACTTGATTTTAAATTTGAAATTTGAACGGGATTTGAATCATCGCAAGATCAAGAAAAGTAATCGTGGTGATGTGGCATCATTAGCAGAGGGTTACTGTAGCTTAACTATCCGGGCGTCACAGTGTAGCGGCTGCTTCTTCTTCTTTGGGACGGCCTCAGGAGGTTAGATGGCGCCATCATTGTCAGGGTCCACGACCGCCGCAGCCTGGTAAGCGTGCTCGAGTGAGCACACCGCATCCTTTTCTTTGCAGGCGGTCGTGATGACGTGACACGTCTCCAACGTATCTATAATTTTTGATTGTTCCATACTTTTATATATGATGTCTTGGATGTTTAATGGGCTTTATTATACACTTTTACATTATTTTTGGGACTAACCTATTAACCCAAAGGCCCAGTCTAGATTTGCTGTTTTTTTGCCTATTTCACTGTTTTGCAGAAAAGGAATATCAAACGGAGTCCAAATGGAATAAAACCTTCGACAGAGTTATTTTTGGAACGATATCTGCAAGAGAGACTTGAGCACCAAGGCAGAGGATATACGGGGTGCCCACGAGGGTGGGGGGTGCACCCCCTCCCCCTGGGCGCGCCCCCTGCCTCGTCGGCCCCATGTTGCTCCACCGACGTACTCCTTCGTCCTATATATACCCATGTACCCTGGAAACATCGAAGCAACAGAGAAAACCCTAATTCCACCGCCGCAACCTTCTGTTCCCGTGAGATCCGATCTAGGGGCCTGTTCCGGAGCTCCACGAGAGGGGGGATCTTCCACGGAGTGCTGCTACATCAACACCATCGCCTCACCATGAGTTGTGTGTAGTTTACCACAGACCTTCGGGTCCATAGTAAGTACCTAGATGGCTTCTTCTCTCTTTCTGGATCTCAATACCAAGTTCTCCTCGGTCTTCGAGGATATCTATTCGATGTAATCTTTTTGCGGTGTGTTTGTCGAGATCCGATGAATTGTGGGTTTATGATCAAGATTATCTATGAGAAATATTTGGTTCTTTCCTGAATTCTTTTATGTATGATTATAATATCCTTGCAAGTCTCTTCGAATTATTGGTTTGGTTTGGCCTACTAGATCTATAGTTCATGCAATGGGAGAAGTGCTTGGCTTTGGGTTCAATCTTGTGGTGTCCTTTCCCACTGACAGTAGGGGCAGCAAGGCACGTATTGTATTGTTGCCATCGAGGATAAAAAGATGGGGTTTATCCCTCTACATCATGTCATCTTGCTTGAGTTTATCCCTCTACATCATGTCATCTTGCTTAAAGCATTACTCTGTTTTTATGAACTTAATACTCTAGATGCATGCTGGATAGCGGTCGATGTGTGGAGTAATAGTAGTAGATGCAGAATCGTTTCGGTCTACTTGTCACGGACATGATGCCTATATATAATGATCATGCCTAGATATTCTCATCATTATTCGCTTTTCTATAAATTGCTCCACAGTAATTCGTTCACCCACCGTAGAATTCTGCTATCACGAGAGAAGCCACTAGTGAAACCTATGGCCCCCGGGTCTATTCTCAACATATCAATGTACAATTTACTTTACTTTGCTGTTTTTACTTTCTATTCTTATATCCAAAAATACCAAAAATATCAAACTATCCTATCTATCAGATCTCACTTTCGTAAGTGACCGTAAAGTGATTGACAACCCCTTATTGCGTTGGTTGCGAAGTTCTTATTTGTTTGTGCAGGTGCGAGGGACTCGCGCTTGGTCTCCTACTGGATTGATACATTGGTTCTCAAAAACTGAGGCAAATACTTATGCTACCGTGCTGCATCACCCTTTCCTCTTCGAGGGAATACAACGCAAGCTCGAGAAGTAGCAAGAAGAATTTCTGGCGCCGTTGCCGGGGAGGCTTACGCAAAATTCATTACCAAGTACCTATCACAAACCCTTATCCTTCGCATTACATTTTTTGCCTCTCATTTTCCTCTCCCCCACTTCACCCTTGCCGTTCTATTTGCCCTTCTTTTTGTCGTGTGTTTACCATCCGCTTGCTTCTTGTTTGCTTGTGTGTTGGATTGCTTGCTTGTCACTATGGCTCAGAACAATACCAAATTGTGTGACTTCTCCAATACCAACAATAATGGTTTCATTAGCACTCCGATTGCTCCTATTACCGATGCTGAATCTTGCGAGATCAATGATGCTCTGTTGAATCTTGTCATGAAAGACCAATTTCCCGGCCTTCCTAGTGAAGATGACGCTACCCATCTAAACAACTTTGTTGATTTGTGTGATATGCAAAAGAAGAGGGATACGGATAATGATATTGTTAAATTGAAGTTATTTCCGTTTTCACTTAGAGATCGTGCTAAAACTTGATTTTCCTCTTTGCCTAGAAATAGTATTAATTCGTGGAATAAGTGCAAAGATGCTTTTATCTCTAAGTATTTTCCTCCTGCTAAGATTATCTCCCTTAGGAACGATATTATAAATTTTAAGCAACTAGATCATGAGCATGTTGCACAAGCTTGGGAGAGAATGAAATTAATGATACGTAATTGTCCTACACATGGTTTGAACTTACAGATGATTATACAAACTTTTATGCTGGCTTGAATTTTGCTTCTAGAAATCTTTTAGATTCGGCCGCAGGAGGCACTTTCATGGAAACTACCTTAGGATAAGCTACCAAACTCCTAGATAATATTATGATCAATTATTCTCAATGGCACACCAAAAGATCTACTAGTAAAAAAGTGCATGCTATCGAAGAGATTAGTGTTTTGAGTGGAAAGGTGGATGAACTTATGAAATTATTTGCTGCTAAGAGTGCTTCTTCTGATCCTAATGATATGCCTTTATCCATGTTGATTGAAAATAATAATGAATCTTTGAATGTGAATTTTGTTGGTAGGAATAATTTTGGCAACAATGCTTTTAGAGGAAACTTTAATCCTAGGCCTTTTCCTAGTAATGCCTCTAATAATTATGATAATTCCTACAATAACTCTTATGGAAAGATGCCTTCTGAATTTGAAACTAGTGTTAAAGAGTTTATGAATTCGCAAAAGAATTTCAATGCTTTGCTTGAAGATAAATTGCTTAAGATTGATGAATTGGCTAGAAGCATGGATATAATTACTCTTGATGTTGATTCTTTGAAACTTAGATCTATTCTGCCTAAGCATGATATCAATGAGTCTCTCAAAGCCATGGGAATTTCCATTGATGATTGCAAAGAAAGAACCGCTAGGATGTGTGCTAAAAAAGAGTGCTTTATAAAAGCGCGTTCTTCTAGTTATCATGAAAATAAAGATGAAGATCTGAAAGTTATTTATGTGTCTCCTATTAGATCCTTGTTTTCTAGTATGAATCTTGATAAAGATGGGACTAGAGATGAGTCTACCTTAATTAAAAGGTGTCCCAATGATTCAAAGTTTTTAGATCTTGATGGTAAAATTGTTAAAAGTGGGATTGAAGAGATTAAAACTTTGCATAGTGATGAACCCACTACTTTGGATTTCAAGGGATTCAATTATGACAATTGCTCTTTGATTGATTGTATTTCCTTGTTGCAATCCGTATTAAACTCTCCGCATGCTTATAGTTAAAATAAAGCTTTTACCAAACACATAGTTGATGCTTTGATGCAATCTTATGAAGAAAAACTTGAACTAGAAGTTTCTATCCCAAGAAAGATTTTATGATAAATGGGAACCTACTATTAAAATTAAAATTAAGGATCATGAATGCTTTGATTTGGGTCCAAGTGTTTCCACTATCCCAAAAACTTTGTGTGATTTGTTAGGTTTCCATGAGCTTGATGATTGTTCTTTAAATTTGCATCTTGCGGATTCTACTATTAAGAAACCTATGGGAAGGATTAATGATGTTCTTATTGTTGCCAATAGGAATTATGTGCCCGTAGATTTCATTGTTCTTGATATAGATTGCAATCCTTCATGTCATATTATTCTTGGTAGACCTTTCCTTAGAATGATTGGTGCAATTATTGATATGAAGGAAGGAAATATTAGATTCTAATTTCCGTTAAGGAAAGGCATGGAACACTTTGCTAGAAAGAAAATTAAATTACCATATGAATCTATTATGAGAGCCACTTATGGATTGCCTTCCAAAGATGGCAATACCTAGATCTATCCTTGTATCGTGCCTAGCTAGGGGCGTTAAACGATAGCGCTTGTTGGGAGGTAACCCAATTTTATTTTCTTTGTTTTTGCTTCTGTTTAGGAATAAATATTGCATCTAGCTTCTGTTTAGATGTGGTTTTGTGTTTTAATTAGTGTATGTGCCAAGTAAAACCTTTGGGAAGACTTGTGTGAAGTTTATATGATCTTGCTGTAAAAAACGTAAACGTTAGCGCTCACTAGAATAGTCACCAGATTTTACTGGAGAATGCTATTTAGTTGATTCTTTTTGCAGTTGATTAATAGAAAAATTCCTCAGATTTCCAATATATTTCAATTTTTTTGGAGTTACAGAAGTATGCGAAAGTTACAGATTACTTGACAGATTCTGTTTTTCGTGTGTTGTTTGCTTATTTTGATGAATCTATGAGTAGTATTGGAGGATATAAATCATAGAGAAGTTGGAATACAGTAGGTTTAACACCAATATAAACAAAGAATGAGTTCATTACAGTACCTTTGAGTGGTGGTTTGTTTTCTTGTACTAACGGAACTCACGAGATTTTTGGCTAAGTTTTGTGTTGTGAAGTTTTCAAGTTTTGATTATGGCTTTGATGGACTATGGAACAAAGAGTGGCAAGAGACTAAGCTTGGGGATGCCCAAGGCACTCCAAGGTAAAATTCAAGGACAATCAAAAGCCTAAGCTTGGGGATGCCCCAGGAAGGCATCCCCTCTTTCGTCTTCATCTATCGGTAACTATACTCAGGACTATATTTTTATTCACCACATGATATGTGTTTTACTTGGAGCGTCATGTATGATTTGAGTCTTTGCTTGTTAGTTTGCCACAATAATCCTTCATGGACACACCTTTTTGAGAGAGATAAATATGGCCTAGAATTTGTTAGAACACTCTATGTGCTTCACTTATATCTTTTGAGCTAAATAGTTTTGCTCTAGTGCTTCACTTATATCTTTTAGAGCGCGGTGGTGATTTTATTTTGTAGAAATTTTTGATCTATAATGCTTCACTTATATCCTTTTGATAGCTTTTAGAACCGCATGCTAATGTGCTTTGGTTATAAAACTAGTCCTAATATGATAGGCATCCAAGATGAATGTAGCAAAAACTTTCATACAAAGTGCATTGAATATGATGAGAAGTTTGATACTTGATATTTGTTTTGAGATACGGGGATAGTGATATTAGAGTCATTCTAGTGGAGTTATTAGGAATTTGAGAAATACTTGTGTTAAAGTTCGTGATTCCCGTAGCATGCACGTATGGTGAACCGCTATGTGACGAAGTTAGAGCATGAGGTATTTGTAGAGTGTCATCCTTTGTGTGGAGGTCGGGGGCGCGTGATGGTTAACTCCTACCAACCTCCCCCCTAGGAGCATGCGTTGATTGGTTTGTTTTGATGACTCGTAAATTTTTGCAATAAGTATATGAGTTCTTTATGACTAATGTTGAGTCCTTGGATTATATGCACTCTCACCCTTCCACCATTGCTAGCCTCTCTTGTGCCGCGCAACTTTCACCGGTACCATACACCCACCATATATCTTCCTCAAAACAGTCACCATACCTACCTATCACGGCATTTCCATAGCCATTCCGAGATATATTGCCATGCAACTTTCCACCGTTCCGTTCATATGACACGCTTATCATATTGCCATGCATGATCATGTAGTTGACATCATATTTGTGGCAAAGCCACCATGCATAATTTTTCATACATGTCACTCTTGATTCATTGCACATCCCTGTACACTGCCGGAGGCATTCATATAGAGTCATACTTTTTTCTAGTATCGAGTTGTAAATCAATAAAAGTGTGATGATCATCATTATTAGAGCATTGTCCCATGTGAGGAAAGGCCAAAAAATAAAAGATGACCCGAAGAAATAGAGAGGGGCTAAAAAAAAGAGAGATAAAGCCCCTCCAAAATGAGAGAAAAGAGAGAAGGGACAATGCTACTATCCTTTTTCCACACTGGTGCTTCAAAGTAGCACCATTTTCTTCATGATAGAGAGTCTCATGTTTAGTCACTTTCATATGCTAGTGGGAATTTTCATTATAGAACTTGGCTTGTATATTCCAACGATGGGCTTCCTCAAATGCCCTAGGTCTTCATGAGCAAGCAAGTTGGATGCACACCACTTAGTTTCTTTTGTTGAGCTTTCATACATTATATCTCTAGTGCATTCGTTGCATGGAAGTCCCTACTCACTCACATTGATATGCTTAGTTGATGCGAGACTATCTTCCTCCTTTTTGTCTTCTCCACAACCACCATTCTATTCCACCTATAGTGCTATATCCATGGCTCACGCTCATGTATTGCGTGAAAGTTGAAAGGTTTGAAAAAATTTAGTATGAAAACAATTGCTTGGATAAAATCGGGGTTGTGCATGATTTGAATATTTTGTGTGATGCAGAGGGAGCATAGCCAGACTATATGATTTTGTAGGGATAACTTTCTTTGGCCATGTTATTTTGAGAAGACATGATTGACGTGTTAGTATGCTTGAAGTATTATTATTTTTTATGTCAATATAGACTTTTGTCTTGAATATTTCGGATCTGAACATTCATGCCACAATAAAGATAATTACATTGAAAATTATGTTGGTTAGCATTCCACATCAAAAAATTTGTTTATATCATTTACCTACTCGAGGACGAGCAGGAATTAAGCTTGGGGATGCTTGATACATCTCCAACATATCTATAATTTTTTATTGTTCCATGCTATTATATATGATGTTTTGGATGTTTAATGGGCTTTATTATACACTTTTTATTATTTTTGGGACCAACCTATTAACCCAAAGGCCCAGTCCACATTGCTGTTTTTTTTGCCTATTTCATGGTTTTGCATAAAAGCAATATCAAATGGAGTCCAAACGGAATAAAACCTTCAGGAGAGTTATTTTTGGAACGATATTTTCACGAGAGACTTGAGCACCAAGGCAGAGGAGATACGGGGTGCCCACGAGGGTGGGGGCGCCCCCCCTCCCCCTGGGCATGCCCCCTGCCTCGTGGGCCCCACGTTGCTCCACCGACGTACTCCTTCCTCCTATATATACTCATGTACCCTGAAAACATCGAAGCAACAGAGAAAACCCTAATTCCACCGCCGCAACCTTCTGTTCCTGTGAGATCCCATCTTGGGGCCTGTTCCGGAGCTCCACCGGATGGGGATCTTCCACGGAGTGCTTATACATCAACACCATCGCCTCACCATGAGTTGTGAGTAGTTTACCAACCTTCGGGTCCATAGTTAGTACCTAGATGGCTTATTCTCTCTTTCTGGATCTCAATACCAAGTTCTCCTCGGTCTTTGAGGAGATCTATTCGATGTAATCTTTTTGCGGTGTGTTTGTCGAGATCCGATGAATTGTGGGTTTATGATCAAAATTATCTATGAGAAATATTTGGTTCTTTTCTGAATTCTTTTATGTATGATTATAATATCCTTGCAAGTCTCTTCGAACTATTGGTTTGGTTTGGCCTACTAGATCTATGGTTCTTGCAATGGGAGAAGTTCTTGGCTTTGGGTTCAATCTTGCGGTGTCCTTTCCCAGTGACAGCAGGGGCAGTAAGGCACGTATTGTATTGTTGTCATCGAGGATAAAAAGATGGGTTTATATCATATTGCTTGAGTTTATCCTTCTACATCATGTCATCTTTCTTAAAGCATTACTCTGTTCTTATGAACTTAATACTCTAGATGCATGCTGGATAGCGATCGGTGTGTGGAGTAATAGTAGTAGATGCACAATCGTTTTGGTCTACTTGTCACGAACGTGATGCCTATATATAATGATCATGCCTAGATATTCTCATAATTATTCGCTTTTATATCAATTGCTCGACAGTAATTCGTTCACCCACCGTAGAATTCTGCTATCATGAGAGAAGCCACTAGTGAAACCTATGGCCCCAGGTCTATTCTCAACATATCAATCTACAATCTACTTTACTTTGTTGTTTTTACTTCTGTTCTTATATCCAAAAATACCAAAAATATCAAACTATCCTATCTATCAGATCTCACTTTCATAAGTGACCGTAAAGGGATTGACAACCCCTTATCGCGTTGGCTACAAAGTTCTTATTTTTTGTGCAGGTGCGAGGGACTCGCGCGTGGTCTCCTACTGGATTGATACCTTGGTTCTTAAAACTGAGGGAAATACTTACGCTACTATGCTGCATCACCCTTTCCTCTTCGAGGGAATACAACGCAAGCTCGAGAAGTAGCATGACGCTGCTGCTTCCTAGCATCTTGAGGATGTTGTAGCCGTGGTGAGTCACTGCCATGAACTTGGCCAGGGATGGGTACCCGAGGATGGCGTTGTAGGGAAGATGAATGTGGGCGACATCAAAGTCGATGAGCTTGGTGTGGTAGTTGTCGCGCTTGCCAAAGGTGACGGGCAGGCGAACCTGCCCTATCGGGGTGGTGGAGCCGTCGGTCACTCCTGAGAAGGGCTTGGTAGGCTGTAGCTGATTGTATGGCACTTGGAGGTTATTGAATCTCTCGATGGACAGGACATGGAGTCTTGCGCCGCCGTCGATGAGGGTCTTCGTAACTTGAACGTTGCTAATGACGGGTGAGCAGAGCATCCGGAGGGCGCCGGCAGTCGCCACGCACTTGAGCTGGTATGCTGAGCTGAAGGTGATGGCGCACTTGGACCACTTGGACCACGTGATGCCGCATTCACTTCTCATGTGAACTGCTTGAAGAGGCGCTGAGAGGCTAGGGCCTGCGCACCACCCAAGATGCAAGCGATGGCGCGAGGCTCCTAGAAGCCCCCAGCCCCCTCGTCCTGGTCGTTGTTCCTCCTTGGTGGTGGCAGCGGTGGGAGGGCGGCCTTGCCCTAAGGACGGTCCTCGCGAGGTTGGTCCCTCCAGGCTCCCTCACGAGGTTGGTCCCTCCAGGCGCCCTCGTGAGGCTGATCGCGCCAGTGGTCCTCACGAGGCTGATCACGCCACTCCTTACGGGGGCCGTGGTCGTCCCAGCATCCCCTGGTCCGGCTTCCTCCACGGTCATTGCCCCGGTTGCTGCGCTCGGGGCGTTGGCCGATGCGCCCTTCGCGGATGGCCCTGAGCTCTTGACAGTCATTGGTGTTGTGGCTGTGCACGCTGTGGAAGGCGCAGAACGGACGGCTGCTCTTGGATGAATCTGGGTGGTCGCGGCCACGCTTCATCTCTGGTTCGGCCGCGAGCACGGCCACCCCTTTGCGTCACATCCTTGCCCTTGGCCTTCCTGTCTTCAGGGTCAACAGCGGGGAGCTCGACGAGGGAGAGGCGCCTCTCCTCAGCTCTGGCGCACTGGGTCGTGAGGTTGAACAACTCGAGGGTCATGCACAGATCTTCGTGGATAGCTAGCTCCTCCTTCATCCTGACATCGCAGACGCCATCGAAGAATGCTGAGATGATGGCCTCGTCCGTGACTTTAGGGATCTTGACGCGGACGCTGTTGAAGCGTTGGATGAATTTCTGCAGAGTTTCTCCTGGTTGTTGCTTGATGCATCTCAGGTCGCCTACGGCCGGGGGGGGG
>LR738709.1:131904836-131977035 GCA_902687465.1 Secale cereale | reverse complement strand
GGGGGGGGGCACCAGGGCTCCAGGCGCCATGGCGGCGCGCCCCCCCTGGGCCGCGCCGGGGGGCGCCTCGGCCCCCCGAGCCCCGTCTGGTGCCCCCCTTCGGCATATATTTAGAGCGTCCTTCGAAACCCTCAGGACGGGAACTCTTTTTCGCGATCTCATCTCTGTTCCGCCGCCGCCGCCGCTTCCAAGATCGGGAGCACCAGGAGAACTCTTCCCGGCACCCTGCCGGAGGGGAGGATCACCATCGGGAGCTTCTCCACCACCATGGACGCCTCCCGGATGAGTTGTGAGTAGTCTCCCTTGGACCATGAGTCCATGACCAGTAGCTATGTCATGTTCTCCTCCCGTTCTTGTGCTTCACTAATTAGTCCTCGTGAGCTGCCCTACATGATCGAGGCACATATGTAATCCTTATGCTGTTGCTATGATGAGTTTGTTGGGATCCGATGGATTATGAGATTATGGTCAGATTGTTCTTGAGTAATATATTTGATCTACCTCTTTTATATTTATGTTCATAAGTAATTCTTGCATGTTCTCCGTTGTTATTTATTGCTTTGGCCAAGTAATACGTAGTGACTCCAAGAGGGAACGTTATGCTCGATTGTGGGTTCATGCCCCTCGATGACTAGCTTGAGTGACAGAAACATGAGTCTAGGGGATGTGCTGTTGCCACAAGGGGGAAAACAACGGTGCTTGTGTCCGCGGGTGCAAGGATTGTTTACTTTACGCAAAGTTCTTTTAATGCAGTTGTCTGTTGCTTTGAGTTTACACTATGGGTGGGACTCGCAACTTAATACCAGCGAGATGTTCTGGATAGATATCTCAAGGTGGATGATTAGTAGTAGATATTGATGGATTTCGGTCTACTTACTTTGGCGTACCGCCCATGCTTTGAACCTCAACCTTTCTTGCAATGTAGTCAGCCTTGGTTTGCGTTCGTGGTCCTGTCAATTGTCCAGCTGTAATTCGTTTACCTCACATAGCTGTTTTATCGTCTTTTGGGAGAGAGACATCACTAGTGAACATCATGAGACTCCGGTCCATATTACCATCATTGATCACATCCGCTATTTACTTTTCGCTATTATTTACTATTGAGAACACTATCTATCACTACTATCATTTGCGTTTAATCCTTTGTGAACTACAAGGCCGGAGGGATTGACAACCTCTCTGTACTCGTTGGGAGCAAAGTTATTTGTATCTATGTGCAGGTCCACGTTGATTGCTAATCCGCGCCGTTAGCAGTTGACACCTACTTGTTGAACCTAGGAGTCTCTGGGGATTCGATCCTTGGCATCTTTGCTAAGGGAAAAACTTCCACAACACTGCATCTTACACCTTCCACTTGGGGTAACCAACGAGGGGTTAGAGGCCCATCACGGGTGCCCTGGAAATTGGCGATGAACCACTCGCGCATCTCACCCCAGGAGCAGATCGATCCCGCGGGCAGGTTCAGGAGCCACGAGCGCGCGCCATCCTTGAGAGCCATGGGGAACCAGTTCACCATGATCTTCTCGTCGCCGCCGGATGCCTTGAAGCTCAGCTCGTAGAGCTGCAGGAACTCAGCAGGGTCGGGGGTGCCGTCGTAGTGTGGAGGCAGGTTGTCGGTGTACTAAGGTAGGGGTGCCTTAGTACCCCAACTTGTGCACGGGTAGTAGCAGCTTCCCACGGCAGGGTTTACCACGCGCTTGCCGAGGCCCGCTCCAGATCCCTTCAAGCCATTCAAGAACAAAGTATTGAAGTTAGAAGACAAGACCCCGGCAAGAGGAGCTTGCCGGGAAGGCCGCACCAGGCTCAAGGACATCCATTCAGCACAAGACCCTGGCAAGAGGTGCTTGCCAGGAAGGCCAAAGGATAAACACCACAAAAGATACATCGCGGCGCATCGTGCGCCCCGACGGGGCCCGGGAAGCGGCAAGCTCCCGGGCCCGGCAAGATAGCGGCCCCGGCAAGGTGCTTGCCGGGGGAAGCTCACACTGTGTGCCTGCGCTCCAGCTCACTCGGCCACGCGTCGCCCTGGGGCCCTTCCAGGGGCGCGTGGCAGATGGCTGTGCAGCCTGAGGGACACGCTGGCGCGCCGCGGTGACGAGGCTACCGCCGTGGCGAACGGAGACGCATGGACAGACGCTTCTGGGGTCGACGGCGACGGGCATTAAATGCCCTTGTCCCCCACCGTCAAGGTTAGGTGAAGACCATTGTTCATCCACTGTTCATGCACTGTTGCAACTACCACCAAATTTACACTTTTACCCTCCTCTACGTTGGCACTTGTCGGTGACCCCTTGAGCTATAAAAGCAGGCCCATGCACAACGTAGAGGGGTTCGATCCCAGAAACTCGCTCACTCCCTCGCTCGGTGCAGCTGGTACTGTAGATCTTCAAGCTCCCGAGCCCAAAAACTCAATACAACCAAAGGCAGGAGTAGGGTTTTACGCGTCATCGCGGCCCGAACCTGGGTAAACTGCCCGCGTGTGCCCCTCGATCTGCTCTCCGTGCTCCCTCTGCTCCCTTACCGCAACGTAGCAGGGGCTCCGGTCCCATAGGTGCTCGTGGGAGGACAGTTTCCCCCGACATCTTTGGCGCGCCAGGTAGGGGGCGTCGAGGTTGTGCGAACCTGATCCGGCGCTCACGCGGGCGCATTCTTCATCAACCTTTCCAACTTCATCGACAACATCAACATGCCTCCGAAAAAGAAGGCTTCGGAGGTTGGAGGCCCGTCTGCGTCGATCCCACCGCCACCAGAGCAGACGGTGGGTGGGGGAGGCGCCGGCGGAAGGGTGGACGCCGGTGGGGACACTCACGGCGCCACCAAGTCCAAGGACAAGACGGACGACCGGGCAAACTCCAAGGCCTCGGTGTCCGTACATGCACCACGTCCCTCTCAGGAGGTGCCAGACCAGCAGCGACGTGGTACCGGAGGTACCATCCGCTTGCTGGGACGTGGACAGGCCGGCGAATCACGGGACGCTCAAGGCCAACGCCCTGGCACGAGCAAGGCGCGGTCGCCGGGACGGGAACATGCTCCTTCTAACGCGGCTAGAAGTCCGAGCATGTCCCGCTCCTCGCACCGTTCACCACCGTTTCCCTCCTCTCCAGCTGAAGCCCTGGCCAGGGCTCAGCTGCTCCTCGACTTCCCTCCAGTGGCGGACAAGGCCGAAGACTGGAGGGCAATGATCCAGAGCCTCATCGCCTTCGCCAACAACGCCGCGCCGCAGCAGCCGGCAACTTCACGGCCACGGCAAGTTGACCAAGCGAAGGCCGATGGCGACAAGACCACCGGGGGTGCGACTACCGTGCACTCCCCGCCGCGGAAGCAGAAAACGCCGCCCCGCCGGATCAACGTCGACGACGACTCCACGGCGTCGTCGGATCCGTGGGCTCGCCGCGATCAGCGCTAAGTCCTCGACGACAGGCGACAAGAGGACGCTCGAACTCGCATCGAGCGTCGACGAGAAGCCAGAAGACAGTCCGATCAGCGAGCTGGGACCGCTGTTGACATGCACGCGCCCGGTGAACCAGGCGACTTGCCGCACGCGGCAGGCTGCCCTGCGTTCACCCGAGAGCTGCGGCAAGTTCAGTGGCCCAGCATGAAGAATTTCAAGCCCGACGTACCCGAGAAGTACGACGGCAAAACTCACCCCTCGGAGTTCCTCAGCATCTACACCATCACGGTGCAGGCTGCCGGGGGACGCGACGAGAAGATCCTAGCCAATTACTTCCCTCTCATGCTTAAGCCAAACGTCAGGTCTTGGCTTATGCACTTGCCGAAGAACTCCATCTCTTCATGGGCGGATCTGTGCCACCAGTTTGTCGGCGCCTTCACAGGCGGCCACAAACCCCACGGCCAGGAGAGCGATCTCCACATCTTAGCCCAGAAGGAGGGAGAATCCCTGCGCAAATACATCCAAAGGTTCAGCCGTGTACAACACAACATCCCCGATGTCCACCCTGCCGCGGTTATCAGCGCGTTCCACCAGAACGTGCATAACCGCCGGATGAGGGAAGAGATTGCCATGACCAAGATCCGGGACGTCAGCGAGCTTTACGCTCTGGCTGACAAATGTGCACGTGCTGAAGAGGGGAGGAGGCTCCCCGGAGAGGATACTGGCGCAGGAGGAAGCGACAGTGAGGATGCCGCCCCCGCAAGGAAAGGCCGGCGGCGGAACAACAGAAAGAAGAAGAGCAAGGAAGTGCTGGCTGTCGAGCAGTCCGGCAAGGAGGCTCCCGCCAAGAAGACACAGGCTGGTGGCTCCGGCAAGGAGCCCGCCCCTGTAGCGGCAGCCGACAAGCAGGACGGCTCCGACAAGCAGTACTGCAAGATCCACCGCACCAAGGGCCACGACCTCCAAAACTACAAAAGGGTAGAGTACCTCGTAGAGCAGCAGAAGGCTGAATACGAGCGTCGCGACAAGGAGAAGGCCCAAGGAGGCGGAGGAGAACCCAGTAAGAAGCGGCCGTTCAACGGCCGGGGAGGACGCCGCGGCAAGGCCAAGCAGCGGCAAGGAGACAGGCCTCCCCGGGGCCGCGACAAGGATGAAGACGAGGACGACGATGAGGATATGGATGAAGGAGACAACAGCGAGCAGGAGTTCCAGAAGGCCACAGAAGTCCTGTGCGTCGATGGAGGTGCCTTTCTGCACACTTCCCACCACCAACTCAAGCAATGGGTGTGGGGAGTGAATGCAGCTGAGCCACCCGTCGAGTCGCGCAGGCTCCTGAAATGGTCCGGCACACCCATCATCTTTGACCTTGAGGATCACCCTGACCGCACAACCGCGGTCGGGTGCTTGCCGATGTTGGTTTCACCAACTATCCGCAACCTCAAGGTCACCAAGATGTTGGTTGACGGCGGGGCCGGCCTCAACTTGATCTCCTCCGCTGTGATCAAGAAACTGCAGATCCCCGACAGCGAGCTCGAGGAAACCGGGACGTTCCAAGGAATCAACCCGGGAAGGAGCAAGCCGAAGGGGAAGGTTACGCTACCAGTGACCTTTGGTGGGGAGCTCAACTTCAGGACGGAGAGGATCACGATCGACGTCGCCGATATCCCATTGCCTTATAATGGGATACTTGGCCGTCCTGCGCTCGCCAAGTTCATGGCAGCTTCCCACTACGCGTACAATATGCTCAAGATGCCGGGGCCGATAAGCGTCATCTCTGTCCCAGGTGACAAGAAAGATGCGCTTATTTGCGCCGACAAGATCTACCGGGATGCAGCAGCCGCGGCAGACGGCAAAACACTTGCCGCTGAAGCTCCCGGGGGGAAGACCAAGACCAAGTCCGGCAAGAGCTCTGGGGCCCACTCCGGCAAACGCACCTCTTCAAAGTGCTGCGCTGCCGTCGAGGACGCGCCATCGAGCTCCACCGACAAGTGTAAGAAAGGAATGGCAGCTCCACCGGCAACCAAGAAGGTGTCCGCGAAGGAGGACGGCACTGGTGGTACCTTCACCATCAGCGCTACACTCGACCCCAAATAGGAAAGCGCGCTCATTGCCTTCCTGCGGGCGAATGTCGACGTGTTTGCATGGCAACCGTCTGACATCCCCGGCGTTCCCAGGAAGGTAATTGAGCACAGGCTTGCTGTTTGTCCTCATGCGCGGCCCGTCAAGCAGAAGGTCAGGAAGCAAGCCGTGGAGCGCCAAGAGTTCATTGCCGAAGAGATAAAGAAGTTGGAAGCAGCAGGCCTGGTTAGAGGCGTAATCCATCCTACGTGGTTGGCCAATCCAGTTGTTGTGCGCAAGGCCAATGGGAAGTGGAGACTTTGTATAGACTTCACTGATGTGAATAAAGCGTGTCCCAAGGATCCATTTCCCTTGCCGCGTATTGACCAGATTGTTGACTCCACCGCCGGATGTGAGTTGCTTTCATTCCTTGATGCATACTCAGGTTACCACCAGATATTCATGGCCAAGGAAGATGAAGAAAAGACTGCATTCATTACTCCATGCGGCACATACTGCTTCATACGCATGCCCTTTGGATTGAAGAATGCAGGTTCGACATTTGCAAGGGTGGTACACACTGCTTTTGAACCACAGATACACAGAAATGTAGAAGCCTACATGGATGATATAGTGGTCAAGAGCAAGAGCAAGGATACCCTGATCCAAGACTTAGAAGAAACCTTTGAGAATCTGCGCAAGGTACAACTCAAGTTGAACCCCGAGAAGTGCGTCTTTGGAGTCCCCTCCGGCAAGCTTCTCGGGTTCTTCGTGTCCCAGAGGGGGATTGAAGCCAATCCCGACAAGATTAAAGCCATCGAGCAGATTGAAGCCCCGAAGCGCGTCAAGGACATAAGGAGACTTGCTGGTTGTGTGGCTGCCCTCAGTAGGTTCATTTCAAAGTCTGCAGAACGCGCCCTGCCTTTCTTCAAAATCTTGAAAAAGGCAGGTCCAATGAAATGGACTCCGGAAGCGGAGGCTGCGCTGCAAGACTTGAAAGGATACCTATCCTCCACTCCAACACTTGTCGCACCTAAGCCACAAGAGAAGTTGCTGCTGTACTTAGTGGTGACCAATCAAGTGGTTAGTGCTGCGTTAGTAGCGGAGAGGGAGGCAGATGAGGAACCCGCATCCCCGGCAAGCGCATCCAGCGGCAAGCGGGGGGCTTCCCCGACAAGCTCTGGCCCAGACAAGGACAAGTCTGCGCAGGAACAAGAAGAAGTGCGAAAGAAGATGGTGCAGCGCCCAGTTTATTTTGTAAGTTCCCTCTTGCAGGGAGCTAGATCAAGATACTCTGGGGTGCAGAAGTTGCTTTTCGGCCTCCTCATGGCCTCGAGAAAGCTGCGCCATTACTTCCAAGCACATGAGATAACAGTGGTCACTCGCTTTCCGTTGAAAAGGATATTGCAAAATCCAGAGGCAACAGGCAGGATCGTCGAGTGGGCACTAGAGCTGTCAAGCTTTGGTCTCA
The DNA here is from genome assembly GCA_902687465.1 of Secale cereale. Lineage (NCBI taxonomy): Eukaryota > Viridiplantae > Streptophyta > Magnoliopsida > Poales > Poaceae > Secale > Secale cereale. The sequence continues at coordinate 131,970,115 of LR738709.1, read as the reverse complement.
AGTTTGAGAGTACTTCAACCATACAGAGCACAGCTTTGGCAGAATTCATAGCGGAATGGACCCCAACACCGGATGAAGAAGTTCCAGAGACAAGCATCCCCGTCCAAGAAGCAAGCAAGGAGTGGATAATGTACTTTGATGGTGCCTTCTCGCTGCAAGGCGCTGGTGCCGGCGTGTTGCTCATAGCGCCCACCGGAGAGCACCTCAAGTATGTTGTTCAAATGCACTTTCCCAAGGAGCAAGCGACAAACAATACTGCTGAGTATGAAGGACTGCTTGCCGGCCTCAGAATTGCGGCCGAACTTGGGATCAAGAAGTTGATTGTGCGGGGAGATTCACAATTGGTGGTCCGACAAGTGAACAAAAGTTATCAGAGTCCCTTGATGGAAGCTTATGTCGATGAAGTGAGGAAGCTTGAAGAACACTTTGAGGGTTTGCAGATGGAGCACGTCCCAAGAGCTCAGAATGATATTGCAGATAGCCTCTCAAAGTGTGCTGCAATGAAGTTACCTGTGGAACCAGGGACCTTCATGCTCAAGTTAACTCAACCATCCGTTACACCATCAGCTGGGCAGAGCAAGAAGAGGAAGTTGGTCTTCGGCGACTACTTACCGGCGGATCTTCCCGAAGCCGCCGCCAAGGTCTCCAAGATCAACAACCAAGATGCTGAGGAACAGTCTGCTCCTGCTGACCCAAGGGTCTGTACAGTTGAAGCAGGCGTTCCCGACAAGCCTCGCTCCGGCAGGCTTGCCGAGGAATCCTCAGCTCCGGCGGAGCCGCAGGTTCCTACCGTAGAAGCTGAGGTTCCCGCAGCAGCCCTGATGCCTTTAGTCCTTGTTGTTGAGCCTCAGGCTCCAGCATGGGCACAACAAATCGTCCGTTTTCTTCAAACTGGAGAACTTCCCGAAGAACTAGAAGAGATAGAGAAGATAACCAGGCAGTCAAGTATGTACCAGTTCGTTGGCAACGAACTGTACAGAAGAAGACTCAATGGTGTCAGGTTGAAGTGCATTTCCCGGGAAGATGGACGGAAGCTGTTGGCGGAGATACACGGAGGCATATGTGGTCATCACATTGGCGCAAGAGCACTTGCCGGGAAGGCGTTCCGGCAAGGTTTCTTTTGGCCAGAAGCCCTCCAAGATGCAACTGCACAAGTAACCAAGTGTGAAGCGTGCCAGTTCCATGCCAAGCAAATTCACCAGCCAACTCAAGCTCTCTAGACGATCCCTTTATCCTGGCCCTTCTCGGTCTGGGGGCTCGATATCCTCGGCCCCTTTCCCCGCGCCGTCGGGGGTTTTGAGTACTTGTACGTCGCGATCGACAAGTTCACAAAATGGCCAGAAGTGGAACCAGTGAGAAAGGTGACAGCACAGTCAGCAGTCAGGTTCTTCAGATCAATAGTTTGCCGTTTCGGAATCCCTAACAGGATTATCACCGACAACGGCACACAGTTCACAAGCCGCACCTTCATGCAGTACGTCCAAGATCTTGGCGCCAAGGTCTGCTTTGCTTCTGTTGCTCACCCAAGGAGCAACGGTCAAGCGGAGAGGGCCAATGCTGAAGTACTGCGCGGACTGAAGACAATAACCTTTGACAGGCTGCACAAGTGTGGAAGAAACTGGATAGAGGAGTTGCCGGCGGCTCTTTGGTCAATCAGGACGACACCAAATCGAGCCACCGGACAGACGCCCTTTGCTCTTGTCTATGGAGCAGAGGCAGTTCTCCCCACGGAACTCGTATACGGATCTCCTCGAGTACTCGCTTACAACGAGCTCGAGCAAGAGCAACTGCGGCAAGACGATGCGTTGCTCCTCGAGGAGGAACGTCTCCAGGCTGCTGTACGAGCTGCTCGATACCAGCAAGCCTTGCGTCGCTATCATAGCCACAAGGTCAAGGCCAAGAGTCTCGAGGAAGGCAACCTTGTTCTTCGGCGTGTTCAGCCCGCCAAGAATTCCAACAAGTTGACGCCGAAGTGGGAAGGCCCTTATCGGGTGAGACAAGTCACAAGGCCCGGCGCTGTCCGCCTTGAGACCGAAGAAGGCTTACCGGTGAGCAACTCCTGGAACATAGAGCATCTTCGCAAGTTTCACCCATAAGGCGCGGTTGCCGTGATCCGCTCCGGCAACCACCTTTTGTACAAGTATTGCCGCTGTTGCATGTAAACCTATGTACAAAGCCGGGCGCAGACCCCGTGCATCAGTAAAACTTTCGTGCTTCGCACCATTTGTCATTTCGTGCTTTTTCCTTGCACTTGCATGTATCATCTGACATTTCGTGCAGCACACACTCCCGGTAGCCGCAAGGCTCCGTATTTGTATTTCCTTCTCTTTTGTCTTTTTCTCTGGGACAGGAGGACTGTTCCCCGCGCACAAGTTTGCCGGGGGGGAAGGAGATAGTAGTATGGACCAAGTGTTGTTCAAGAAAGAAAAGCAGTATGGACCAAGTGCTGTTCAAGGAAGAAAAGTCTTGCCGGGAAGTAAACAACCCGATAAAAGCTAAGTTATCAAAGTTTGAGCATTCAAATTTTTAAATTTTAGTTATCTTCCTTGAACAACCACACTTTGTATGGAAAACCTGTGCACGAAGGAACCTACCCGTAGCTAGCCGCGCCCTTACTTTGTTTCGAGCACGCTCAACGGCTTAAGTGAGCTGCGACAAGTGTCGCGCCCTTACTTCGTTTTCGAGTTCGCTCAGCAATGTAAGTGTGCTGCGACTAGCTGCGGCAAGGTTACTTGCCGACAAGGTCTTTGATAGCAGGCTGCTAAGAGTCCCGCACTCGGCGCTCGCGGCGAGGGCCCCTTGCCGGCCAGTTTCCCTAAAAGCGTAGGGTGAAAAGCATACAAAGTGAAGGACCAAAAGCAAGGGAGATAACACTGCATTGATTACCCAAAATAAGAGTATATATTACAAAGATAGCTTGCCACTGTTCTAATCAACTACTGCCTATGACTTAATTGGCAGCGGCAAAGGAAGCAAGAAGCCTAATTCCTACGGTCTCCCTCGACCCTCTGGATCTTGCCCACCTTGGCTACAATGTGGGCAACTTGGGCCTTCAACGCCTCATGATCAGCCTCGGGCGGCAAGGTGCGGAGGACGTTGATGAGGTTGATGCCGGGGTTGCGGTAGACAATCTTCGACAACACCCGCTCCATGGTGCCCATGTAGAGCCGGCGTGCCTCGTCGGACAGCTGCTCGGGGATCTTCTCCCGCAGCCGCGCAAGCGCCGGCGCCACTCCCCTGAAGAACAGACTCAGTTTGGCGCTGTGGGGGAGGTTCTCGTCAGGGGAGTACACGAGATGCTCCGCCCTCAGCGCCATCATCTCCATGTCTATGTTGGCGGCGGAGGTGACGAGGTCCTCAGTCCATCGCTCCACCGTCTGCTGGAATTGGGTCTGCGAGACGGCGGTGCTTTCCAGCAGGGCCCTCTCAGTGCGGAGATCGTCCTTCAGCTTGGTCTCGCGGTCCCGGGCAGCGTCAAGCGAGTCAGTAAGGGTGGAGACCTTCAGCTCTAGATCAGCAATGGAGTCCTTGGCATCAGTGAGCTCTTTACCCTTATCGGAGAGGCGGATTTGCAACTCCGAGTTGGTGTGGGCATCCTTCTCCCGCTCCACGTTGAGCGCGGTGACCCTGTCTTCACTGGCCTTCAAGAACAGCTCCAACTGCACTACTCTGGCCTCCAGCTCCTTCTTGGCGGTCTCTGTGGCAGCGGCAGCATCCCTCGCCTCCCGCAGAGCCCCGCCAATAGCCTGCTCCCAGGCGGTGAGGTCGTCCTCGTGGCTGTCGAGGTCGACCTTCCGCTGGTTGAGCGCCCCTTCCCGCCGAGACAGCTCTTCGGCGGCCAGCCGCTGCTGCTCCTCGACCTCGGCCTTTTCGAGGACGAATGCTTGCTGCGCCCCGGCAAGCTCCTCGCGCCCCGCCAAGTTCCGGAGGGCCGCCTGGTTGGCGGCACGGAGCTCCGCGGCGCGCTTCTCCAGGTCAGCACCAGCCTTGGCAGCCAGAGCCTCCCGAGACTCCAGCTTCGCCTGCCTGGCCCGGTACAAGGCCAGGAGCCGGCGAAGGAGCCGCTCTTCTTCGGGCTCGTCGCTGCTGCCGGGCGCATCCACAACCTTCAGCCCGGTGGAGGCGAAAACCTCTCCGTCGAAGGTCTCTCCCTCCGCGGGTACCCTAGACGAGGACGCCCACGGGACTTGAATAAAGACCCCGTTGGCGGCCTCCAGGTAGACACCCGACCGCTCCGTGGAGGCGGAGGGGTCGGCGGCCGGTGCAGCATCCGACGGTCCTGCAGCCTCCGGGCCAGCAGTGTGGTCGCTGGTCCCTTCCCCGGCCGCGTCGTCGGCGGTCGGGGCGGTCTCCTCGACGGCTGGCTCGTCGGCTCCAGCCATTCCCTCAGCGGTAGTGGCGTTGCCGCCGTCGCCATGCACACCCTCCTCGGCGGTGGCCTCCGTCTCCATCAGCTCCGGGGCGGGAGGATCTAGTAGAAGAAAAAGAAAAGAAAGATCGTCAAGCAAATATCCAAAAAGAAGAATTTGAGAAGAAGAAGCTACAAGGTTTACCTTCGCGGACTTCCTCGACGACGGGGTCCCTCGCCGAGGAATTCTCCCTTGGCGGCGGAGTAGCAGACCTTGCTGGCGGAGGGCCGCTTGTGCCCTCCCTTGTCGGGGTGCTCGCCCTTGGCGGGGTACTCGCCCTTGGCGGAGTATCCATCCTTGGCGGAGCACCGTCCCTTGCCGGGGAGCTCCTCCTCGGCGGGGAGGGTGGAGCAAGTGGCTCGTCGGGGGCAACCTCCTGGTGCTCCTGCGACTGCGGCTCCACCTCTGCACAAAACAACAAAACATTAGTACAAGCAACAACCTCGAGCGCGCCCGTCAAGCAGACCAGACTTACGCTGGAGGCTGCGCTGGGGGCTCCTCCTCGGAGCAGCAGGCTGATCCGGCAAGTCTGCCGCTGGCGCGTCTCCTGTCGCTGCGGCGGGCTCGTTGTCTTCGATCTCGACCACAGGGATCTTGGCCCTCTTCGCCATCCGCTGGGTCAAGGTCCTGGAAGCCAAAACAAGATCAAGATCAGAACCAAGCAAGAGAAATCAAGACAAAATCAAAGGAAATGAAACTTGCAAGTACTTACTCTTCCTCCTCCTCTTCGTCAGAGCTGAGAGCGGAGAAGTCAAATCCCGCCTCGGCTGCTCCAGCGCGAGGAGCCGGAGGAGAGGGCTCCCTCGGGCGCTTGGCGGGCTCCGGAGCTGTGGGCTGTGAAGACCCAGCACCGGTCGTCGCCGAGGACCGAGGAGCAGAAGGTACCCCGGAGTCACTCCGGGAAGACCCCCCTCCGCTTGTCACTCGAGCACGGGGCGCCTCCTTGGCGACCTTGCTCATCGTAGTGGCGCACGTCGCCCGGCGCTGCGGTCGTTGCTGAGGCGCCGGCGGCCTCGCCGTCTCGACGGCCTTGCGGAGGCGCTTCTTCGGTTGCGGCGGAGGGCTTGGGCTTGGTGGTGACGGAGAGTTCTCCGAGGACGAGGAGGCGTCGTCGTCAAGATTCAAGGATCCGCCGGAGTCTTCACCGGAATCACCGAACTCGGCCTCCTCCTCCTCCTCCTCCTCGGCAGGCCCGCTAGACTCGGTTCCCTGCCCGGCAGCCTCGCCAATCCCGGCAGGCTCCCCGGTAGGCTCCCCGGCAAACTCCTCGAGCGTGATCTGCAGTAGCTTGAGGATCTCCTCCTCCTCGGCCTGGCTCACCGCGTCCGCCGCCTCCGCTTCATCAACGGTGTATCCAAACTCGCCTGCCGCTGATGCCGCGGCGGCCTCCTCCATCCTAGAGGCAATGTACGCCATGTCCCGCGCGGTGGTCTCCCGGGTGAGCCCCTTCCTCTCATCGGCGTTGCGTGGTTTTTCAACCAAGTTGTCGAAGAAGGCTTGCACGGTCTCCGCCGAGGGCTCCAGCCAAGTGGGGACGACCCCGTGGGAGTCGCACTCCGGCATTGCCGCGCGGATGGCACTCAGGGCGGTGTTGTTGCACAAAGGGACTACTCCGGTCGATGGTTGAACCAATCCGGGTGCTTGGGGTCGTGTTTAAACAGTTCCCGGACCATCCCCTTCAGTTCCAGGACGGTGAAGTTGTAGTTCAACCCGGGGCGCAGCCTCATGCGGTTTGCCACGTTGCCGAACTCCCACGCAGGCCTCTTCCTTTCCTGCAGAGGGGCGATGCGGCGGCGGAGGAAATCAGCTCCAACTTCTCCCACAGTCAGATTGGCAGCCCGAAGACGAAGAATCCTAGTTAAGGCGATCTGCAGCTTGTCGTCCTCCGTGGCCAAGTCACTCCAATCCTTGCCGCGCACTATGGCAGTCTGGCGCGGCAAGGTAAACTGCTAGGGATCCTTTTCCAGAATCCAACACCAATCTGCCCTCCACTCCTCCCACTTGCCGCGGAGCTCGCCCTTCAAGTATGCCTCCTTCTTGTTCAGCCTGAAGACCCAAGAGATGCCGCCGGAAAGAGGGGATCCGGACTCTACTCTAGGCGTGAAGAAGTGGCGGAAAAGGGCTACATTTGGGTGGACTCCAACGTAGTTTTCGCACAGATGTGCGAAAACGGCAAGGGTGAGGACGGCGTTGGGGGTGAAATCTAAGAGACGGAAGCCGTACGTGTTCATCACGTCGCAGAAGAACTCCGAGAACGGAGGACAAAGACCGCAGTAGAAGAATGCAGCGAAAAAGTAGTAACCTCCCGGGAACATGTCGACGGCCACGGCGGGGAGGACTTGGGTGCGGGGATGGTCCTTCGTCTCCCTCGCCCAGAACAAGTAGTACTTGTCCCGCAGCTCCCTCGGGCCGAGCCTTGGCGGGAAGATCACCCAGTTCCTCCGCATGGCTGCTAGCCTCGCCGCCTGCTCGGACTTCTCCTTCTTTGCCTTGTCGCTCTTCGCCTTGTCGCTCTTCGCCTGGTCGCTCTTCGGGGCCATGGCGGGGGCGGCGAGGGAGGACGGCGGCACGGCGAATGGGGAAGACGATGGAGAAGGGGCAGAGGCAGGGAGCGGCGGGGGTTTCTGAGAACTCAAGGCGCAATGAAGACGATGGGGGGAACTACCCCTGCTTCCTCTTCTTTTAAGGGGGAAGTGGGGGACGTTCCGCATTTCCCATTAAAGAATAGGCCACGATCTCTCCCACGACGCCGCAATCGACGCGTGCCGTTAGGGAGGGATGCGGTGGATACGGAGAGGGATACGGCTTGCCGCGGGCCGCGTGTGCCTGTGCACTGTCTTGGGCCTGGCCCAACAGCGCTCGGCACCGTGTGTGGCCCAGGCCCGGGGGCTCCTGTCGGTGTACTAAGGTAGGGGTGCCTTAGTACCCCAACTTGTGCACGGGCAGTAGCAGCTTCCCGCGGCAGGGTTTACCACGCGCTTGCCGAGGCCCGCTCCAGATCCCTTCAAGCCATTCAAGAACAAAGTATTCAAGTTAGAAGACAAGACCCCGGCAAGAGAAGCTTGCCGGGAAGGCCGCACCAGGCTCAAGGACATCCTTTCAGCACAAGACCCTGGCAAGAGGTGCTTGCCAGGAAGGCCAAAGGATAAACACCACAAAAGATACATCGCGGCGCATCGTGCGCCCCGACGGGGCCCGGGAAGCGGCAAGCTCCCGGGCCCGACAAGATAGCGGCCCCGGCAAGGTGCTTGCCGGGGGAAGCTCACACTGTGTGCCTGCGCTCCAGCTCACTCGGCCATGCGTCGCCCTGGGGCCCTTCCAGGGGCGTGTGGCAGATGGTTGTGCAGCTTGAGGGACACGCTGGCGCGCCGCGGTGACGAGGCTACCGCCGTGGCGAACGGAGACGCATGGACAGACGCTTTTGGGGTCGACGGCGACGGGCATTAAATGCCCTTGTCCCCCACCGTCAAGGTTAGGTGAAGACCACTGTTCATCCACTGTTCATGCACTGTTGCAACTACCACCAAATTTACACTTTTACCCTCCTCTACGTTGGCACTTGTCGGTGACCCCTTGAGCTATAAAAGGAGGCCCATGCACAACGTAGAGGGGGTTCGATCCCAGAAACTCGCTCACTCCCTCGCTCGGTGCAGCTGGTACTGTAGATCTTCAAGCTCCCGAGCCCAAAAACTCAATACAACCAAAGGGAGGAGTAGGGTTTTACGCGTCATCGCGGCCCGAACCTGGGTAAACTGCCCGCGTGTGCCCCTCGATCTGCTCTCCGTGCTCCCTCCGCTCCCTTACCGCAACGTAGAAGGGGCTCCGGTCCCATAGGTGCTCGTGGGAGGACAGTTTCCCCCGACACAGGTCGGGCTTGAACTTCCCATGACATTGATGTTGCACAGCTCGGGGGCGAGGGCCTTGCAGCCTGCTATTGACACCGGAGCTTGTCGTGGAGGCGGAGCTTGGTCTTGGTCCTCGCGCCCCACCATTGCAGGGGGCGCACAGTCTCGACGCGGCGGTGGAGGGAGTGCTGGCACTCCTCCTCGAGGCCGGTGGATCTCTTGGCAGCTTCTTTCTTCATGCACGGGCGCCCCGCGAGGAGGGTCGCGCCGCGGGGCCACGTGCCTTGGGTCGTGGACGATGCCTTGATGCGGAGGCGATGGAGGTGCTTCATGGGCTACCTCGCCTGCAGAGGGAGGCGGGCAAGGTAGCGAGAGGGATGGTGCAGGAGAGCCCCCAGCGGCACTGACGAGCTCAGTGATGCGGTCGAGCCAGTCTTCGTACAAGTCGTCGACGGGGCGGTAACGCAGGAGCTCACGTGCCATGAGCAACGCATCCTGCGCGTCTGCGGTTCCGCGGCGAGCGAGGAATGACGAGCCCGCCGGAGTCAGCGACGGGGTGGCGGTGCGTCCATCCCGCCGCACCGAAGGATGAACCAATGAGGATTGCTGCTTGTGCCGCGTCGGGCCGGTGGTGGGGTTGGCAGCAGGCGATGGAGAACGGTGAGGAGGCCCGCCGGTGTGAGTTGTCTGAGAGACGCGGGCGGCAATGGCGGCCCGTCGCTCAGCACGAGCACGGCGAGGGTCGGCCATGGGACAGGTGGGACGATGGAGCGTGGATCAACGGAAGGGAAGCTTCAGCGCACCCCTACCTGGAGCGCCAAATGTTAGATTGCGGGTTCCGGCAAACCCTTAAGGTTCGAACACTAGGTTGCGCACGAACATCACTCCTTCCGCTCTAGCTCGCTCTCGCACCGATTTCTAGGCCTAGCTCGTCGTACTCGAAGAACAAGAGAACAAGGGTTTATATTGGTTCGGGCCACCATTGTGGTGTAATACCCTAATCCAGTGTGGTGTGGTGGATTGCCTAGTAGGCTGAGGATGAACAAGTACACAGGAAGAACAGCCTCCTGAGGAGAGGTGTTCTTGTGCTCGGTGAGCTTGTGGGTGTAAGGGAGGTCTCAATCCGATCGGGGCGACATGCCCTCTATGGTGGTGGCTAGTCCTATTTATAGTGACCCGGGTCCTCTTCCCACATGTTGAGTGGGAAGGGATCCCACAACGGCCAAGTTTGAAGGGGGACAGCTAGTACAAGCTATCCTGACAAAAGGTGGTCTTCGCCTGCCAAAGGCTCTGGCAGTGATGTCGTCGTGGGCTCCGTGGTGACATTCGCCCTATCGTCCTTCTGGTCTTGGTCTTTATGCACTAATATGGAAACCTTTGACTGACGCCTCGGGACTCCTCGCCTGCGCTTGCCCCTTTAGCACCAAAGAGGAAACTGGCTCCCTGCGCCCGTTGGCGCCCGCCTGGCTTTGGTCGTCATGGCTTACGTCACGCGAACCTCGCGAGGTGTCCCTTGCCTTGATATCTCCGCTCCTCGGGAGCAAGCCTAGTGAGGCCGCCCCAGGGGAGGTCTTGTGTCGTCCGCCTCGCGAGGCTTGGCCCCTCACGAGGGTCTTGAGCGGTTGCTGATGAAGATGGGCCGTACCAGGCCGCTAAACGAGCCACTCTCTGGGCCGTAGGCAGGCAAGTCTGGGTGCCCCCGTTCCTAGGACGCCGACAAAGCGGGATTACTGCTTGTGCATCAAATTCAAAAACTCAAGTTATTCCAGATGAGTCCACCATACCTACCTATATGTGATATTACCCTGCTGTCCTAAGTAAATTTGCATGTGCCACCTCTAAAAACTTCAAACAAATATATTTTTTGTGTGCGTGGATCGTTCATGGAATGACATGAGGTGGTCAGCATCTTCCATGCTAAGCGGGTTATTCTCAGGTCGAGTGTTTATTCACTCGCCATCACACGAGAAAAGGGCGGTAATAGGGATTCCCAGTCCCAAATTGCAAAAACAAAAAGCTTATAAATAAATAGTAAAAACTCCCAATGGAGTCCAAACCTTTACTTTCCTGCTTGGAACCGCCACTAGCGTGTTTAGCATGGGAGATATCGATAACTGATAGTCGTGAAGCAAAAGAGAAGGGTGCATCTCTCAAAATATCATTTACCTCTGTTTAAAAAAACTTGAGCTCTGGCACCTCTGCAAATCACTGCTTCCCTCTGCGAAGGGACTATCTATTTACTTTTATGTTGTGTTATCACCTTCTCTAATAAGCGCCAGATCTGAGAGCACTGTTGTCATGCCCATTGTGTGTAGTGAATGTTGGGTGTTATCATGACTGGATCTTTTCTACCATGAATTACAATGTTTAGTCGCTGCTCGGACTTTGGAGGTGCTTTGCATTTATGTTTTGCGGTCTCAGAAAAGGCTAGCGAGATACCATTATTGTCATATTATATCATGGTTGTTTTGATAACCTCTTACTGTTTGAGATATCTTATTATTTCTCTCTAGCTAATTATGTCATTGATATGAGTTATTATAATTTTTTAGAGTTATTGTCGACATGGTTGGTTATAATGCTGGCTGAAAACCTAGGTGTTGTTTGAGCTTATTTATGCAAACAAGAGTAAAAGAGTTCGTAAAAGTTTTTCTTTCTCACTTTCAGTTTTTTGACTGAATTTGTTGAGGACAAGCAAAGGTTTAAGCTTGGGGGAGTTGATACGTCTCCAACGTATCTACTTTTTCTAACGCTTTTCCTCTTGTTTTTGGACTCTAATTTGCATGATTTGACTGAAACTAACCCCGGACTAACGTTGTTTTCAGCAGAACTACCATGGTGTTGTTTTTGTGCAGAAATAAAGTTCTCGGAATGGAATGAAACTTTGCAAGGATTTTTTATATAATAAAAGAAAATTACTAGAGCCAAGAACCATCGGAGGGGGGCACCTGGGTGGGCACAAACCACCAGGGCGCGCCCCCCTCCTGGCACGCCTAGGTGGATTGTCCCCACCAGGTGGCCCCGTAGACGTCAACCCTAATACTATATATTGACATTTGCGAAGAAAAAATCAGGGAGAAAGAAATATCGTGATCTACAAGATGGAGCAGCCGCCACCTCCTGTTCTTCATCGGGAGGCGAGATCTGGAGTCCGTTTGGGGCTCCGGAGAGGGGGATCTCCGTCCTTCATCATCACCAACCCTTATCCATCACCAATTCCATGATGCTCCCCACCGGGAGTGAGTAATTCCTTCATAAGATCGCTGGTCGGTGAGGAGTTGAATGAGATTCATCATCTAATCTAGTTAGTTTTGTTAGGTCTGATCCCTAGTATCCACTATGTTCTGAGATTGATATTGTTATGACTTTGCCATGCTTAATGCTTGTCACTTTGGGCCCGGGTGCCATGAGTTCAGATCTGAACCGTTATGGTATTACATTTATATTCATGTTTTAGATCCGATCTTGCAACTTCTAGTCGCCTACTAATTATTATGACCCGGCAACCCCGGAGTGACAGTAACCGGAACCACTCCCGGTGATGACCGTAGTTTGAGGAGTTCATGTACTCATCGTGTGTTAATTCTTTGTTCCAGTTCTCTATTAAAAAGGAGGCATTAATATCCCTTAGTTTCCAGTATGGATCCCGCTGCCACGGGAGGGTAGGACAAAAGATGTCATGCATGTTCTTTACATAAGCACATATGACTATTTACGGAATACATGCCTACATTATATTTATGAACTGGAGCTAGTGCCGAATCGCCCTAGGTTATGACTGTCACATGATGAATATAATCCAACAAATTGCCGATCCAATGCCTACGAATTTAACCTATATTGATCTTGCTAAGTTACTACTGCTATTGTTACTGTTGCACTTGTTACAAAACTACTGTTATCACTGTTACCGTTACTATTGCTGCTATCACTACTATCAAAACTATGGTATTGCTTTGCTACTGATCACTTGTTGCAGATAATTAATCTCCAGGTGTGGTTGAATTGACAACTCAGCTGCTAATACTTAAGAGTATTCTTTGGCTCCCCTTGTCTTGAATCAATAAATTTGGGTTGAATACTTTACCCTCGAAAACTGTTGCAATCCCCTACACTTGTGGGTTATCAATTACGTTGGTACCTCCCTGCTAGACTTACAGCAAGGCACACATTAGGTCTTGTACACAACATTGCATACATGATAGAACCTATGGCTCAGGCATAGGCAATGACTTCCATTTTCTCTCTATCTTCTGCAGTGGTCGGGCATTGAGTCTGACTCAACTTCACACCTTGTAACACAAGCAAGAACCCTTTCTTTGATTGATCCATTTTGAACTTCTTCAAATTTTTATCAAGGTATGTGCTTTGTGAAAGTCCTATCAGGCGTCTTGATCTATCTCTACAAATCTTGATGCCCAATATATAAGTAGCTTCACCGAGGTCTTTCATTGAAAAATTCTTATTCAAATATCCTTTTATGCTATCCAGAAATTTTATATAATTTTCGATAAATAATATGTCATCCACATATAATATCATAAATGCTACAGAGGTCCCACTCACTTTCTTGTAAATACAGGCTTCTCCAAAAGTCTGTATAAAACCATATGCTTTGATCACCTCACCAAAGCGTATATTCCAACTCTGAGATGCTTGCACCAGTCCATAGATGGATCGCTGGAGCTTGCACACTTTGTTAGCACCTTTAGGATCAACAAAACCTTCTAGTTGCATCATATACAACTCTTCTTTAAGAAATCCATTAAGGAATGCAGTTTTGATGTCTATTTGCCAGATTTTATAATCATAAAATGCGACAATTGCTAACATGATTCGGACATACTTAAGCATCGCTACGGGTGAGAAAGTGTCATCGTAGTCAACTCCTTGAACTTGTCGAAAACCTTTTGCAACAAGTCGAGATTTGTAGACAGTAACATTACCATCAGCATCACGTTTCTTCTTGGAGATCCATTTATTTTCTATGGCTTGCCGATCATCGGGCAAATCAACCAAAGTCCATACTTTGTTCTCATACATGGATCCCATCTCAGATTTCATGGCCCCAAGCCATTTTGCGGAATCTGGGCTCATCATCGCTTCCTCATAGTTCGTAGGTTCGTCATGGTCTAGTAACATGACTTCCAGAACAGGATTACCGTACCACTCTGGTGCGGACCATACTCTGGTTGACCTAAGAGGTTCGGTAGTAACTTGATCTGAAGTTTCATGATCATCATCATTAGCTTCCTCACTAATTGGTGTAGGCATCATAGGAACTATTTTATGTGATGAGCTACTTTCCAATTTGAGAGAAGGTACAACTACCTCATCAAGTTCTACTTTCCTCTCACTCAATTCTTTCGAGAGAAACTCCTTCTCTAGAAAGGATCCATTTTTAGCAACAAAGATCTTGCCTTCGGATCTGTGATAGAAGGTGTACCCAACAGTTTCTTATGGGTATCCTATGAAGACGCACTTCTTCGATCTGTGTTCGAGCTTATTAGGCTGAAGCCTTTTCACATAAGCATCGCAACCCCAAACTTTAAGAAACGGCAGCTTAGGTTTCTTGCCAAATCATAGTTCATACGGTGTCATCTCAACGGACTTAGACGGTGCCCTATTTAACGTGAATGCAGTTGTCTCTAATGCATAACCCCAGAATAATAGTGGTAAATTGGTAAGGGACATCATAAATCGCACCATATCTAATAAAGTACGGTTACGACATTCAGACACACCGTTTTGCTATGGTGTTCCAGGTGGCATGAGTTGCGAAACTATTCCACATTGTTTTAAATGAAGACCAAACTCGTAACTCAAATACTCGCCTCCGCGACGAGATCGTAGAAACTTTATTTCCTTGTTATGATGATTCTCTACTTCACTCTAAAATTATTTGAACTTTTCAAAGGTTTTAGACTAGTGTTTCATTAAGTAGATATACCCATATCTGCTCAAATCATCTGTGAAGGTTAGAAAATAATGATACCCACTGTGAGCCTCAACAGTCATCGGACCGCGTACATCGATATGTATTATTTCCAATAAGTTAGTTGCTCGCTCCATTGTTCCGGAGAATGGAGTCTTAGTCATCTTGCCCATGAGGCATGGTTCACAAGTATCAAATGATTCATAATCAAGTGATTCCAAAAGCCCATCTGCATGGAGTATCATCATGCGCTTTACACCAATATGACCTAAACAGCAGTGCCACAAATATGTTGCACTATCATTATCAACTTTGCATCTTTTGGCATCAATATTATAAATACGTGTATCACCAAAATCGAGATTCAATAAAAATAGACCAATCTTCAAGGGTGCATGGCCATAAAAGATATTACTCATAGAAATAGAACAACCATTATTCTCTGATTTAAATGAATAACCGTCTCGCATCAAAAAAGATCCAGATATAATGTTCATGCTCAATGATGGCACCAAATAACAATTATTCAGGTCTAAAACTATTCCTGAAGGCAGATGTAGAGGTAGCATGCCGACGAAGATCACATCGACTTTGGAACCATTACCCACGCGCATCGTCACCTCATCCTTAGCCAATCTTCGTTTAATCCGTAGCCCCTGTTTTGAGTTACAAATATAAGCAACCGAACGAGTATCAAATACCTAGGCGCTACTACGAGCATTAGTAAGGTGCACATCAATAACATGTATATCAAATATACCTTTGTTCACTTTGCCATCCTTCTTATCCACCAAATACTTGGGGCAGTTCCGCTTCCAGTAACCTGTCCCTTTGCAGTAGAAGCACTCAGTTTCAAGCTTGGCTCCAGACTTGGGTTTCTTCTTGAGAGTCGCAACTTGCTTTCTATTCTTCTTGAAGTTCCCCTTCTTTCCCTTGTCCTTTTTCTTGAAACTAATGGTCTTACTAACCATCAACACTTGATGCTCCTTTTAGATTTCTACCTCCGCAACTTTGAGCATTGCAAAGAGCTCGGGAATTGTCTTCTCCATGCCTTGCATATTATAGTTCATCATGAAGCCTTTATAGCTTGGTGGAAGTGATTGAAGAACTCTATCAATAACACTATCATCCAAAAGATTAACTCCCAGGTGAGTCAAGTGGTTATGATATTCAGACATTCTGAGTATGTGTTCACTAACAGAACTATTCTCCTCCATCTTGCAGCTATAGAACTTGTCAGAGACTTCATATCTATCAACTTGGGCATTTTCTTGAAATATTAACTTCAACTCTTGGAACATCTCATATGCTCCATGACGTTCAAAACATCTTTCAAGTCCTGATTCTAAGCCGTAAAGCATGGCAAACTGAACTATAGAGTAGTCATCACACTGCGTCTGCCAGACGTTCAAAGCGTCCACGTTAGCGGGAGGGGACTTCTCACCTAGCAGTGCATCAAGGACATAATTCTTCTGTGCAGCAATGAGGATAATCCTCAAGTTATGGACCCAGTCCGTGTAGTTGCTACCATCATTGTTCAACTTAGCTTTCTCTAGGAACGCATTAAAATTCAAGGGAACAGTAGCACGGGCCATTGATCTACAACATAGATATGCAAAAACTATCAGCATTAGATTCATGATAAATTAAGTTCAATTAGTCATATTACTAAAAAAACTCCCACTTAGATAGACATCTCTCAAGTCATCTAAATGATCATGTGATCCAAATCAACTAAACCATGTTCGATCATCACGTGAGATGGAGTAGTTTTCAATGGTGAACATCTCTATGTTGATCATATCTACTATATGATTCACGCTCGACCTTTTGGTCTCCTGTGTTCTGAGGCCACGTCTGTACATGCGAGGCTCGTCAAGTTTAACCCGAATATTCCGCATGTGCAAAACTTTCTTGCACCCGTTGTATGTTAACTTAGGGCTTATCACACCCGATCATCACATGGTGTCTCAGCACGACAAACTATCACAACGGTCCATACTCGGGGAGAACACTTGCACTTTGAAATTTTAGTAAGGGGTCATCTTATAATGCTACCGCCGTACTAAGCAAAATAAGATGCATAAAAAGATAAACATCACATGCAATCAAAATATGTGACATGATATGGCCATCATCATCTTGTGCTTTTGATCTCCGTCTCCAAAGCACCGTCATGATCTCCATCGTTACCGGCTTGACACCTCGATCTTCATCGTAGCATCGTGGTTGTCTCACCAACTATTGCTTCTACTACTATCGCTAACTCATAGTGATAATGTAAAGCAATTACATGGCGTTCGTATTTAATACAATAAAGAGACAACCATAAGGCTTCTGTCGGTTGCTGATAATTTACAAAACATGATCATCTCATACAATAACGTATAACTCATCACGTCTTGACCATATCACATCACAACATGCCCTGCAAAAACTAGTTAGACGTCCTCTACTTTGTTGTTGCAAGTTTTACGTGGCTGCTACGGGCTTCTAGCAAGAATCGCTCTTACCCACGGCACAAAACCACAACAGTGTTTCGTCAAGTTTGCTGTTTTAACATTCAACAAGGACCGGCCGCAGTCAAATTCGATTCAACTAAAGTAGGAGAAACAGACACCCGCCATCCACCTTTATGCAAAACTAATTGCATGTCTATCGATGGAACCAGTCTCATGAACGCGGTCATGTAAGGTTGGTCCAGGTCGCTACATAGATAAGGTGATGCGGAGCATCCTACGGACATCTCCATGTCAAGAGCCCATGTGGCAAGTGACACGTGCGCCATCTACTTCTCATACATAAAGGTGAATCTTCTCCTTTACACGTGTTCACTTGACCCCTTCAAGGATGGTATACTACTTGACACTCCACTTGTGTGCATGCATAGGTGTTGTCGGAGCTTCACAGACGACAAGGAGGAGCGCAAGCGCCAAGGAACGCCTACACCATCCGCGAGGGAAGCGTGGAAGCGAAGACGGAAGAAGAAGAGCCTGTCCAGTCCGGAACGGGCTGTACTACCGCCTACAAGCGGTACTACCGCTCCCAAGCGGTACTACCGCCTACATGCGGTACTACCGCTCCCAAGCGGTACTACCGCCCGAGGTCCGGTACTACCGCCCTGCCTGTGCGCAGCCGTGGGCCTTTGGCCTTGTATCCCTCGCCACTTACCCCTTCGTGGCTCAGACTATAAATAGACCACCTCCACCTCCTTTCTAGGGTTAGCGAATATGATAGCTCATTTGTATGTGAGCTTTGCTCCTACCTTCTCCTCTTGAGAGAGTGAGACTACCTCCACCTTGGAGAAGATCCCTAGTGGATGCAAGACCTCCCACGGGAGAAGAATCCTTGTGGATTGTCAAGACCTCCCACGGGAGAAGAATGCTCGTGGATTGTCAAGACCTCTCTCCTCATAGGATTGGGATGAACTCTACCATGTATCTTATTTCCCTTTGATTGTTCGTGTACCTTGTGGATCTCATGTGTTTGTGAGCCTAGTGGATGTGTGATTGGACTTGTTCTTGAGTGTTTCTCTTGTGTTCTTCCCTTGTGTCCTTCTTGTTCTTGGGGATTCCCCTCCAATTCGTGAAAGATCTCCACCTAGGGTTCCACCCTACAACATCATGGTATCTAGAGCTATGGTTTCTCACGAAATTGGAGCCCCCCTTCGTGTTTTCTAGCCTTGTTTTGTTGTGTTCTTGCCTAATTTCGAAAATCCCCACCAAAAATAGCCCCAAATTTTTCTGTGATTTGTTGGTTTGATGATGTTTTGTTGGATTTGATCCATGGATTTGCTTGGTTTCGAGTGGATCTAGCATCTCCCCAAGTTTCACCACTTTCCATCCACGAAATCCATCCAATTTCGCCCCCGAAATCATCCATTTCCGCCCCAAATTCACCCCGATCGCGATCTGCGAAGTTTTTCCCGACACCAGCGGTACTACCGCTCATCCAAGCGGTACTACCGCTCTACAAGCGGTAGTAATTTTTTAGTTCCGCTCAACCAAAGCGGTACTACCGCCCCGCACTTTTTCAGCCTTCCGAGTTTCACCGTTTTGACCATAACTTTTACTCCCGAACTCCGATTTGAGTGTTCTTTGGCTCGTTGGAAAGCTAGCGACGTGCCCGAGCTGCTCATCTTGGTTTTACCACCATTTCACTCCATCATATTTTGTGAATTTTGACATCTCTTCCTAGGGCTTCCACCACATCATCCGCTATACCACCACCGACTTCCGCAACCTAACCATTTTGTTTCCCATAGCATTTGTGGTTGCTTGAGTAGTGATTTGAGTCTCCTAAGGTGTTTAGGCTACTTAGGGACAATTGCTTATTCATCAACCACCACCACCACTTCCGCATTGTCATATTTGACACCACCACCACCATTGTTTTCCGCTACCACCATTTGACATTTGTCCTTGAGATTTTGAGTTGTGGTTTTTCCGTTTCCTAAGGTGTTTCGGCTAATTAGGAACGGGTCTACATCAAGAGCACCGCATCTCATCATCATCATCGGACGGTAACTTCGACGACATCTTTGTATATTCCCCTTGCAATTGCATTGTTAACCCCTAGCCCATTTTGCGTCACTTGCCTATCGAGACTAGCCATTGAGTATTGCCGGCAACGTTACTTGTGCACATTAGTAATCATCGATCCGCCCTTCCATTGTATACATACCATATCATCTTGGTATCATCATATCATCCCTTGTGTCACAAGATTGTTCCCGCATATACACAATTGTTATCTTGGTTTGTGCATCGTGGCCATATACAAAAAAGAAAAGAAAAGAAGAATAAGCTTTTAAGCAAAAAGAGAAAGACAAAGAAGCTTGTAAGCAAGAGCCATAGCATCGCATCATATGATATCATACTTGATCATCTTGGATCATCTTGTGCTAAAAGCACCGGAACATTATACACATAGCATACTTGGGATAGAAAGCTCATCCATTTTGCATCTTATAGGTTGTGCACAAGTGTCGTATCCGCCTATTGAGCAATCGTGCTAGCGTCTCTCTTGAGTTGTGCAACACGAGCGTTTTCCGTGGATTCCACATTTTGGGCTCATTCCTTGGTTGCACGACCCCATTTATCTATCCGTGTGTGTGTTTCCGTGTGCCACATTTTGCTATTGGTCTACTTGTTTCACTTGCAAATTTGTGAATCTTTTCCAACATTATTGACTCTTGCTAACTTTTTGCATCAATTTTTTTGTGCCACTATCCTCACCGAGCTCCACCATAAGCTTTTATTTGTAGGTGTGAGTGAACAAGTCCCGTACCAATTCCACTATTCTTTCATTTCACTTTGAGTGAAACGGGATACATCCTCAACTTTGGGAAACGGTATCTTGGTATTGTTTATCTCATTTCCTACTCACCTTTGCTCTAGTCTTGTGATGGATAGGCAAAGCACTTCATCTCCGGTCTACAACAACAACAACGAGTTCGGTGCCATGTCTAGATCACATCGGCATCGACACCATCACCGACAAGAACGTGAAGGTCACGAGCTCAACATCAACAACCGCTCAACGACTTCACCATCTACCTTGGCATCTTCACCAAGTGGCTTCAAGGCATCTTCGCCTTCGGACTTGCGGCATCTTCGCCGACTCGCACCTCAAGACAAGCTTCCCAAGCTCCCGTGGGAGGTCCTGATAATCCACAAGGATTCTTCTCCCGTGGGAGGTCTTGCATCCACTAGGGATCTTCTCCAAGGTGGAGGTCTCACTCTCTCAAGAGGAGAAGGTAGGAGCAAAGCTCACATACAAATGAGCTATCATATTTGCTAAACTTAGAAAGGAGGTGGAGGTGGTGTTCTAGTCCCACTAGTGGACATTTGTGACATTGATTGCTTGCATGATGTTGATCCACCTATTGCCATGCTTCATGCTAGTTCGACTACCTCATGGGATACACTACCCATTTATTATGTGTATGATGATTGCCATGTGGAGTCTATTAGTTGTGATGCCATGTTGCATAGGATCTCTTGTGATCATTCTTTAGGTCACATCATGTTTGACAATCCGCTTGACTTGTCATATGCTATGAATGAGATCAACCATATGTTACAATTGCAATCTCTTCGTAGTAACTATGCATATGCCATTAAGATAAACCCAATTTGCACATATGGCATAGATGACAAGCCCATGGTTATTGGCATTTGTTTTTCTTGTGATGTTATTGACATGCTTCCTTTGCATCATATCCATCATATGCCATGCCATGATTTCCTAGCCTCAGACATGCATTGTTTTGGATGTTGTCCCACTTCTCCACATTATGCTTCCGATATTGCTCATGAGGAGACCCCCATAGTTTCCTCATACATTTTCGGAGATTTTGATCCACCCAATCCATTGCATGATCCCCATACTTGTTTGCACAATATGCTCCCCATGAATTCCAATGATATTGTTGTGCCACATACTTGCTCTAATTTGAGTCTCCATTATGCTATCCATAATAACAAACCTCTCATGATGGATGACATGTTTCTATATCACGCATCTCATTTATTTGAGCATTGGTTACTTTGTGCTAACGAACACATGCACGTGCGCATCATGATGGATGATGTGTACATATACCACGCACACACGATTTTTCCTTTATCTTTGTTTTGTGTAGGTACTCATGAACATTTGTCAACCTCACAATCCCATGAGTTGACAAAACGAGCTCTTGAGAGCGACGACGCTTTGGGATCTCGTGGATTGTGCCTACCACCGTTCTCTTCGCGCAACGACTACGCGCATCTCTTTTACTTGGCTCTCACACGGCTATGGGTTATTTACCACTTGTCACCTTATACCCATACTATCGTGTTCACTTTGCATGTTATGCCTCTTGCTATGACTTTGCCATGCAATTGTGACCCTTGTTTGCCTTTACACATGATTCACTATTATGCCACTTCTATGTGTATTTGCATGCTTGGAGGAGATACTAGTAGCTATTGCCAAGATTTCTTGGTGCCCCATGCTATTGTTGATTCTTGTGTTGGGAGAGTCATGATATCCCATTGCTATTTCCATATGGCCTCTCATCAACACATTGATGCTATTTTGCTCATATCTTGCTTTCATGCTTGTGCTATGCCATGTCCATCACGTATGCTCACTATTTGCACACATGACATGCTTGCCATGATTACCTCTAGTACGTTGCATCTTCGCACTACTAGCATATTTGACTTGATCACCATGATTGCTCGCTATGTTGCATCACCCATGTTCCACTCTTACTTGCTTTCTTGGGTTGATGACATATATGTTCATGCCTTTCACATGATATACATAGATCATTGTCACTTGTCTCAATTTGGTGCATCCTTCATATCCACATACCTTGAGTGCAACCATGCTATGATTATTGATCTTGGAGACTTGGACAACTTACTTGTGATGCACGCTTATTTCTTTGAGCTTCAAGATGATGAGTACTTGGTGATCATCCGCTTCTACACGACGACACCATCTCTTTCCCATGGTGATTTGGTTCTCGATCCGAGGTCGGATCTTTCCCAAGGGGGAGGGGATGATGCGGAGCATCCTACGGACATCTCCATGTCAAGAGCCCATGTGGCAAGTGACACGTGCGCCATCTACTTCTCATACATAAAGGTGAATCTTCTCCTTTACACGTGTTCACTTGACCCCTTCAAGGATGGTATACTACTTGACACTCCACTTGTGTGCATGCATAGGTGTTGTCGGAGCTTCACAGACGACAAGGAGGAGCGCAAGCGCCAAGGAACGCCTACACCATCCACGAGGGAAGCGTGGAAGCGAAGACGGAAGAAGAAGAGCCTGTCCAGTCCGGAACGGGCTGTACTACCGCCTACAAGCGGTACTACCGCTCCCAAGCGGTACTACCGCCCGAGGTCCGGTACTACCGCCCTGCCTGTGCGCAGCCGTGGGCCTTTGGCCTTGTATCCCTCGCCACTTACCCCTTCGTGGCTCAGACTATAAATAGACCACCTCCACCTCCTTTCTAGGGTTAGCGAATATGATAGCTCATTTGTATGTGAGCTTTGCTCCTACCTTCTCCTCTTGAGAGAGTGAGACTACCTCCACCTTGGAGAAGATCCCTAGTGGATGCAAGACCTCCCACGGGAGAAGAATCCTTGTGGATTGTCAAGACCTCCCACGGGAGAAGAATCCTCGTGGATTGTCAAGACCTCTCTCCTCATAGGATTGGGATGAACTCTACCATGTATCTTATTTCCCTTTGATTGTTCGTGTACCTTGTGGATCTCATGTGTTTGTGAGCCTAGTGGATGTGTGATTGGACTTGTTCTTGAGTGTTTCTCTTGTGTTCTTCCCTTGTGTCCTTCTTGTTCTTGGGGATTCCCCTCCAATTCGTGAAAGATCTCCACCTAGGGTTCCACCCTACAACATAAGGCCTCAAGTGTTGAACATCAAATATACTCAAGTAGCGGACGTCTTTGTAGATAAGTAGAACGCAAGCCATCAGCCTTAACCCTACAGGCATTCTGACTGGGAAAGCCTCCTAGTTCGCATGTTCGTCTCCAAAGAATTCTTCTTCAAATTCCTGCTCTTCCATGCCTGACCAATTAAATAACCAGTGGAAGGCCAATGAGTACTTTGAATGTATTCGCAAGCAACCCATATTTTTGGAACAAGTATGACAAGGCATGATATAGCACTAAATAGGAAGTGTTTGCAGAAAGCTAATTTTTGAGTGCAATGTCATGAACTACCTACTAGTGAAGCATGCATCATAAGAGTCTCGTTGTCCATGTAAATAGGTTACAGATATCAACATAACCAAGTTTGGATCATCTCCAACTTAGTCAACACGTCGAGTCTTTTGGCTTGACTCAACCAGTTCTTTCCACACACACACACACACAGACAGACACACACACACAGACACACACACACAGACACACACACACACACACACACACACACACACACACACACCAGGTTTCGCAAGCATTGGACGTAGCCCAAGAGTGGTTACCCAACTATCCTTGACCGTGGACACGGCTATTCGAATAGTTTTACACTCTGCAGAGGTTGCACACTTTACCCACAATATCTGGGGAACTTCCGTGTCATCCACGACCCGCGGTACCTCAAGTACCCGGGGTAAGCACCCGATCACTATCTATCCCTAGACAACACTAACATGGAGTCCACTCAATTGGTAGTAACCCCCGTGCCCAACATTTCACATCTTAAAATTATGGAGCCTCGTGATACGTCTCCAATGTATCTACTTTTCCTAACACTTTTCCTCTTGTTTTGGACTCTAATTTGCATGATTTGAATGAAACTAACCCCGGACTGACACTGTTTTCAGCAGAACTACCATGGTGTTGTTTTTGTGCAGAAATAAAAGTTCTCGGAATGGAACGCAACTTTGCGAGGATTTTCATATAATGAAAGAAAAATACTGGGGCCAGGAACCACCGGAGGGGGGCACCTGGGTGGGCACAACCCACCAGGGCGCGCCACCCCCTCCTGGCATGCCCAGGTGGGTTGTCCCCACCTGGTGGCCCCGCAGAGGCCAACCCTGATACTATAAATTCATATTCATTAAGAAAAAATCAGGGAGAAAGAATTATCGCGATCTATGAGATGGAGCAGCCGCCACCTCATGGTCTTCCTCGGGAGGCCAGATCTGGAGTCCGTTTGGGGCTTTGGAGAGGGGGATCTTCGTCCTTCGTCATCACCAACCCTTCTCCATCCCCAATCCCATGATGCTCCCCATCGGGAGTGAGTAATTACTTCGTAGGCTCGCTGGTCGGTGAGGAGTTGGATGAGATTCATCATGTAATCTAGTTAGTTTTGTTAGGGCCAATCCCTAGTATCCATTATGTTCTAAGATTGATGTTGCTATGACTTTGCCATGCTTAATGCTTGTCACTTTTGGCCCCGGTGCCATGATTTCAGATCTGAACTGTTTATGATATTATCATTATATTCATGGTTTAGATCTGATCTTGCAAGTTATAGTCACCTACTACGTGTTATGATCCGGCAACCCCGGAGTGACAATAATCGGAACCACTCCTGGTGATGACCGTATTTTGATGAGTTCATGTATTCACCATGTGTTAATGCTTTGTTCCAGTTCTCTATTAAAAGGAGGCCTTAATATCCCTTAGTTTCCAATATGGACCCCGCTACCACGGGAGGGTAGGAAAAAAGATTTCATGCAAGTTCTTTCCATAAGCACGTATGATTATTTACAGAATACATGCCTACATTATATTTATGAACTGGAGCTAGTGTTGTATCTCCCTAGGTTATGACTATCACATGATGAATATCATGCAACAAATCAGCGATCCAATGCCTACAAATTTATCATATATTGATCTTGCTAAGTTACTACTGCTATCATTACTGCTGCACTTGCTACAAAACTACTTCTACCACTGTTACTGTTACTACTGATGCTACCACTACTATCAAAACTATCATATTGTTGTGCTACTGATCACTTTGCTGCAGATAATTAATCTCCGGGTGCGGTTGAATTGACAACTCAATTACTAATACTCATTATGAGAAAACCCGTTAGTACTATATTCTCAAATTATTTTCGTTCTCATTAAAGGGTGATGCTAAAGCTAGGTATAATACTCTTACTCCTGGTTGTGTGCGTAGTCCCTAGGATATGATTTATTACTTCTCTGAAAAATATTTTCCTGCTCATAAGAAACAAGCTGCCTTACAGGAAATATTTAACTTTGTGCAAACTAAAGAAGAGAGTCTCCCACAAGCTTGGGGGAGGCTTTGCCAGTTACTTCATGCTTTGCCTCATCGCCCTCTTACGAAAAATGAAATACTTGATATCTTCTATAATGGACTTACTGATGCTTCTAGGGACTTCCTAGATAGTTGTGCTGGTTGTGTTTTCAGGGAACGAACTATTGGACAGGCTGAAGAACTATTGAATAACATATTGAAAAATTATGATGATTTGACTCTTCCTGAACCACCGCCTAAGCCTACTCCGAAGAAGAGGGGTATACTATATCTCAGTCCTGAAAATATGCAAGAGGCAAAGAAATCCATGAAGGAAAAAGTTATTAAAGCTGAGGATGTTAAAAGTTTACCTCCTATTGAAGAAATACATGGGCTTAATACACCACCACTGCCTAAGGTGGTAGAGGTAAATTATCTAATGAAATTCAATGACAATGATAACCCTCATAATATGCATCCTAGCCAATGCCTTCATGAGTTTGAAAATTATATTAGGAAACAAGATCACTTCAATGCAAATGTTATGAAACAACTGAAATATAATTCTGATATGATTGCTCGCTCGAGTGACTTGTTATTTAGAATTTAACATGATGTTAGAGGCATGGGGAAACATGCTTCTATGGTACAAACTCAGTTAGAACAAGTTGCTGAATCTCAAAGAGAATTACTTGATACATGACTTTGCTATTAGAGTTGCAACTAGAGGAGGAAAAATGACTCAGGAACCAATTTATCCTGAGGGACACCCAAAAATAATTGAATAGGATTCAGAAAGAAACAACACCACTGCACCTAGTCCTTCTAGAAAGAAAAAGAAAAAGTAAACGGATAGGACTTTGCATGCTACTAGTGAACCTAAAGTAGAAAAACCTCCTCATAATGATAATGATGTTTCTATCTCTGATGCTGAAACTCAATCCGGTAATGAACATTCACCTAGTGATAATGAAAAAGATAATGCTGATGCTCATGAAGACACTCGACCAAACAATGAGAAGGAACCAGATAATGATGTTGAAATAGAACCATCAGTTGATCTTGATAACCAACAACCTAAGAATAAAAGTTATGATAAACAAGACTTTGTTGCTAAGAAACACAGTAAAGAAAGAGAATCGTGGGTTCAAAAACCTATGCCTTTTCCACCCAAGCCAACTAAAAAGAAAGATGATGAAGAATTTGAATGCTTTGCTGAAATGCTAAGGACATTCTTTTTGCGTACTTGCTTGACTGATATCTTGAAAATGCCTCCTTATGCAAAGTACATGAAAGACATCATCACCAATAAGAGAAAAATACCAGAAGCTGAAATCTCCACCATGCTTGCTAATTATACTTTTAAGGATGGAGTACCTAAAAAACTTGGAGACCAAGGAATACCAACTATACCTTGCTCCATCAAAAGGAATTATGTGAAAACCGCTTTATGTGATTTAGGAGCAGGTGTTGGTGTTATGCCTTTCTCTTTATATAAAAGACTTGTTTTGAATAAACCTACACCTACCGAAATATCTTTGCAAATGGCTGGCAAATAAACTGCCATACCTATCGGTATTTGTGAGGATGTGCCCGTTGTTGTTGCTAATGTTACTATTTTGACTGACTTTGTTATACTTGAGATGCCCGAGAACGACAACACATGTCGATTATCCTTGGAAGACCCTCCTTGAATACTGCAGGGGCTGTTATTGATTGCAATAAAAGCAAGGTCACTTTTCATATCATTGGTAATGAGCAGACGGTGCACTTTACAAAGAAACAATTCCAAGTGAATAGTATTCATGTTATTGAAAAATCTCCGACAATCACTATTGAAAGTTTTCAAATACCTCTACCCATTATTGAAAAGAAATATGAGCTGCTTATTGTTAGGGACTTCCATATCCCCGTTGAGGTAACTTAGTGATTTATGAAAGTTCTTCGGTTTTATGCTAATCGAAAGTGGTTGTTAATAAGACTTGATCAACCTTATTAATGGATCATTTTTAGAGGTATGAAGTTGATGAATTTAGTAAGCACTACCTTCTATCCTTACCTTTTTATTTTCTCTGTTCCTACAAGTCAAATAAAATAAAATGCCATGTTTCGTCTGTTTTCTGAGTTTCCCGTGCAATAAAAAATGACCCAAGAATAAAAGTTCTCAAAATGCCATGAAAATTTAATACTGTTTTTTCTTAATATTTAAGAATTTCTGGTGCAAATAATATCAGAGGGAGGTGCACCAGGTGGGCACAACCCACCTGGGCGTGCCAGGACCCCCAGGCGCGCCCTGGTGGGTTATGGTCCCCATGTGGCCCCTCTCCCTTATCTCTTTATACCACTTCATCACTTACCTCCAGAAAAAAAAATCAGCATTGCTCTCAGTCTCTCTCTCTCTCTCTCTCTCGTGTTCTTGCCCTCAAACCCGCGGATTTCGATCTCTTTGCTCGAATCTCCGTTTCCGAAACTGTTTCGGGGGATTGTTGCTTGGTTTGTGACTCCACCACTTGTCCAATTAGTTTATTTTTTAGTGGTTTATATTTAGAATAAGTAGCTACTTTTGGTGTTGCTGTAGATGAGCTTGCGATACGTCTCGAACATATCTATAATTTTTGATATTTCCATGCTAATATTTATGATGTTTTGGATGTTTAATGGGCTTTGCTATACACTTTTATATTATTTTTGGGACTAACCTACTAACCCAAAGGCCCAGTCCAGATTGCTGTTTTTGCCTGTTTTAGGGTTTTACAGAAAATGAATATCAAACGGAGTCCAAACGGAACGAAACCTTCAGGAGAGATATTTTTGGAGCAAAATATGCACGAAAGACTTGAGAACCACGGAGTAGGGCTGATGTGGCGTCCATGAGGGTGTGGGGCGCGCGCCCCTATAGGGCGCGCCCCCGTGCCTCGTGAGCACCTCGTCTGGCCCCCGATGCCCTCCTTCCTCCTATATATACCTACGTACCCTGAAACTATCAGACGAACAAATAAAACCCTAGTTCCACCGCCGCAACCTTCTGTTCCCGTGAGATCCCATCTTGGGGCCTGTTCCGGAGCTCCATCCGAGGGGGGATCTTCCACGGAGTGCTTCTACATCATCATCATCGCCACACCATGAGTTGTGAGTAGTTTACCACAGACCTTCGGGTCCATAGCTAGTATCTAGATGGCTTCTTCTCTCTCTTTGGATCTCAATACCAAGTTCTCCTCGGTCTTCGAGGAGATCTATTCGATGTAATCTCTTTTTGCGGTGTGTTTGTCGAGATCCGATGAATTGTGGGTTTATGATCAAGATTATCTATGAGAAATATTTGGTTCTTTTCTGAACTCTTTATGTATGATTATAATATCCTTGCAAGTCTCTTCGAATTATTGGTTTGGTTTGGCCTACTAGATCTATAGTTCTTGCAATGGGAGAAGTGCTTGGCTTTGGGTTCAATCTTGCGGTGTCCTTTCCCAGTGACGGTAGGGGCAGCAAGGCACGTATTGTATTGTTGCCATCGAGGATAAAAAGATGGTGTTTATATCACTAAGTTTGAGTTTATCCCTCTACATCATGTCATCTTGCTTAAGGCGTTACTCCGTTCTTATGAACTTAATATACTAGATGCATGCTGGATAGCGGTCGATGTG
The DNA here is from genome assembly GCA_902687465.1 of Secale cereale. Classification (NCBI taxonomy): domain Eukaryota; kingdom Viridiplantae; phylum Streptophyta; class Magnoliopsida; order Poales; family Poaceae; genus Secale; species Secale cereale. Next base: position 131,941,542 of record LR738709.1, on the reverse strand, counting down.
TGGAGTAATAGTAGTAGATGCAGAATCATTTCGGTCTACTTGTCTCGGACGTGATGCCTATATATAATGATCATGCCTAGATAGTCTCATAATTATTCGCTTTTCTATCAATTGCTCGACAGTAATTTGTTTACCCGCCGTAGAATATCGCTATCATGAGAGAAGCCACTAGAGAAAACTATGGCCCCTGGGTCTATTCTCAACATATCAATCTACAATCTACTTTACTTTTGTGCTTTTACTTTTTGTTCTTATAATCAAAAATACCAAAAATGTCAAACTATCATCTCTATCAGATCTCACTTTTGTAAGTGACCGTAAAGGGATTGACAACCCCTTATCGCGTTGGATGTGAAGTTCTTATTTGTTTGTGCAGGTGCGAGAGACTCACGCGTGGTATCCTACTGGATTGATACCTTGGTTCTCAAAAACTAAGGGAAATACTTACGCTACTATGTTGCATCTCCCTTTCCTCTTCGAGGGAATACAACACAAGCTCGAGAAGTAGCAAGAAGAATTTCTGGCGCCGTTGTCGGGGAGGCTTACGCAAAATTCATATACCAAGTACCTATCACAAACCCTTATCCTTCGCATTACATTTTTTTCCTCTTATTTTCCTCCCCCCCACTTCACCCTTGCCATTTTATTTGCCCTTCTTCTGTCGTGTGTTTATCGTTCGCTTGCTTCTTGTTTGCTTGTGTGTTGGATTGCTTGCTTGTCACTATGGCTCAAAACAATACCAAATTGTGTGACTTCTCCAATACCGACAATAATGATTTTATCAGCACTCTGATTGCTCCTATTATCGATGCTGAATCTTGTGAGATCAATGCTGCTCTGTTGAATCTTGTCATGGAAGATCAATTTTCCGGCCTTCCTAGTTAAGATGTCGCTACCCATCTAAACAACTTTGTTGATTTGTGTGATATGCAAAAGAAAAGGGATACGGATAACGATACTGTTAAATTGAAGTTATTTTCGTTTTCACTTAGAGATTGTGCTAAAACTTGGTTTTCCTCTTTGCCTAGAAATAGTATTGATTCGTGGAATAAGTGCAAAGATGCTTTTATCTCTAAGTATTTCCCTCCTGCTAAGATCATCTCTCTTAGAAACGATATTATGAATTTTAAGCAACTAGATCACGAGCATGTTGCACAAGCTTGGGAGAGAATGAAATTAATGATACGTAATTGCCCTACACATGGTTTGAACTTATGGATCATTATTCAAAACTTTTATGCTGGCTTGAATTTTGCTTCTAGAAATCTTCTAGATTCGGCCGCAGGAGGCACTTTCATGGAAACTACCTTAGGAGAAGCTACCAAACTCCTAGATAATATTATGGTTAATTATTCTCAATGGCACACCGAAAGATCTACTAGTAAAAAACTGCATGCTATTGAAGACATTAGTGTTTTGAGTGGAAAGATGGATGAACTTATGAAGTTATTTGCTGCTAAGAGTGCTTCTTCTTATCCTAATGATATGCGTGTGTCCACTTTGATTGAAAATAACAATGAATCTTTGGATGTGAATTTTGTTGGTAGGAATAATTTTGGTAACAATGCTTATAGAGGGAACTTTAATCCTAGGCCTTTTCCTAGTAATTCCTCTAATAATTATGGTAATTCCTACAATAACCCTTATGGAAAGATGCCTTCTAAATTTGAAACTAGTGTTTAGGAGTTTATGATTTCGCAAAAGAATTTCAATGCTATGCTTGAAGAAAAATTGCTTAAGATTGATGAATTAGCTAGAAGTGTGGATAGAATTACTCTTGATGTTGATTCTTTGAAACTTAGATCTATCCCACCCAAGCATGATATCAATGAGTCTCTCAAAGCCATGAGAATTTCCATCGATGAATGCAAAGAAAGAACCGCTAGGATGCGTGCTAAAAGAGAGAATTATATAAAAGCGTGTTCTTCTAGATATCATGAAAATAAAGATGAAGATCTCAAAGTTATTGATGTGTCTCCTATTAGATCCTTGTTTTCTAGTATAAATCTTGATGAAGATAGGATTGGAGATGACTCTACTTTAAGGTGTCCCAATGATTCAGAGTTTTTAGATCTTGATGCTAAAACTGTTAAAAGTGGGAGTGAAGATATTAAAACTTTGCATAGTGATGAACCCACTACTTTGGATTTCAAGGGATTCAATTATGACAATTGCTCTTTGATTCATTGTATTTCCTTGTTGCAATCCGTATTAAACTCTCCGCATGCTTATAGTCAAAATAAAGCTTTTACCAAACACATAGTTGATGCTTTGATGCAATCTTATGAAGAAAAACTTGAGTTAGAAGTTTCTATCCCTATAAAGCTTTAAGATGAGTGGGAACCTACTATTAAAATAAAAATTAAAGATCATAAATGCTATGCTTTGTGTGATTTGGGTGCAAGTGTCTCCACTATCCCAAAAACTTTGTGTGATTTGCTAGGTTTCCATGAGCTTGATGATTGTTCTTTAAGTTTGCATCTTGCGGATTCCACTATTAAGAAACCTATGGGAAGGATTAATAATGTTCTTATTGTTGCCAATAGGAATTATGTGCACATAGATTTCATTGTTCTTGATATAGATTGCAATCCTTCATGTCCTATTATTCCTGGTAGACCTTTCCTTAGGACGAATTTTGTAATTATTGATATGAAGGAAGGAAATATTATATTCCAATTTCCGTTAAGGAAAGGCATGGAACACTTTCCTAGAAAGGAAATCAAATTACCATATGAATCTATTATGAGAGCCACTTATGGATTGCCTTCCAAAGATGGCAATACCTAGATCTATCCATGTATCATGCCTAGCTAGGGACGTAAAACGATAGCGCTTGTTGGGAGGCAAACCAATTTAATATTTTTTGTTTTTGCTTCTGTTTAGGAATAATAATTGCATCTAGCTTCTGTTTTGATGTGGTTTTGTGTTTTAATTAGTGTTTGTGCCAAGTAGAACCTTTGGGAAGACTTGTGTGAAGTTTATATGATCTTGCTGTGAAAAACAGAATCGTTAGCGCTCGCTAGAATGGTCACCAGATTTTACTGGAGTGTGCTATTTAGTTGATTATTTTTGCAGATGATTAATAGACAAATTACTCAAGTTTACCAATTTAGTTCAATTTTTTTGGAGTTACAGAAGTATGCGAAAACTGCAGATTACTACAGACTGTTCTGTTTTTCACAGATTCTGTTTTTCGTGTGTTGTTTGCTTATTTCAATGCATCTATGAGTAGTATTGGAGGATATTAACCATAAAGAAGTTGGAATACAATAGGTTTAACACCAATATATAAAAATAATGAATTCATTGCAGTACCTTTGAGTAGTGGTTTGCTTTCTTATACTAACATAGCTCACGAGATTTTTGTCTAAGTTTTGTGTTGTGAAGTTTTCAAGTTTTGAGTATTGCTTTGATGGACTATGGAACAAAGAGTGGAAAGAGCCTAAGGTTGGGGATTCCCAAGGCATCCCGAGGTAAAATTCAAGGACAACCAAAAGCCTAAGCTTGGGGATGCCCCGGGAAGGCATCCCCTCTTTCGTCTTCATCTATTGGTAACTATACTTGGAGCTATATTTTTTATTCACCACATGATATGTGTTTTACTTGGAGCGTCTTGTATAATTTGAGTCTTTGCTTGTTAGTTTGCCACAATTATCCTTGCTGGACACACCTATTTGAGAGAGTTAAATATGGCCTAGGAATTGATAGAACACTCTATGTGCTTCACTTATATCTTTTGAGTTGAATAGTTTTTGTTCTAGTGCTTCACTTATATCTTTTAGAGCACGGTGGTGATTATATTTTGTAGAAATTGTTGAACTCTCATGCTTCACTTATATCCTTTTGAGAGTCTATTAAAACATCATGGTAATGTGCTTTGACTATAAAACTAGTCTTCACATGATAGACATCCAATATCAATGTAGTAAAGACTTTCACACTACGTGCATTGAATATGATGAGAAGTTGGATGCTTGATAATTGTTTTGAGATATGAGGATAGGTATATTAGAGTCATGCTAATGTAGTTATTATGAAATTGAGAAATGCTTGTGTTAAGGTTAGTGATTCCCGTAGCATGCACGTATGGTGAACCGCTATGTGACGAAGTTAGAGCATGATGTATTTGTAAAGTGTCAACCTTTGTGTGGAGGTCGGGGCGCGCGATGGTTAACTCCTACCAACCTCCCCCCTAGGAGCATGCGGTGATTGCTTTGTTTTGATGACTCATAGATTTTTGCAATAAGTATATGAGTTCTTTATGACTAATGTTGAGTCCATGGATTATACGCACTCTCACCCTTCCACCATTGCTAGCCTCTCTTGTATCGCGCAACTTTCGCCGGTACCATATACCCATCATATATATTCCTCAAAACAGCCACCATACCTACCTATCATGGAATTTCCATAGCCATTCCGAGATATATTGCCATGCAACTTTCCACCTGTTCCGTTCATATGACACCCATCATATTGTCATATTGCCATGCATGATCATGTAGTTGACATCGTATTTGTGGCTAAGCCACCATGCATAATTTTTCATACATGTCACTATTGATTCATCGCACATCCCGGTACACCGCCGTAGGCATTCATATAGAGTCATACTTTGTTCTAGTATCGAGTTGTAATTCAATATAAGTTTGATGATTATCATTATTAGAGCATTGTCCCATGTGAGGAAAGGCCAATAAAATAAGAGATGGCCCAAAAAAAGAGGGGCTAAATAAAAAAAGAAGAGAGAAAGCCCCTCCAAAAAAATGAGAGAAAAGAGAGAAGGGACAATTTCTAATATCTTTTTCCACACTTGTGCTTCAAAGTAGCACCATGTTCTTCATGATAGAGAGTCTCATGTTTAGTCACTTTCATATACTAGCGGGAATTTTCATTATAGAACTTGGCTTGTATATTCCAATGATGGGCTTCCTCAAATGCCGTAGGTCTTCATGAGCAAGCAAGTTGGATGCACACCCACTTAGTTTCTTTTGTTGAGCTTTCATACATTTTTATCTCTAGTGCATCCGTTGTATGGCAATCCCTACTCACTCACATTGATATCTATTGATGGGCATCTCCATAGCTCGTTGATACGCCTAGTCGATGTGAGACTATCTCCCTCCTTTTTGTCTTCTCCACAACCACCACTCTATTCCACCCATAGTGCTATGTCCATGGCTCACGCTCATGTATTGTGTGAAAGTTGAAAGGTTTGAAAGAATAGTGTATGAAAACAAGTGCTTGGCTGAAACCGGGGTTGTGCATGATATGAATATTTTGTGTGATGAAGAGGGAGCATAGCTAGACTATATGATTTTGTAGGGATAACTTTATTTAGCCATAGTATTTTGAGAAGACATGATTGCTTTGTTAGCATGCTTGAAGTATTATTATTTCTTATGTCAATATAGACTTTTGTCTTGAATCTTTCAGATCTGAACATTCATGCCACAATTAAGAGAATTACATTGAAAATCTATGTTGGTTAGCATTCCACATCAAAAATTCTATTTTTATCATTTACCTACTTGAGGACGAGCAGGAATTAAGCTTGGGAATGCTTGATACGTCTCCAACGTATCTATATTTTTTAATTGTTCCATGATATTGCTTATGATGTTTTGGATGTTTAATGGGCTTTGCTATACACTTTTATACTATTTTTGGGACTAACCTACTAACCCAAAGGCCCGGTCCAGATTGTTGTATTTCGCCTGTTTTAGGGTTTTACAGAAAAGGAATATCAAATAGAGTCCAAAAGGAATGAAACCTTCGGGAGAGATATTTTTGGAGCAAAATACGCACGGGGGACGAGAGAACCACGGAGTAGGGCTGACGGGGCGTCCACGAGGGTGGGGACGCCTCCCCCTATAGAGCGCGCCCCCTACCTCATGGGCACCTCGTCTGGCCCCCGGTGCCCTCCTACCTCCTATATATACCTACGTACCCCGAAACTATCAGACGAACAGAGAAAACCCTAGTTCCACCGCCGCAACCTTCTGTTCCTGTGAGATCCCATATTGGGGCCTGTTCCGGAGCTCCGACGGAGGGGGGGGGGGGATCTTCCACGGAGTGCTTCTACATCATCATCATCGCCTCACCATGAGTTGTGAGTAGTTTACCATAGACCTTCGGGTTCGTGGCTAGTATCTAGATGGCTTCTTCTCTCTCTTTTGGATCTCAATACCAAGTTATCCTCGGTCTTCGAGGAGATCTATTCGATGTAATCTCTTTTTGCGGTGTGTTTGTCGAGATCCGATGAATTGTGGGTTTATGATCAAGATTATCTATGAGAAATATTTGGTTCTTTTCTGAACTCTTTATGTATGGTTATAATATCCTTGCAAGTCTCTTTGAATTATTGGTTTGGTTTGGCCTACTAGATCTATAGTTCTTACAATGGGAGAAGTGCTTGGCTTTGGGTTCAATCTTGTGGTGTCCTTTCCCTGTGACAGTAGGGGCATCAAGGCACGTATTGTATTGTTGCCATCGAGGATAAAAAGATGGGGTTTATATCACTAAGTTTGAGTTTATCCCTCTACATCATGTCATCTTGCTTAAGGCGTTACTCCGTTCTTATGAACTTAATACACTAGATGCATGCTGGATAGCGATCGATGTGGGGAGTAATAGTAGTAGATGCAGAATCGTTTCGGTCTACTTGTCTCGGACGTGATGCCTATATATAATGATCATGCCTAGATAGTCTCATAATTATTCTCTTTTCTATCAATTGCTCGACGGTAATTTGTTTACCCGCCGTAGAATATCGCTATCATGAGAGAAGCCACTAGAGAAAACTATGGCCCCCGGGTCTATTCTCAACATATCAATCTATAATCTACTTTACTTTTCCGCTTTTACTTTCTGTTCTTATAATCAAAAATTCCAGAAATATCAAACTATCCTATCTATCAGATCTCACCTTCGTAAGTGACCGTAAAGGGATTGACAACCCCTTATCGCGTTGGCTGCGAAGTTCTTATTTGTTTGTGCAGGTGCGAGGGACTCGTGCATGGTATCCTACTGGATTGATACCTTGGTTCTCAAAAACTGAGGGAAATACTTATGCTACTGTGTTGCATCTCCCTTTCCTCTTCGAGGGAATACAACGCAAGCTCGAGAAGTAGCAGCTTGCATGTTGAATTCTTAGAGTTCTAAGTAGTTTTAATGCTTGTTATGGCTTCTATGTATCCCTATGAGTAGTTTCTATCAGTTTTATAAAGTTTTGTTGCGAAAAAATTTGTGGACTAAAATTTTCAGAATTTTGTTCATAGGAAAACCATGAGTTTCTTTAGGAAGTTTGCTTCCAAAAAGAACTCCAAGGGTGTGATTAGGGAGTCATCCAATAGTGATCTCCACTTCCGGAGAAGGGCAGAACTACGGCCATGCGAATGGCCGCATGCCCCATTCATGGAAGTTGCTGGAATCCTTCAAGACTTTGCAAAATATGCTGCTAATGCCGGCCTCACCAACTTTATTATGACTGAATGCGAACAATATCATCTCCTCACAAATTCCTTTGTGCAAAATTTTACCTTTCTTCCTAGGAATAATCCTCCTGAGGTGCAGTTTTAATTATATGTTGAAACCCGTCAGATACCGCTTACTGAATTTTGCGAAATATGCTTGCTTCCTACTGATGGTAGTTTGGCAGAGCCTAGACCCGCAGAGTTTGAAAGCTTTTACCGTACTCTGACAGTGGGCAACGAGAGAGGGGTGCCCGGTATCACTGCCTCTAGCTTGCATTTTGGTGCTTTTTGTTATTTTACTCTTTTCATTACAAAATGCTTGCTAGCTAGAGAGAAGGTGGGTGCACTCAGTTCACCAGACCTCGCCATTTTGCGTCGTGCACTAGAGGGCAACAACACTTATAGCTTGGGAGCTATTGTGGCATGCCGCCTCCACATTAATAAGTCTAAGGGTAAAATACATGGAGGTATTTATGCCACTCGTTTGGCGACTCGCTTTAACGTTCAGATATGCCTCCATGATTTTCTTTTACCCAAGGTCTACCCAGATCGTGTTGCTATGGATCACCACTAGTTCACTGCTGCCGATTATCCTAATTCATATTCCTTATAACCTAGTTTTTAGTGTAACAACTCGTGATATCATTCCACTGCCTGCACCTTCTTTGTTTGATCCTGTCGCCAAGGGTGGATACAGGATTACGCCTACGAATATCATTACCTATCGGAACGCCCAGGCTGCAGGAGAGGAGGAGCCTCACCAGTGGGATGAGTGGATGGCTGCTCCTCAGTACCCCAACGACTATCCATGCTAGTGATTGCATGCCAGGTTAAGCCAAAAGCCTAAGCTTGGGGGAATACGTGTTTCTCACCGACTTTACATTAATGTTCACACCTTTTCCATTGTATTATACATTCTTAATTTTATTTTCTCATTTTCTTCTTGTGTGTTTGAAAAACTTGATAAAATACAAAAATATTTTCTTTTTTTTTCTAGATTAGTTCGTAGAAGCACTAAAAAGAAAACCCCAAAAGATTTCCTTGTTCTTCTTTTGCTTGTTGGGAGCTGTCCCTTGTAAATAGTTTTTCTCGATTTTGCTTCCTTGTTCCAGAAAACCAAAAACTCCAAAAATATTTCAGTGTGTTTTTCAGAATTTCTTCTATGTTTATGGAGTCGTATCAAGGAGAATACCATGATGAAAATGTTGAGTGGCTCTCATATGCATAACTGTTGATCTAACAAAGAGCCCATTTTACCTTGTCTTCTCCTGTTAAATAAAATGTTTGCAAATTCCAGCTTAGTCCACATCACTGTTGCACCATTATTATTATTATTTCACATCATTTGGTTATGCAAGTGAAAGGCAATAATGACGATATTCAATGAACTGGCCGTGGCAGAGAGAAACTAGTATGAACTCGACTTGCTCTATTTTTATAAATAGGTTTAACCTAGCATCCATGATTCAGCCCATTATGATTAAGCATGTTTGCAATGACAATTATAGATTATAGTTTCACATGACATGCATAAGTATCTAAGAGTTGATAATGATTTATCTTGGATATCAACATTGTGTTAAAATGATTATGATGTAGTATGATGATATGGTATCCTCCCCTGATTGTTCGAGTGGCTTGACTTGGCACATGTTTATGCATGTAGTTGAATCAAATCCAACATAGCCTCTATGATATTTATGTTCATGGTGTCCATATCCTACTCATGCGGGTGTCCAATGTTTATTATGCATGATGCCTATTCATGACCATTGTTGCTCTCTAGCTGGCCGCTTCCCAACCTATTTGCTAGCCATCACCCGTACTAAGCGGGATTACTGCTTGTGCATCAAATTAAAAAAACTCAAGTTATTCCAGATGAGTCCACCATACCTACCTATATGCGGTATTACACTCCCGTCCTAAGTAAATTTGCATGTGCCACCTCTAAAAACTTCAAATAAATATCCTTTTTGTGTGCCTGGATCGTTCATGGAATGACAGGAGGTGGTCAGTATCTGCCATATTAAGAGGGATATTCTTAGGTCGAGTGTTTATTCACTCGCCATCGCAGGAGAAAAGGGCAGTAATAGGGATTCCCAATCCTAAATTGCAAAAAGAAAAACTTACAAATAAACAAACAAAAACTTCCAATGGAGTTCTAAACTTTACTTTTCTGCTTGGGAACCACCACTAGCGTGTTTAGAATGGGAGATATTGCTAATTGTTAGTCGTGAAGTAAATGAGAAGGGTGCATCTCTCAAAATATCATTTACCTCTATTTTAAAAACTTGAGCTCTAGCACCTCTGCAAATCACTCATTCCCTCTGCAAAGGGACTATCTATTTACTTTTATGTTGTGTCATCACCTTCTCTAATAAGCGCCAGATCTGAGAGAACTACTGTCATGCCTATGTATTGTGTGTAGTGAATGTTGGGTGTTATTGATACATCTCCAACGTCTCTATACTTTTTTATTGTTCCATGCTATTATTTATGATGTTTTGGATGTTTAATGGGCTTTGTTATGCACTTTTATATTATTTTTGGGACTAACCTATTAACCCAAAGGCCCAGTCCAGATTGCTCTTTTTTTTTGCCTATTTCAGGGTTTTACAAAAAAGGAATATCAAACGGAGTCCAAACGGAATGAAACCTTTGGGAGAGATATTTTTGGAGCAAAATCTGCACGGGAGACTTGAGAACCACGGAATAGGGCTAACGTGGCGTCCACGAGGGTGCCCCCCACAAGGCACGCCCCCTGCCTCGTGGGCCCCACGTTTGGCCCTCGGTGCCCTCCTTCCACCTATATATACCAATGTACCTCGAAAACATCAAGAGAGAGAGAAAACCCTAGTTCCACCGCCGCAACCTTGTATTTCCGTTAGATCCCATCTTGGGGCCTGTTCCAGAGCTCCGCCGAAGGGGGGGGGGTCTACCACGGAGTGCTTCTACATCATCATCATCGCCTCACCATGAGTTGTGAGTAGTTTACCACAGTCCTTCGGGTCCATAGTTAGTACCTAGATGGCTTCTTCTCTCTCTTTGGATCTCAATACCAAGTTCTCCTCGGTCTTCAAGGAGATCTATTCGATGTAATCTCTTTTTGCGGTGTGTTTGTCGAGATCCGATGCATTGTGGGTTTATGATCAAGATTATCTATGAGAAATATTTGGTTATTTTCTGAACTCTTTTATGTATGATTGTAATATCTCTTGCAAGTCTCTTCGAATTATCGCTTTGCTTTGGCCTACTAGATCTATAGTTCTTGCAATGGGAGAAGTGCTTGGCTTTGGGTTCAATCTTGCAGTGTCCTTTCCCAGTGACAGTAGGGGCAGCAAGGCACGTATTGTATTGTTGCCATCAAGGATAAAAAGATGGGGTTCATATCATATTGTTTGAGTTTATCCCTCTACATCATGTCATCTTGCGTAAGGCGTTACTCTGTTCTTATGAAGTTAATACTCTAGATGCATGCTGGATAGCGGTCGATGTGTGGAGTAATAGTAGTAGATGCAGAATCGTTTCGGCCTACTTGTCTCGGACGTGATGCCTATATATAGTGATCATGCCTAGGTAGTCTCATAATTAGTTGCTTTTCTATCAATTGCTCAACAGTAATTCGTTCACCCACCGTAGAATTCTGCTATCATGAGAGAAGCCACTAGAGAAACCTATGCCCCCCGGGTCTATTCTCAACATATCAACCTACAATCTACTTTACTTTTCCGTTTTTACTTTCTGTTCTTATATCCAAAAAATACCAAAAACATCAAACTATCATCTCTATCAGATCTCACTTTCGTAAGTGACCATAAAGGGATTAACAACACCTTATCGCGTTAGCTGCGAAGTTCTTATTTGTTTGTGCAGGTGCGAGGGACTCGCGCGTGGTCTCCTACTGGATTGATACCTTGGTTCTAAAAAACTGAGGGAAATACTTACGCTACTGTGCTGCATCTCCCTTTCCTCTTCGAGGGAATACAACGCAAGCTCGAGAAGTAGCAAGAAGAATTTCTGGCGCCCTTGCCGGGGAGGCTTACGCAAAAGTCATATACCAAGTACCTATTACAAACCCTTATCCTTCGCATTACCTTTTTTTTGCCTCTCGTTTTCCTTTCCCCCACTTCAACCTTGCCATTTTATTTGCCCTTTTTCCGTCCGCTTGCCTCTTGTTTGCTTGTGTTGCTATGTGCCCTCTATTAGCTTGCATCTTCGCTTGCTAAATTATGGATCCTCGTCCACTTGCTAATCTTTTTAAGAGATTCAATTATGTTGAACCAATTGCTATTGAGTTGCATGCACTAGATTATCTTTATGGGGTTTTGCTTGAAATTCATGAATCTGAAAATTGTGCGGAATTGTTAAAAGAAAAAGTGATTCACGATAGATCCTTTAATGAAAAGAATGATTGCAATGATGTTATTATAAATTCTATTGATGTCAATTGTGTTAATGATATGCAAAACCCTAAGCTTGGGTATGCTAGTATTGCTATGTCCACTACTTGTTGCAATGATCATGATTGGGGTCATTCTTCTTATGATCTTGAAAATTTATTTAAGCCCCATGATATATATTAGATTGATAATAATGTTTGCAATAATATTGAAAGTGGGTTTGGAAGAGTGTCAACTTTAGATCCCACATATTTGGAGAATGTTCAATCTTATGATATTTTTGATAAAAGTGGGTTTGGAGAGGTCATGACTTTAGTTAATGTTGATCCCACTATTTTGGAAGAGTGTCAACTTCGTATGCATGTGGATCGTGTTGAGAATATGTTTTGTGATACCTATATTGTTGAATTCGCTTATGATCCTAAATGCAATTATTATGAGCGAGGAAAACATGGTTGTAGAAATCTTCATGTTACTAAATTACCTCTCTTCATGTTGAGATTGATCTTGTTTCTTTCTTCTTCCTTGCATATGCTAGACCTTCCTTGTCTTGCTAATTTATTTTCCTATAAAATGCCTATGCATAGGAAGTATGTTAGACTTAGATGTGATTTTTACATGCCTTATGATGCTCTTTTAGTGCTTCAAGTCTTGTCTTTCATGTGAGCATCATTGAATTTTCAAGCCTATCTTAATGGCTATAAAGAAAGTGCTTGTTGGGAGGCAACCAAATTTTATTTTCTTTGTTTTTGCTTCTGTTTAGGAATAAATATTGCATCTAACTTCTGTTCAGATGTGGTTTTGTGTTTTAATTAGTGTTTGTGCCAAGTAGAACCTTTGGGAAGACTTGTGTGAAGTTTATATGATCTTGCTGTAAAAAACAGAATCGTTAGCGCTCACTAGAATAGTCACCAGATTTTACTGGAGTGTGCTATTTAGTTGATTCTTTTTGCAGATGATTAATAGACAAATTCCTCACGTTTAGCAATTTATTTCATTTTTTTTGGAGTTACAGAAGTATGCGAAAGTTATAGATTACTACAGACTGTTCTGTTTTTGACAGATTCTGTTTTTCGTGTGTTGTTTGCTTATTTGGATGAATCTATGAGTAGTATTGGAGGATATTGTGATGCCCCTGATTTGACTGTACACTAATCATGCACGCAAATGTGTACGACCAAGATCAAGGACTCACTGGAAGATATCACAACACAACTCTAGACACAAATTAAAACAATACAAGCTTTATATTACAAGCCAGGGGCCTCAAGGCCTCGAATACATAAGCCTGAATACACAAGAGTCAGCGGAAGCAATAATATCTGAGTACAAACATAAGTTAAACAAGTTTGCCTTAAGAAGGCTAGCACAAAACATCAACAATCGAAAGGGCAAGGCCTCCTGCCTGGGACCTCCTAACTACTCATCGTCGTCAGTTGTCTCCACGTAGTACTAGGCTCCGTCGGGGTAGTAGCAGTCGTCAAGGGTGGCTTCTGGCTCCTGGACTCTGCCATCTGGTTGCATCAACTAGAAAGAAGAAAGAAGGGGGAAAAGGGGGTGCAAAGCAACCGTGAGTTCTCATCGAAAGTACTCGCAAGCAAGGATCTACACTACATATGCATCGGTATCAATGAAAAGGATAGTATCTGTGGACTAAGCTGTAGAATGCCAGAATAAGAGGGGGAGAAGCTAGTCCTATCGAAGACTAGCATCTTCTGGAAACCACCAATCTTGCAGCAGTAGAAGAGAGTACAGAAATAACATATTATAATTATCAAGCATGTTTTAGCAATAACGCCCAGAGATCCTTCCTCGACTCCCTGCGAGGAAGCAATCCCGGAGCCACATATCCATCATGTCTGAGTATCCAGTTCTAGTTGTATCGATCGGGATACAACTCCAAGTGTCCGTTACCGTAGGAAAGGCTATCGATAGATGTTTTCTTCCCTGCAGGGGTGCACCAACTTACCCACCACGCTTGCTTAACTCCGACCGGACACACCATCAGGTCATGCCCGCCCTCGGCCAAACAATATGCCGCAATCCGATCTAGGCTTAATAGAGAGGTCATGCACGCCGGGCTAAACCCTATGCCCCCAGGGGTCATGGGCCAATCGCCCCGAGAACTCCTGCATGTTGCGTACGCGTGTAAGTGCATCTAGTGCCCCTTAGTGATTTTGGTGTATTGAAGACTTATAGGTTAAGGGACCAATGTGTTTATGAGTGTACACAGGTCTATAAGTCTATGCGGAGTTTGATAATTACAGGGAAAGTCGACCCCTAAAAATGAAGTTCTTCGACTGAAGACTTTGGATTTCTGAAGACTTTGAAAGTGAAGAAATTGGTGTGACCCTAAAGACTTGGTATTCATTTGAGGATCATGAAGCATGAAGACTTTTGTTTTTATAGTTTCATTTTCTCTTTCTTGAGTCATAGGAAACACCGTACTGTTAAAGGGGGTCGAGGAAATACTAAGGAAAAATTTCCATGTGATGCTCAACTCAAAATCCTACACCTACCAATCTCTTCGAGTGAAGCCATTGGAAATCTTATACAGTTCAGTCATATTCTTCAGTGACAGAGACGAAGTTCTTCTGGTCTCTGAGGAATTTGTTCTGACTGAGGAGTTAGGAATTCGCCAGTGCGGATTACCTACACAGTGAGGAACATGATAGCTCTGAGGAATTTGATACTCAAATTTCCGACCGTTGCTGTGCTACGCGCCAGCTATCCCAAAATATCTACCTACCTAACGGTCATATCATTAAAGGGCATTTATGTCTTATCATGTCGGGATGCTCCCTAGGCTATAAATAGCCGCCCCCTACAACCACTAGTTGGTTGGCTGCTCCGCGAAAAACTGACACTTGACATAAGAGCAACCCATCCTCCGAGGACTTTGAGCGAAAATCATCAAGTGAGGAAAAACCCAAAACCAAACCCAAAAGTGATTGAGCATCACTGAAGAAATTGATCCTGCGTGGATCCGACGCTTGTTTCCTTTAAAGACTGTGCTTCTTCTAGACGGTTAGGCGTCATGGTCTAGAGCATCCAAGAGGAATTGTGGATCGCCGAGTGACCTAGTGTGTGAAGGTTCGGAAGTCACCTGAAGACTTACCACGAGTGATTGGGCGAGGTCTGTGTGACCTTAGCTAAAGGGGAATATGGTGAGGACTTGGTGTCTTGGACTGTGTGTCCTTGACTGGGTGTCCGGGACTGTGTGTCCTCAGGTTTAAATACCTAGCCGCCCTAACCAGATGTACAACTGAGACAACAGTTGGAACTGGTCTAACAACTCATTGTCTTCACCAAGCTTACTGGTTCTATTTCCTCAACTCTTTCATTTCATCATATCTGTGTTGTGTGCTTGTTCATATCTGTTTGAAGACTTTGACTGAAGACTTTCTCAATTTCCTCAGTTCAATTTCTTCAGTCTGTTTGTCTTCATTCTGTGATATCATGTGATTACTGTGACACCCCGAGACCGGTGCGCCAGGTGTCAGCCAGTTATTCGTCGTCGTTGCCATGTCATCTGCTTGCGTGTGCATTTTGCCATGTCATCATGTGTGTTGCATCAGCATGTTTTCAAAACTTGCATCCGTCCGAGTTCCCTCGTCCTTTCCGTTGTCCGTTCTGAGCCCACACACACTTGCACGCGCCCGCGGCGCCTCCGAATATTTATTTTATAAGTGGCCTAAAAATGTTCTCGGAATGGGCTGAAACTTGGCATGTGGTCTTGTTATGGTGTAGACAGACCGCCTGCCAAATTTCATCGCATTCGGAGCTCGTTTGATAGCCCAACGGAATTATATAGCGGCACTAGTCGCCGGGTTTAAAAGTCGGATGTTTTCGGTCTCCGAAAACCCCGCGGGCCTCTCTCTTCTCTCCTCACAGCCCACTCATGCCTCCAACACATCCCATCTAGGCTCAGCCTACTCCCCCTCCGCTCCGGTGCCGTTGGATCGAGATCCGATGGCTCCGAAACCCCTCCAAACCCCCAAACCCTAGTCCCCATGTCTATTTATAGACCCCCTATGCCAAATTTGGCATCCCTAACCCTTCCCTAACCTCCACCCTCAGCCTCCCCTCAAAATCCACGCCACCAGCCTCCATTTCAGCGCCAGGCCCTTGCCCGCCGCCACCTGGCCACATCAGCACCGCGCCACCTCGCTTCGGCCACATGGCGTGCTGCCATTGGCCCCCGCCGCCGTTTTTTCCGCCTGGGCCAGTGGCACGCCGCCACCTAGCCTCGCCCCAGCGCCCCACTTCCCCGAGGCCCAGGCCAGGCCCGCCCCGGGCCCGATCCGGGCCGAGCACCCCGCTCCCCCCGAGCCTCCCGCGCCTCCCCGAGCATCCACGCCCGGTCGCCGCAACCGTCATGAGCCAGGGCTCTCCTCGATCGCATCTGGATCGGGAGGAGGCCCCGAGCCCGACCGTCGCCACAGTACGCCGGCGAGCCGCCCCGCCGATGACCACCGCAGGCCGGACCCCACCTGCGCCTCTCCTTCCTCTCCCTCTCCTCCCTGCCTCACCTCTCCGGCTTCTCTCGCAGGACTCCGCCATGGATGGCCGCCCAAGCTCCACCAAGCTCCGTCGCCGGCGCCCAGGGTCCATTTCGACGGTGGGAATGGACTCCTTGTGCCCGGATCCAAAGAACCCCACCGCCCCTGGACCTTCTCCTCGCCCTCCGGCCTCCCTAAGACAGTCGCCGCCGCGCCATGGGGCTTCTTCTTCCCCACGCCGGGATGAGCCCATCCCAGTACGTCCCCGTCCTTGGATCCAAACGCGCCTCGCGCGGGTGCGTCCCGGTACACCGTCGTCCCGGCATCGCGGCGTCCAGCTCCGCCCCTGGACCCCTCCGTCCCACCAACCAAACATGATCCCCGACCCATGGAACCACCTCGTCCCAGTACCTCGCCGTCCCGTTTTTTTCCGCTAGGTATATTTTGGCTAAGTCCCCAGAAACTGTTATTTTATTGCATTCTTTGCACGGCTGTAATTAATTGTGTGCTTGTCCAAATTGGGTGTATGACATGTCAAAATGATCGTGGTGATATGCTCTACTCTTTGTTCCATTGTGCCGTGCTTGTTTTACTTCATCTAGATGCTCTAATCTCTGTTGCAAGAGTGCTACTTGTTATAAACTGCTAAAACTTGTTATTTTGTTGCCATGTTTGAGATATGATAACTTGGTGCATGTTTATCCAAATGATGCAAATGATATGTCAAAATGTTCCTTGTGAAGTGTACTACATGATGGTTGCTGTAGCATGCTTGTTTGAGTCCATATTGCCATGTTAATATCTGTTGCAAAAGTGCATTTGACTGTTATGTGCTGAAACTTGTTATGAGATGCTAATTTCACATGCTCTTTGCTATTGATGTGTTTGCCCTCATGCCACATGTTTAAGCACGATTATATGGTCATTGATGTGGTGCATTTAACTTTCCTTGATATGCCTTGTGTTGACTTAAACATGCTTGTAAACATGCCATGCTAATGTTACTGTTTTAACACTTAGTGAAATTTCACTAAGTCTGGAATCTGTCATATCCTGATGCTATGTTTGCTTGATGCCCTAGGCAAATCCATGTTAGTTTTGGGGTGGCCATTGATCATTCCTTGCTGAATATGAAGTTGTCTATCCATTCATGCCCTTACTTATTGATATGGCTTGCTGTGTCATATTTATTTCTTGCTCCCAAGTTGCTATAAAATATTACTGTCAGGTTTTTAGTGTCATGATCAAAATGTTGTAGCTTGTTGCTATTGATCCATGCCTCCTATGGAGATGCTCCGATGGAGTTGTTTGCTGTGGGATATGTCTAATTCATGTCCATGCTTCTTGTCACCATGTTTGAGTGCTGTAGAGTATATTTTTCTTGCCCCAAAGTTGCTATGTGGCTGTTAACTTCAGCTTGTTGTTATATCTTGTTTCATGTGTATCTTTTAGCCCGTTGCTCCGTTTTGAGTGTGCCTTATAAGAAACTTGTGTGATTTTGCATGTAGAATCATAATACAATATTGTTTTCATGTTTGGAGTGAGTTTGCTTGATGTTTGGGTGCATCTTGCACCGTTGCCATGCTTGTCTTGTTTTGCTCATATCTTCTAGCCGTAGCTCCGAATTAAACAAACTTTATATGAAACTTGACTAGAATTTCGTGTAGATCATGATGGTGCATGTTAACTTGCTGTTTAACAACTTTAACTTAAGGTTTGTTCAGATCTGGACTAATTTCAAACTATGCATATGAGGACTTACCGGATTAGTCTTAAGTAGTTTCCGGCCTCATTTAAACTTGTTGTTCTTGTGTTGTTCTCTGTGCTTCCTACCTTGTCATGTTTTGCATCCTTTATAGATCTGTCTTGCATCCTACTTGCTTGAGCATATTGTCTTGTTCTTGTGTTGTTCTGGTGTGCTTCCTATGTTGTCATGTAATGCATCCTAAGTGCATCTGAAGTGCATCCTAAGTGCATCATACCTTGCCATGTATTGCATCATATATAGACTGTGTTGTTTTTCTGTGCTTCCTACCTTGCCATGCCTTGCTTCCTGTATAGACTTGTCTTGCATCATACCTTGCCATGTATTGCATCATATATAAACTTGTGTTGTTTTTCTGTGCTTCCTACCTTGCCACGTTTTGCTTCCTGTATAAGCTTGATGTGGATCATATGTAGACTTGTTTTGCATCATACTTGGTTGAGCATATTGTTATGTTCTTGTATTGTGTGTTTACCGTATTGCTTGCTTCTTCTCGTTAGTGCTTGTTCTGTTGCATTCGTGAGGATTCTTTCGTCTACCCGTGGTTCTTCTTCAAGGCTTCTTCTTCGTCTTCTTCATGGATCCGTTCTTCTTCC
Source organism: Secale cereale (assembly GCA_902687465.1). Classification (NCBI taxonomy): domain Eukaryota; kingdom Viridiplantae; phylum Streptophyta; class Magnoliopsida; order Poales; family Poaceae; genus Secale; species Secale cereale. Next base: position 131,922,801 of record LR738709.1, on the reverse strand, counting down.
TTGCGGGATCTCAGGCAAGATGACCATACCCTTGGATACCTTTACTATCATTGCCTTTGCTTAGTTGTCTCGATGCTATCGTTATATGTCGCGCTGCCCATCTTATTGTCAGCCCCTCTCCTTGTTGCCATGAAACCTCTAACCTTTGACACCTTCCTAGCAAAAACCATTGTTTTGCTATGTTACCCGCTTGCTCAGCCCCTCTTATAGCGTTGTTAGTTGCAGGTGAAGATGAAGATCGTTCCGGGTGGGAACTTGTTGTTGGAATATCACAATATCTATTATTATTTTAACACACCTATATACTGGGCATGGGTGGAAGGCTTGGCCTTTTGCTTGGTGTTTTGTTCCACTCATGCCACCTTAGGCGCCGATAAACCGGCATTATGTTCCTTGATTTTGCGTTCCTTACACGGTTGGGTATATGGGGACCTGATGTCTACTACACGCTTCTATTCCTGTAGACAGTGTTGGGCCTCCAAGAGCAGAGGTTTGTAGGACAGCAGCAAATTTCCCTTAAGTGAGTAACCCAAGGTTTATTGAACTCAGGGAAGTGGAGGTTGAACATACCCCTTTCAAGCAACCCTGCAATCAAGATACAAGAAGTCTCTTGTGTCCCCAACACACCTAATACACTTGTCAGATGTATAGGTGCACTAGTTCGGCGAAGAGATGGTAAAATATGGATGATAGGAGTGGCAAAGCAAAGTAATATAAATCTGTAATAAAAAGTGCAGCAAGCAAACAAGTGGTAAACGTGAGCACAAATGGTATTGCAATGGTGGAAACAAGGCCTAGGGATCATACTTTCACTAGTGGCAACTCCCAACAACATTAACATAATCGAATCACATGATATTTCCCATAAAACATGCAAGGGGGACGCACTCGGAGGTCATTCCTTTGTGGTCAAGAGAGGACGAGAATTATGTAGGGCTACAAAAGCACACCTCAAAGTTCGTAGTTCTCAATCTATGGATTTCCCAATGTCATCGCGGCCATCCAAAGAGAATACCACAATCACCACAACATATCTCCAGGATAGTCAAAGACAAGCACCAAGAGACTCTCAATCTTCAATCCACACACAAAAGAGGAAATCACTCATGAAAATATTCTTCTAATCCATGTCCAATAGACCGCTGTCACCTTGGTCTCAGAGATTATACTAGATAAAGACAAGTGAGTACATCAATCCAATACATAGAGGAAGGGGAAATATCATGGGATCACCCTAGATTAACATAGCCTATGATCACAACGAAGATCACATCATGGGAGAGAGAATTGACCACATAGCTACTGGTAGAAAACCTCAGCCCCGAGGAGGAACTACTCCCGCATCATGGAGGGAGGAAGCAACGTCGATGGAGATGAATCCGGGGGCACTTCCCCGTCCCGGCAGGGTGCCGGCACAGGAATTCTGGTCCCCCGAAACTTGGTGGTGATGGTGGCGGAGATCGGAATAGCTTCTGGAGAAAAGGGTTCCGGAATCAGGGTTTTCGCGACGCGATGTAAATATATGCCAAAGGGGGTCACCAGAGGAGGTAAGGGGGGCCCAGGCGCCCCCCCGACGCGGCCAGGATGGGTGCCGCGTGGGCGGGCCGCCTGGGCTGCCCCTGGCTCCCCTCTGGCCCCACTTCTGGCGCGTGGAGGCTTCCGGAGCGCTGATTTTTTATATATTTTTCCCGGAATTTTTCTGGCAATTTAAGTAATGGGAAAACCTGAAATAGAAAAACAGCAGAAAACAAAAACTGGCACTGGGGTGCACTGAGTTAATAGGTTAGTCCAAATATGATCAAAAGTGTATGGAAGTGCATAAATATCATCGCAATATCACACAAAAGAGGCATGGAGCAAGCAGAAATTATAGATACGTTTTGGACGTATCAACATCCCCAAGCTTAATTCCTGCTCGTCCTCGAGTAGGTAAATGATAACGAGCATAATTTCTGTGGTGAGATGCTACCAAAGAATCTTTCACAGTCACATGACAAATGCTTACTGAGATAATGAATCTTTAGTAATTAAGTTGCCTCATGAGAATATCACAAAGAACTGAAAGTTTTACAATATGATACTGAAACACCCAATAGATTTGTAGTGAGCATGGTGTGCAAACATGACAAAGTGATACCTCGCTTGCCCCCTTTAGTGAATCAAAACATAAATGCAGGAGCACCTCCGAAGTTTAAGTGACGACTAGATACAATGATTTCAGAATAAGCGATATTATAATCATGCAGAAGACAATGGTACTTTGGGACAATGCACATTACACTCAGAATGACAATCATGCTCTCAATAGTTGGTGCTTTGAAGAAAGAAGGTGGAGACTCTCGAACCGTGGATTTTGATGGTAAGGTTGAAAACCCGTGGTTGGAAGCAAAGACTAAACATGTACCAGAGCTCTTGGTTTTTAAAAACAGAGGTAAAAATGATTTTTGGGAGATGCATATTTCGTCAGCGAATGCTAGTAGATAACTCAATTACTTCTCGAGCTGGACAAGTTTCGAGGAACGGCTCTCGCACGGGGACGATCACATCCCCTTAATCTCCTTTGTTTATCACTGCCAAAAGTTTTCTGATTTCTCATGAACAAAGCGTGAAGGAGGGTTTGTTTGTTGTATTTTTTTATGAGCCGGGCGCACTCTTGCCAGTTCCTTCTCGTATTAGGGGTTTGCAGATTAGACATGCAATCCCGGGGTAAAACTTGTCCAACTTAAAAAGATCATGAATTAACTACTACTTCCTCATGAGCTAAAACAGAGGTACAAAAGAGAAATGCTTTTGAATAATTTTGAGATGGTACAAGAAAGTCTTCATTAGGAATGGCAAGTAAATACCATATATAGGAAGGTATGGTGGACTCATATGGCATAACTGGTTTCAAGGATTTGGATGCACAAGCAGTCAGTCCGCTTAGTACAGGTGAAGGCTAGCAAAAGACTGGGAGCGACCAACTAAGAGAGCAATGACGGCCATAATCATGCAGAGCGACAAAGCAACATTGAATCGGGCATGGAAGTTCTATCGCTACTCCGAAATTAAATATCATCAAGGCTTGATAGACTTTCTTTACAGTCTTAAATATGCGTGAGCATATGCCAAGTCAATCAAAATAAATTCTTGGAGGAAGATATCACTAAACCATACCACATCATAGGAAAACAAATCATGATGGTACTTCAATAACACATTAAGAACCCCCAGCTATTTGAGACTAACCATAAGAAAACATGAACTACTAAGCACCATTATGCACATAGCATTTTTATCATAGACATATCAACCAGTGTCACAGAAGCCAACTCTCTTAACAAGATAAGCATGATAACTCAAGAGAGTTCCAGAAGCAACAACCTAAACAAAAGCTCTTAAAAAGATAAGCATGAAAACTAAGAGCTAAGCATGACAACAGCTATGAAAAGATAAAGAACACACACAAGAAGATACGTATGCAAGCCTATGTTGTGTTCTACAGTGGAGTGGAGCGTGTTTCTCTCCCAAACAATGAAGGCTAGGATCTAACTTGTTATGAACAGCAAGTAAAACTAAATAAACTAAAAAGAAAAGAGCAAGACGCTCCAAGCATAGCACATAATGCATGAAGTGATTAAAATATAGTGGAACGAAAGACGAACTAATAATTGTTGACGGCGAAGGGGATGCATGGGGGCATCCCCAAGCTTAGACGCTTGAGTCTTCTTGAATATTCCTTGGGGGTGCACGGGGGCATCCCCAAGCTTGAGCGTTTGACCCTCCTGAATCTTCTTTTATCATCTTCCCTCGCACACTTCAAAACTCCCTTCATACATAACTCATCATAATCTGATTAGCGAGGTTAGTACCCACAATAAAATAATTTTTCCCTACTGGAAATAAGGATAATCTTGAAGAGCTACTGTTTCTCAAGATTGCCAAAAGGTTTTTGCAAAGAAAAAGCAAGCTCAAGGTTTGCAAAACGAAGGAAAGGCAAAACAGGACAGAATCTGTGAAAAACAGACCAGCAGGTAGTAAATAATTTTTTCGGGGCACTTCTGCAACTCAAATAAAAAAACTCAGAACAGACGCCCGAAAGCCAATTGTATAGAGCACACTGTCAAAACAATTCAGACCAAAATAATGATCTGGTGATTTTATACGAATTTTTCTGTCCAAGGACAGAATCTGTTTCCTGGACAGCACGTCACAACTTTTGAACTTTCTTGCAATCGGAGGCTAAACTTGGCACAAAGTTGAAAAGTAAAGGTACAATGATGGTGCTACAGTAGTAACAAACATCAAGACCACTAAAAACTGAAAGCAAAGATAACAAGGGTTGTCTCCCTAGAGCTCTTTCTTTATAGCCATACAGATAGGCTTAAGACTTTAATGATGCTCTCGTAGGAATAAGAGTTGAAGAACAAAAGAGAGCATCAAGAAGCAAATACCAAATACATTTAAGCCTAACATGCTTCCTATGCATAGGAATATTGCAATAGAATAATTCATTGAAGCACAAAGCAATAAGCATAGGAAGACAAAACAAGTGCAGCTTCAAAATTTTCAACATAAAGAGAGGGAACTTAATATTATTGAAATATCTATAAGCATATGTTCCCTTCTCATAATAATTTTCAGTGGGATCACGAATAAACTCAACAATATAAGCATCACATAAAGCATTGTTACCATGATCCACATGCAAAAAGGTACTATTACTCTCCACATAAGCATAATCTTTCTCATTGGTAATAGTGGGAGTAGGACTATCATAAACAACTTGAACACTATAGATTAATTGTGTATTAGGAAGATGGTGTTCAACAAGGGAGTAATTCCCTCCATGATTATGACAAGTTTCATAAGGATAATTTCTCCTTATGTCATAGGTACCTTTATAATCACTATAGATTGGAGTTATAACATCATCATAGTAGAGAAGAGCATTATCATTGCTAGCAACTATATTTGTAAACATGTTGTCTTTATTCTTACTAGCAAAAGAATTATCAATTGTCACATCACTAGTGGGTAAAGGATTTGCAATCCTATCATCCCCAAGCTTAGAGCTTTCCATATCATCACTTTCAGAGTTGGTACCAAAAAGATTTTCAAGATCATAAGTAGCATTATCATCATTTTCCCAATCACAATAAGTAACATGCATATCATAATCAAAATCATCTTCAATAGTACCTACGGACGTATCATCAAGATGATAATTAAGGCAATAAACTTCACCTTCTTATTTAAACTTACAACCGTTAGGATAAAATTTGATGGGAGGAATATGCTCAGGCCAGGTTGATACCCATTCTTCTTCCTTCTTGCTCCTCTTCCTCCTTCTCTTCTTTTTCTCCTTCTTCAGCTTAGGAGGGAGTGGTCGGAGATGAAGCTTCTCCACATATCCTGGTTTATCATTAGAAACAATAGGGGAAACTTGGGAGAAACTCTCCTTTTTATTAGCAGAAATATAAGAGACATTTTTATACTTTGGTAAAGTTCCCTCCTTTCTAATCTTACTTATGTAATCATTTTCATGGCAATTAACAACACAATAGAGATGGCAATTTTGCAAAGTGTTTTTTATTCCTATGGCATTAACATCTAGCCAAGAAGTCTTTTCTGATAACTCTTCACACATCAAAAATAACATAAGCTCATCATAAAGATCAGGGGTGATCATGTTATCACACAACTGGGTAACAGTTATGTTTTGAAAGTGCATGCATTGAAAATTAAAGTGACCCTCTATACGGCAAAGTTCACAAGTAAAAGGATAAAGGTCACACAATTCTCTAGCAATTTCATTTAAATCTTTGACCCAAGTGATTTTTCTTTCATGCTTATGTTGCTTACAATACTTCTCTTCTTCAATCATAGGCCTTTCACAAGGTCTATCCACTCCACAAAAATTAACATGCTTATATAAAACTTCATTTTTAGGAACTGGATCATGCATGTTGCAATCATCATGAACAATTTCATTTTCTTTGCAAATCTCTTTAAAAGGTTCATGATGCTTGATCCAATCCTCCTTAGGCATATTAAGATGTGAAGCAAAAGATTTGAGGAAATCAACAAGGAGTTGAGAATCAAGCCCAAACTTAGCACTAAACTTATTAAAACTTGTAGTTTCAACAAAGGACTTAATGCAATCATACTCATAAATTATACCTGACTCTTTACCTTTGTCAATCTCCCAATCTTCAGTGTTGCGTTGAATTCTTTCAAGGAGTTCCCATTTAGCGTCAATCTTTTCGTTTGTGAAAGAACCCATAGAGGAAGCATCGAGCAAATCTTTATCCTGTCGAGAAAGCCTCGCATAGAAATTAGTAATAATCATATCTTTGGGGAGCCCATGGTTAGGACATTTTAGCATTAACGTTTTCAGTCTCCCCCAAGCTTGAGCTATGCTCTCTCCGTCATGAGGATAGAAATTATAAACATAATTCTTATTCTCATGGACTTCATGAAGAGGATAAAACTTGGAGTAAAAGAGAGACTGGATCTCTTCCCAATCCAGAAGGTGAGAGTCATCTAGTAGCCTATACCATTCCAATGCTTTTCCTTTCAGTGACAAGGCAAATAATTTCCTCATGACCCCATCTCTTGTCAAACCTGAAATCTTAAACAACTCACAAAGTTCTGTAAGTTTCAACAAATGAATACTAGGATTGACCGTCCCATCATAACAGTCATTCATAATTATTTCAATTATCCCAAGTGGTATTTGGAACGGGATACATTCAGTAGGTGGAGGAGACTTCTTTACCACGGGTGTGGTAAAGCGGCCTTCCCCAAGCAGCGAACTAAGAGTGCGGTTTTCCATAAACATAACTAGTGAAACAAAAAACAAGAAATGAAAAGATTCAATTGCAAGATCTAAAGATGTACCTTCAAACACTTACTTCCCCGGCAACGGCACCAGAAATAGCTTGATGTCTACTACACGCTTCTATTCCTGTAGACAGTGTTGGGCCTCCAAGAGCAGAGGTTTGTAGGACAACAGCAAATTTCCCTTAAGTGAGTAACCCAAGGTTTATCGAACTCAGGGAAGTGGAGGTTGAACGTACCCCTTTCAAGCAACCCTGCAATCAAGATACAAGAAGTCTCTTGTGTCCCCAACACACCTAATACACTTGTCAGATGTATAGGTGCACTAGTTCGGCGAAGAGATGGTAAAATATGGATGATAGGAGTGGCAAAGCAAAGTAATATAAATCTGTAATAAAAAGTGCAGCAAGCAAACAAGTGGTAAACGTGAGCACAAATGGTATTGCAATGGTGGAAACAAGGCCTAGGGATCATACTTTCACTAGTGGCAACTCCCAACAACATTAACATAATCGAATCACATGATATTTCCCATAAAACATGCAAGGGGGACGCACTTGGAGGTCATTCCTTTGTGGTCAAGAGAGGACGAGAATTATGTAGGGCTACAAAAGCACACCTCAAAGTTCGTAGTTCTCAATCTATGGATTTCCCAATGTCACCGCGGCCATCCAAAGAGAATACCACAATCACCACAACATATCTCAAGGATAGTCAAAGACAAGCACCAAGAGACTCTCAATCTTCAATCCACACACAAAAGAGGAAATCACTCATGAAAATATTCTTCTAATCCATGTCCAATAGACCGCTGTCACCTTGGTCTCGGAGATTATACTAGATAAAGACAAGTGAGTACATCAATCCAATACATAGAGGAAGGGGAAATATCATGGGATCACCCTAGATTAACATAGCCTATGCTCACAACGAAGATCACATCATTGGAGAGAGAATTGACCACATAGCTACTCGTAGAAAACCTCAGCCCCGAGGAGGAACTACTCCCGCATCATGGAGGGAGGAAGCAACGTCGATGGAGATGAATCCAGGGGCACTTCCCCGTCCCGGCAGGGTGCCGACACAGGATTTCTGGTCCCCCGAAACTTGGTGGCGATGGCGGCGGAGATCGGAATAGCTTCTGGAGAAAAGGGTTTCGGAATCAGGGTTTTCGCGACGCGATGTAAATATATGCCAAAGGGGGTCACCAGAGGAGGTAAGGGGGGCCCAGGCGCCCCCCCGGCGCGGCCAGGAGGGGGGCCGCGTGGGCAGGCCCAGTGGGCTGCCCCTGGCTCCCCTCTGGCCCCACTTCTGGCGCATGGAAGCTTCTGGAGCGCTGATTTTTTATATATTTTTCCTGGAATTTTTCTGGCAATTTAAGTAATGGGAAAACCTGAAATAGAAAAACAGCAGAAAACAGAAACTGGCACTGGGGTGCACTGAGTTAATAGGTTAGTCCAAATATGATCAAAAGTGTATGGAAGTGCATAAATATCATAGCAATATCACACAAAAGAGGCATGGAGCAAGCAGAAATTATAGATACGTTTTGGACGTATCAGGACCCCTTGACACTTCGTCTTTGAATAAAACTCCTCCAGCAAGGCCCAACATTTGTTTTAATTTGCTCATAATAACAACGTAATTAATTAATTAATTGCATAGGGGGTCATGTCCCCGGGTTCTTAATTCTACATAACAGGGGGGCCAGTGCTGATGGTGTTGGTCCCAAACGGGCCGACTGCGGGGCCACCACGGGGAAACTCGAGGATTGGCTCCCGTAGGCTGTCCCATCCGGTCGTGGCCTGAGACGAGATACGCGCGGCTACTATCAGGGTGTCGGCACGCCGGGAGGTCTTGTTGGACTTGTTTTACCATTGTCGAAATGTATTGTGCACCGGGATGCCGAGCCTGATCGGATTTCCCTAAGATAAGGGGTGATAATATTATATTTATCACTTCAGCTGATCGTGAGAGCTTGTGATGGGCTAAGTTGGGACACCCGTATAGGGTTATGATCTTTCGAAAGCCGTGCCCGCGGTTATGTGGCAGATTGGAATTTGTTAATGTCCGGTTGTAGAAAACTTGACAGTGGATCCGAAGTAAAACACACAACTGTGTGAGTAACCGTGACTGCCACTTTTCATTTTGAGAAGAGAACACGGTGGGGTTATGTTTGACTCGTAGGTAGTTCAGGATCTTTAGCGATCACTACTAGTTTGCGACCGCTTCCGTAGATGCTCATCTTATTCTTGTACTCGTAAGTTAGCCACCATACTTTTGCTTAGCCACTGCTGCAACTTCACCACTTTACCTCTTCCTACCCATTAAGCTTTGATAGTCTTGTTACCCATGGTTATGGGATTGCTGAGTCCTCGTGGCCCACAGATACTACAAAAACAGTTGTAGGTGCAGGTTTCCGATGTCTTGACGTGAGAGCGTGATCGTTGTGTTGGAGTTCTTCTTCTTCTTCTTTCAGTCTTGGGTTAGGTTCCGGGTCGGCGGCCTAGGATAGCAGATGGATGTATTTGTGTTTTTCATGTTTGTATCCGTAGTCGGATACCTTGTATTGATGTTGTTGTATTCATGTGACTTGTATATATTGTTGTATCCCCCATGTATGTATGTAATGGTATGATGTAATGATATCCATCTTGCTAAACGCCCGAAATGCGGTTGTGCCCCAATCACGTAAGCGTCACGTGATCGGGATAGAATCGCATCTTGGGCCTGACAAGTTGGTATCAGAGCCTCGACCGACCATAGGAGCCCCCTTGATTGATCGTAGCTTGGCCATTGTTGAATCTAGCAGAAAACTTTTCGGAGTCTAGTTATATCGGAGAGTAGGAATTCTTTTTACTCCTCAGCCCCTTCGTCGCTCATGTGAGGAATCTTGACGTAGTTGTTTTGAATTACTCCTCTTCCTCTTCAATATTTTTTAGGAAGCGTGGTTAGTTTTCGTTCGTTGCATTGTCAGTTCTTTCATCTGGTGCATCTCTCGTCAAGTGGATTCGACCCTCTTCTTCTTGCAAGTTCACCCTCAGTTCTTTTCAACCGATGTCATTTTCCCCGTCCGATGTTGTCGTTCTTTTTCCCACCCGCCCACCCTTTTGCTTCTCGGACCGGAGTCCGCAATCGAGTATCCATCCTACTCGTGTGAATCCTTTGCATTCTTCCTCAGTCATTTCAACCAGTGAATTCTCGTGTCGGTTGACATTCTTCATCTCTTTTCTTTCCGGTAGTTCCAATTCTATTAGTTTCCGGTGTTCTTCATATTCTGTTCCCCCTGCTCAAGTGTATTTCCCTTGCTCGGTTACCTCTCGCCATTTAATTATTCCGGAGTTTCAAAGTCATTTCAGGAGATTTATCCGTATTCCAATTAATTCGAGGTTGTCACCTCCTTTGAGTCTTTCAATTGTTCCAGTGCATTATGTTCGTTTCAATCCATTCCATCGGCGTTTTCTCTTTGATGGGCTCATAACCCACGGGTCTTTTCCCAGGATCTTACCTGACTCCCCTAATTTTTTCCGGAGTGTTCCAAATTCTTTTTAAGTGTGACGTAAGTATGGATTCCATCACTCATATGCCTTCTCCAAGATCGCTTTTAATTATTTTCATCGTTGGTTCAACCTTTCTTCTTTTCATTTTTCCGGAGTATTTCATGAATTCTTTTCTTTGTGTTCCTCCGAAGGCCATCATGTCAGAAGATTTCCTCGTTCTCAGTTTTCAACTTCGTCCTCCAAATATTCTTCAGTGATGCCTCTTCGTTCGTCTCATATTCTTCCGGTGCTTCGTTCAAGCATTCTTTAATCAGTTCACGATCTCTTCGTTCTCGTCATTCTAATTCCATAAGTGCTTTATTCTTTCCGGTGATTCTTTCTGTGGTATTCACTCAATTTCAATTCTTTACGGTGGTTTGTTCTCTTTCATCACTCGATTTAAATTTCTTCACAGTGGTTCGTGCATTTTCTTCACTCGGCTTCAATTCTTACGGTGATTCGCTCAACAATTCTTTTTCCGGTGTTATCATATCAATCCATTCATTCGCATTCCAATCCTACTGGTGGTTCATGAAGATTTTTCGCAAGTTTGCGATATATTCCTCTTTAATCATTTCAAGGAGAATAAGTAGTTGTGAATCCATTGTTCATCAATTTAATTGGTGGAGGATAAGCATAACATAATTCTTATTTGTCTTGTGGAGTTTATTAATTCCTTCCTTCGGAGTTTATTCTTCATGAATAAATTCTAGTCCCAAGTGCTTAATATTTTCATTTCCGGAGTTCAAGTTTTTCTCGGTTATCTCGTCGGAACCCCGTTTAATCATCGCAAGGCGTTAATCTTATTGTTTTCATCCGTCATTTCTATATCATCATCCTTTCGATACCGGAGTTCTTCATGGTGGTTCTTCATCATTTAATTCATTCTTCTAGTGTTCATCAAATTCTTTTGGTTTAAGCTCAAGCATTCTTATTCTTTTGCCTCTCGAGTGCAAATAATTCTCCATATTCTTTTGAAGTGGAGTTTTGCATTTCTGTCTTCATTCTCATATATTCAATATTTTCGTTGCGGCATTATTCACCTCAAGTCTTGAGATGTTTCAATAAGTCCATAACAAGCTTATTCTTTTGTTGTTGATTTTCTCAACAAATCCGTTCAAACCTTATCCTAAAGATGCTCGTCGTGAAAGTGTCATCTTCTTCTCCGTACTTTTAATTCCATTATTTCAAATTTCCGGAGGCTTTGTGTTGTTACTCTCGTCGAGTATCGTTTCATCTTCTCAAGTTCTTGTTCCATTCCGTTCATGTTCAACCGGTGTGCCATTTCTTTCAGCTTCAGCCGGAGTGCTGCCCGAATTCCTTCGTTCTAATTCCTTTTCTATCTCGCCTAACCGGAGTGATTTCGAATTAATTCTTGTTCCTTCAACTCGTGCTTCATATCCTTATCATCTTAGTTCTCGTCTTATGCCTTGTTGCTTATTTTACCGGAGCTTCTCAATCTCGTTCTTCTTCGTTGCGTACTTCTTTTGAGCTGTTCAACCTCTCAAGTCTCAGTGGTTTCACTCTTTTGTCCTCGAAGAACTTTGTTCTTCCTTTTTCCCTTCCGTCTCATTCCTAAAATCTCAGGACGAGATCTCTTGTTAGTAGGGGAGTGTTGTGACACCCCGAGACCGGTGCGCCAGGTGTTAGCCAGTTATTCGTCGTCATTGCCATGTCATCTGCTTGCGTGTGCATTTTGCCATGTCATCATGTGTGTTGCATCAGCATGTTTTCAAAACTTGCATCCGTTCGAGTTTCCACGTCCTTTCCGTTGTCCGTTCTGAGCCCACACACACTTGCACGCGCCCGTGGCGCCTCCGAATATTTATTTTATAAGTGGCCGAAAAATGTTCACGGAATGGGTTGAAACTTGGCATGTGGTCTTGTTATGGTGTAGACAGACCGCCTGCCAAATTTCATCGCATTCGGAGCTCGTTTGATAGCCCAACGAAATTATATAGCGGCACTAGTCGCCGGTTTAAAAGTCGGATGTTTTCGGTCTCCGAAAACCCCGCGGGCCTCTCTCTTCTCTCCTCACAGCCCACTCATGCCTCCAACACAGCCCATCTAGGCCCAGCCTACTCCCTCTCCGCTCTGGTGCCGTTGGATCGAGATCCGATGGCTTGGAAACCCCTCCAAACCCCCAAACCCTAGTCCCCATGTCTATTTATAGACCCCCCCCCATGCCAAATTTGGCATCCCTAACCCTTCCCTAACCTCCACCCTCAGCCTCCCCTCAAAATCCGCGCCACCAGCCTCCATTTCAGCGCCAGGCCCTTGCCCGCCGCCACCTGGCCACATCAGCACCGCGCCACCTCGCTTCTGCCACATGGCGTGCTGCCATTGGCCACCGCCGCCGTTTCTTCCGCCTGGGCTAGTGGCACGCCGCCACCTGGCCTCGCCCCAGAAGCCCCACTTCCCCGAGGCCCAGGCTAGGCCCGCCCGGGCCCGATCCAGGCCGAGCGCCCTGCTCCCCCCGAGCCTCCCGCGCCTCCCCGAGCATCCACGCCCGGTCGCCTCAACCGTCAGGAGCGAGGGCCCTCCTCGATCGCATCTGGATCGGGAGGAGGCCCCGAGCCCGACCGTCGCCACAGTACGTCGGCGAGCCGCCCCGCCGACGACCACCGCAGGCCGGACCCCACCCGTGCCTCTCCTTCCTCTCCCTTTCCTCCCTGCCTCACCTCTCCGGCTTCTCTCGCAGGACTCCGCCATGGATGGCCGCCCAAGCTCCACCAAGCTCCGTCGCCAGCGCCCAGGGTCCATTTCGACGGCGGGAATGGACTCCTTGTGCCCGGATCCGAAGAACCCCGCCACCCCAGGACCTTCTCCTCGCCCTCCAGCCTCCCTACGACAGTCGCCGCCGCGCCATGGGGCTTCTTCTTCCCCGTGCCGGGATGAGCCCATCCCAGTACGTCCCCGTCCTTGGATCCAAACGCGCCTCGCGCGGGCGCGTCCCGATACACCGTCGTCCTGGCATCGCGGCGTCCAGCTCTGCCCCTGGACCCCTCCGTCCCACCAACCAAACATGATCCTCGACCAGTGGAACCACCTCGTCCCAGTACCTCGCCGTCCCTTTTTTTTCGCTAGGTATATTTTGGCTAAGTCCCCAGAAACTGTTATTTTATTACATTCTTTGCACGGCTGTAATTAATTGTGTGCTTGTCCAAATTGGGTGTATGATATGTCAAAATGATCGTGGTGATATGCTCTACTCTTTGTTCCATTGTGACGTGCTTGTTTTACTTCATCTAGATGCTCTAATCTCTGTTGCAAGAGTGCTACTTGTTATAAACTGCTAAAACTTGTTATTTTGTTGCCATGTTTGAGATATGATAACTTGGTGCATGTTTATCCAAATGATGCAAATGATATGTCAAAATGTTCCTTGTGAAGTGTACTACATGATGGTTGTTGTAGCATGCTTGTTTGAGTCCATATTGCCATGTTAATCTCTGTTGCAAAAGTGCATTTGACTGTTATGTGCTGAAACTTGTTATGAGATGCTGATTTCACATGCTCTTTGCTATTGATGTGTTTGCCCTCATGCCACATGTTTAAGCACCATTATATGGTCTTTGATGTGGTGCATTTAACTTTCCTTGATATGCCTTGTGTTGACTTAAACATGCTTGTAAACATGCCATGCTAATGTTATTGTTTTAACACTTAGTGAAATTTCACTAAGTCTGGAATCTGTCATATCCTGATGCTATGTTTGCTTGATGCCCTAGGCAAATCCATGTTAGTTTTGGGGTGGCCATTGATCATTCATTGCTGTATATGAAGTTGTCTATCCATTCATGCCCTTACTTGTTCATATGGCTTGCTGTGTCATATTTATTTCTTGCTCCCAAGTTGCTATGAAATATTACTGTCAGGTTTTTAGTGTCATGATCAAAATGTTGTAGCTTGTTGCTATTGATCCATGCCTCCTATGGAGATGCTCCGATGGAGTTGTTTGCTGTGGGATATGTATACTTCATGTCCATTCTTCTTGTCACCATGTTTGAGTGCTGTAGAGTATATATTTCTTGCCCCAAAGTTGCTATGTGGCTGTTAACTTCAGCTTGTTGTTATATCTTGTTTCATGTGTATCTTTTAGCCCGTTGCTCCGTTTTGGGTGTGCCTTATATGAAACTTGTGTGATTTTGCATGTAAAATCATAATACAATATTGTTTTCATGTTTGGAGTGATTTTTCTTGATGTTTGGGTGCATCTTGCACCGTTGCCATGCTTGTCTTGTTTTGCTCATATCTTCTAGGCCGTAGCTCCGAATTAAACAAACTTTATATGAAACTTGACTAGAATTTCGTGTAGATCATGATGGTGCATGTTAACTTGCTGTTTAATAACTTTAACTTAAGGTTCGTTCAGATCTAGACTAATTTCAAACTATGCATATGAGGACTTACCGGATTTGTCTTAAGTAGTTTCCGGCCTCATTTAAACTTGTTGTTCTTGTGTTGTTCTCTGTGCTTCCTATTTTGTCATGTTTTGCATCCTTTATAGATCTGTCTTGCATCCTACTTGATTGAGCATATTGTCTTGTTCTTGTGTTGTTCTGGTGTGCTTCCTATGTTGTCATGTAATGCATCCTAAGTGCATCTGTAGTGCATCCTAAGTGCATCATACCTTGCCATGTATTGCATCATATATAGACTGTGTTGTTTTTCTGTGCTTCCTACCTTGCCATTTCTTGCTTCCTGTATAGACTTGTCTTGCATCATACCTTGCCATGTATTGCATCATATATAAACTTGTGTTGTTTTCTGTGCTTCCTACCTTCATGTATAGACTTGATGTGCATCATATGTAGACTTGTTTTGCATCATACTTGGTTGAGCATATTGTTATGTTCTTGTATTGTGTGTTTACCATATTGCTTGCTTCTTCTCGTTAGTGCTTGTTCCGTTGCGTTCATGAGGATTCGTTCGTCTACCCGTGGTTCTTCTTCAAGGCTTCTTCTTCGTCTTCTTCATGGATCTGTTCTTCTTCCTTGCGGGATCTCAGGCAAGATGACCATACCCTTGGATACCTTTACTATCATTGCCTTTGCTTAGTTGTCTCGATGCTATCGTTATATGTCGCGCTACCCATCTTATTGTCAGCCCCTCTCTTTGTTGCCATGAAACCTCTAACCTTTGACACCTTCCTAGCAAAAACCATTGTTTGGCTAAGTTACCCGCTTGCCCAGCCCCTCTTATAGCGTTGTTAGTTGCAGGTGAAGATGAAGATCATTCCAGGTGGGAACTTGTTGTTGAAATATCACAATATCTATTATTATTTTAACACACCTATATACTGGCCATGGGTGGAAGGCTTGGCCTTTTGCTCGGTGTTTTGTTCCACTCATGCCACCTTAGGCGCCGATAAACTGGCATTATGTTCCTTGATTTTGTGTTCCTTACACGGTTGGGTATATGGGGACCCCTTGACACTTCGTCTTTGAATAAAACTCCTCTAGCAAGGCCCAACATTGGTTTTAATTTGCTCATAATAACAACTTAATTAATTAATTAATTGCATAGGGGGTCATGTCCCCGGGTTCTTAATTCTACATAACAGGGGGGCCAGTGCTGATGGTGTTGGTCCCAAACGGGCCGACTGCGGGGCCACCACGGGGAAACTCGAGGATTGGCTCCCGTAGGCTGTCCCATCCGGTCGTGGCCTGAGACGAGATACGCGCGGCTACTATCAGGGTGTCGGCACGCCAGCAGGTCTTGCTGGACTTGTTTTACCATTGTCGAAATGTCTTGTGCACCGGGATGCCGAGCCTGATCGGATTTCCCTAAGATAAGGGGTGATAATATTATATTTATCACTTCAGCTGATCGTAAGAGCTTGTGATGGGCTAAGTTGGGACACCCCTGCAGGGTTATGATCTTTCGAAAGCCGTGCCCGCGGTTATGTGGCAGATTGGAATTTGTTAATGTCCGGTTGGAGAAAACTTGACAGTGGATCCGAAGTAAAACACACAACTGTGTGAGTAACCGTGACTGTCTCTTTTCATTTTGAGAAGAGAACACGGTGGGGTTATGTTTGACTCATAGGTAGTTCAGGATCTTTAACGATCGCTACTAGTTTGCGACCGCTTGCGTAGATGCTCATCTTATTCTTGTACTCGTAAGTTAGCCACCATACTTTTGCTTAGCCGCTGCTGCAACTTCACCACTTTACCTCTTCCTACCCATTAAGCTTTGATAGTCTTGTTACCCATGGTTATGGGATTGCTGAGTCCTCGTGGCTCACAGATACTACAACAACAGTTGCAGTTGCGGGTTTCCGATGTCTTGACGTTAGAGCGTGATCGTTGTGTTGGAGTTCTTCTTCTTCTTCTTCTTTCAGTCTTGGGTTAGGTTCCTGGTCGGCAGCCTGGGATAGCAGATGGATGTCTTTGTGTTTTTCATGTTTGTATCCGTAGTCGGATACCTTGTGTTGATGTTGTTGTATTCATGTGATTTGTATATATTGTTGTATCCCCCATGTATGTATGTAATGGTACGATGTAATGATATCCATCTTGCTAAGCGCCCGAAATGCAGTTGTGCCCCAATCACGTAAGCGTCACGTGATCGGGATAGAATCACATCTTGGGCCTGACAATTACGCTTTCTATACTCTGTGTTTGTCTTCATTTCTTCATGATGACCATGCTCGTATTCTACTGTGTTTACTTCTGAGTACTTATTCCGCTGCAAGTAGTTCTTCGCTAAGGAATTTCCTCAACAACAAATTCCTAAGTGAAGAATTCATAAAAATTGCCTATTCACCCCCCTCTAGTCGATATAACGCACTTTCAATTGGTATCAGAGCAAGGTACTCCCTTGTTGTAATGCCCCATATGTAACACTTTCCCAATATGGCAATATATAAACTTTGGCTTCATCACTTCCATTCCGGGTTCTTCTTCTTTTCGGGTTTCGTCGTTTTGTTGCGTGCGTGTGTGCATTTCATTCATGTCATGTTGTTATCTGCATTGCATTGCATTTGTGTTGTCACTTGCATCCGGTCCCACTCGTCTCTTCCTGTTGTCCGTTTCGAGTTCCGACGCTCACACACGTGCCCGTGGTATCCCCGAGTCCTTCTTTCGTGTGTGGCCGTGTAACGTTTTCGGAATGACGTGAGACTTGTCGTGCGATGTTGTTTTGGTACGTGTAGGCCTCCTGTCAAGTTTCGTCGTGTTTGGAGTTCGTTTGGTACTCCAACGGTTAACCTAGTGGGCTAAAAGAACCTCTTCTTTAAGTCCCAAGACCCCCTCCACAACAGCCCACTAACCCATCACAACCCTTCCCATCATCTCGGTCATCGAATTGTGATCGCATGGCCGAAAACCGCTCCCCATTTGGAGTCTCCTAGCTCCTTGTGCCTATAAAAACGTCCCCCCATGTCCATTTTTCGGGCAAAACCCTAGTTTCTCGCCCATCCGCGCCGCCGGACACGTCCGGATGGACCGGACACGTCCGCCCGTGCCGCCCGTCCACTCAGGAGCTGCCACGTGCCCCCCGCCGGCCTCCCGCCGTGCCGGCCCGAAGGCCCGACGCGGGCTCTCCGCCGCCGCCAACCGGGCCGCGCCCCCCCCCCCCCCCCCCCCCCCCCCCCCCCC
>LR738709.1:131887005-131904778 GCA_902687465.1 Secale cereale | reverse complement strand
CGCCGCAACGCTCCGTCCCCGCCGCCTCCAGTGGCCGAGCCGCCGCCTCCTCCCGCCGGGCGAGCCTCGCCGGAGATCCCCGCCGCCTGGAGGTCGCCGCCCCGCCGCCTACCTCCGCGCCGCCGCCGGCGCGTCAAGACTCCGCGCCGCCGGGGCTCAAGCACCGCCGCCGCACCGTGCCTTCCCGCCGGCCGGCCGGAGCCGCCCTCCCCGCCGGAGATCGCGAGCTCCTCGCCGGAGCGTGGGCCGCCGCTCCGTCGCCAGATCCCGTCGACCCGATCCAGCCGCCGAAGGCCGAAACCCTAATGGGTCCGGGTCCCGTGCCCGCACCCGATCCACCCGTGACCCGATCCGCAGGTTGACCCCCCTGTTTTTTTCTCTAATGTCATGTGGGTTTTGATATTTTGTTGCATACTTCATGGGGCTGTATCTTTTAGTGTGCTAGTCCGATTTGTGCATATAATATGTCAAAATGACCGTGGTGATGTGTACTGCGTTTTGTGACATTGTGTCATGCACGTTTGGGTTCATCTAGAGTTCTTAATCTTCGTGACAAGAGTGCTACTTGATATAAACTGCTGCTACTTGTTATTTTCATGCCATGTTTGAGATGTGATAACTTGGTGCATGTTTATCCAAATGAAGCAAATGAGATGTCAAAATGTTCATCATGAGATGCTCTACATGTTGGTTGCTGTAGCATGCATGTTAGGGTTCATATTGCCATGTTAAACTTGGTTGCAAAAGTGCATGTGGCTGTTAAGTTTTGTAACATGTTATGAGATGCTGATTTGAAGAGCTTGTTGCTATTGATGTGTTTGTCCCCATGTCACATGTTCTTATGTTTTAGAATCTCCATCATGTGGTCTTTGCTGTGGTGCAAACCATTTGCCATGATATGACTTGAGGTGACTTAAACATGCTTGCAAACATGCCATGCCAACTTAACTATTTTAACACTTAGTGAAATTTCACCAAGTCTGGAATCTGTCTTATCCTGATGCTATGTTTGCTTGATGCCCTAGGCAAATCCATGTTAGTTTTGGGGTGGCCATTGATCATTCCTTGTTGTATATGTTATTTTCTATCCATCCATGCCCTCACTTGCTCATATGGGTTGTTGTAGCTTATTTATTTCTTGCTCCCAAGTTGCTATAAAATATTACTGTCAGGTTTTTAACGTCATGATCAAAATGGTGTAGCTTGTTGCTATTGATCCATGCCTCCTATGGAGTTGCTCCAATGGAGTTGTTTGCTGTAGGATATGTCTACTTCATGTCCATGCTTCTTATGACCATGTTTGAGTGCTGTATAGTATATATTTCTTGCTCCAAAGTTGCTATGTGGCTGTTAATTGCAGCTTTGCATTGTTTCTTGTTTCGAGAGTATGTGTTGAACCGTTTGCGCCGTTTTGAGCGTGCCCTACATGAAACTTGTGTGATTTTGCATGTAGATTCATAATATCATCTTGTTTACATGTTTGGAGTGAGTTTGCTTGATGTTTGGGTGCATCTTGCACCATTGCCATGCATAACTTGTTTTGCTCATATCTTCTAGACCGTAGCTCTGAATTAAAAAACTTTATACGAAACTTGACTAGAATTTCGTGTAGATCATCATGGTGCATGTTAACTTGCTGTTTAACAACTTTAACTTAAGGTTTGTTCAGATCTGGACCATTTTCAACATATACATATGAGGACTTACCGGATTCACTATATGTGGATTCCGGCCTCATTTAATCTTGTTGTCTTGTGTTGTTCTTGTGTGCTTCCTCCCTTGACATGTAATGCATCATAAGTGCATCATACTTGCATCATGTTGCTTGTGCATTGCACCTTGTTTGATTTTGTGCCTCGTTGTGTTCTTGTGTTGAGTAGAGCCGGAAGCCGAGACCGAGAATGAGAACGAGGTTACTACCAAGGTTGAGTACGAGGAGCCGTCTTACGATCCCATCGACGACTCGACAGGCAAGATGACTTGACCCAGATATCATTACTATCTTTGCCTATTACTAGATGTCTCGTTCTTTAGCTTATTGCCTCGATGCCCATGTTTGTTTGTCAGCCTCCTATTGTAACACTGAATCTGTCTAACCACCCAACCTAACAAAACCTTTGTTTGGCTACGTAAGCTTCGGTCAGCCCCTCTTATAGCATTGCTAGTTGCAAGAGAAGAATTGAAGATTCTTGCTTCATGTTGAAGTTTGTTGGGATATCACACTATATAAACTCTTAACTAAATCATCTATATATTGGTAATGGGTGGAAGGCTAAGCCTCTTGCTTGGTGATTTGTTCCACTCATGCCGCCCTAGGAACCGTATAAACCGGTGTTATGTTCCTTGATTATGCGTCCCTAACATGGTTGGGGTTTATGGGGCCCCCTCGATAACCCGCTTAGCGCTAAACATTTTCCAGCAAGGCCCAACATTGGTACTCCATTTGCCTAATAACTAAAACTTGCATAGGGACTAGCTATCCCGAGATATTAATTAACAACCCCCGGGCTAGTGCTCCACATGAGTGTTGCTCCAGCCGGGCCGACTGCGGGGCCACCACGAGGAAACTCGAGGATTGGTATTTTCCTGTAGGCTGTCCCATCCGGTCATGGCCTGAGACTAGATACGCGTGGCTACTGTCAGGGTGTCGGCACGCCGGGAGGTCTTGCTGGATTAGTTTTACCTATGTCGGAATATCTTGAGCACGGGATTCCGAGAATACTCGGGTCTTCCCACCTTGGAGTTGCGACTCCGCGGATCGTGAGCTTGTCATGGGCTAAGTTGGGACACCCCTGCAGGGTTTTGAACTTTTGAAAGTCGTGCCCGCGGTTATGTGGCAGATGGGAATTTTTTAATATCCGGTTGTAGAAAACTTGACACCATGTTCAGAACACACTACCAGCGTGAGTAACCGTGACGGTCATTTTCCGAAAGGGGTTCGGGAAGTGAACACGGTGGGGTTATGATTGACGTGCATAGATAGGATCACTTCGTGATCACTTTGACGCTCGTGGCACTTCTCTTCTCGCTCTTAACACGTAAGTTAGTGCTAGTGCAACTGCAACCTTTTATCTTTCTTCAGCCTTGTTCCACACCCAAGGATTAGATAGTTTTGCTACCCGGGAACGAGATTGCTGAGTCCTCCATGGCTCACAGATTCTACACCACACCAGATGCAGGTACTATGGTGGACTAATCAGGTGACGACACCGAGTTGTACTGGGAGTACGATGAAGAACGTAGTCAATACTATGTGCACTATCTCGAGGATCAGTAGTGGTTTCTACTAGGGGCGATTAGGACCCTGTGGCTTTATGTATTTGGTATCTTTCTTTTGGATCTTCGCCCATAGTCGGGTTGTGATGTGATTTGGATGATGATTTGCTTATGTAATGTATTGTGTGACATGGCGAGTGTAAGCCAACTATCCTTTTGCAATTTCATCCCTATTTTTACATGAGTCGTGCAAAGATACCAAACTTGAGATCATTCCAGAATGGGCTTATACCTTTAAGTCGTGCCTCGACACGTAGGAGGTATTGTCCCATCCTGGGCATTACACTTATTCTGTATGATTTTGGTTTAACCGCCTGGAGTTTTAGTTATGTCGACCGCAGGTATGATCAAGGTCTCAACTGGGTGTCCTACCTTCGATGGGACGGACTACCCCTACTGGAGGAACAAGATGCGAATGCATCTTGAGGCAATTGATAACGATCTCTGGTATGTTGTGGAAAATGGTGTTCCCTCGGTATCACCTTCTTTGAATGCTGCTGATGTGAAGAGATTGAAGCAACTCGATTCTCAAGCGAAGAATATCATTTGTGGCCATCTAGGCAAAGGACAGTATGGAAGAGTGAGTGCTTTCGAAACTGCGAAGCTTATCTGGGATAGGCTGTCCAAAGTCAACGAAGGAGTCTCAACACAGCGTGACTCTCGAGTTGATGTTCTTCGCAATCTCTTCAACCGGTTCAAAACACTTGACAATGAAAATGTTCAGCAAACCTTCGATCGTCTCACTGACATCTCAAATGAACTTCAAGCACTTGGTGCCACTGACATCACCGACCATGAAGTGGTGAAGAAATTGCTGAGATCGCTTGATTCCTCATTTGATACTCTGGCTTTGATGATTCAAGAGCGTGGTGATTACAAGTCACTTGATCCCGCTGATATCCTTGAAAGGCTAAACACTCATGAGTTCCAGCTTGCTGAAAAGAGAGATCTCTATGGTCCGAGCTATGGCAGATCACGTGCCCTGAAGGCCAAGGTCGTCTCTGAATCTAAAGGTGAAGATTCTGGTAGTAGCCTTGGTGATCCTGAAGAATTGAGCCAGGAGCTAGCATTGCTTGTGAAGAAATTCCAAAGGTTCCCAAGACGTGGTCGCTTTGGAAAGTTCACTAAGAGAAATGATTCCTCATCCAGGGACTACAACAAACGGCTATGATGCAAGAAGCCTGGTCACTACATTCAAGATTGTTCTCAGTGGGAAAAGGATTCCAAAAAGAAGAAATACAAGGATTACAGTTCTGATGATGCAAAGAAGAAAAAGAAATCGACAAAATCTTTATCATCAAAATCCTCAAAATCTTCATTTCACAAGAAGAACAGCTCCAAAAAGGCTCGGGATTTCATTGGCAAGGAAATGGACTCTGAAGCTGAATCTGAGGATCATGAGGAAGAGGAGGAATCTGAGGAATCCGAGTCTGGTGTGGCAAGTCTGGCTCTCGCTACTGCATTCGTCAGCAAGTCTATCTTCAACACTGAAGAAAATGATTTCACCAACAAGGCTGATGAAGACAATGATGGCTATGCTCCTACCTATTGCTTCATGGCAAAGGGTGCCAAGGATGATCAACCCAAAACCACTGAGTGGGTCCTTGATAGGGGATGTACAAATCACATGACTGGTGACAAGAATCTCTTGATGGATGCTCCCTTATCACCATCTCATCTGAAACACATCATCTTCGCTGACAAAGGCAAAAGTCAGGTATTGGGTCTAGGTAAGGTTGCGATCACTAGGGATCGACACATGGACAAAGTCATGCTTGTCGAGTCCTGAGGATACAACCTCATGTCTGTCTCAATGCTTTGCGATTTGGATATGGTTGTTGCTTTTGGCAAACATCGTTGTGCTGTGATCATGGAATCTGATAACTCCATAGTCTTCGAAGGCTTTAGGAGAGGAGACTTGTATATTGTTGATTTCTCTACAGGACCTCATCCAGCTGTGTGTCTACATGCAAAAGCTTCAGAAGGCTGGCTATGGCATCAACAACTTGGTCATGCAGGCATGAGGAATTTGCACACGCTTGCGAAGAAGAAGCATGTCATTGGCATTGAGAATGTAAAATTCCTCAAGGATCACTTGTGCGGTGCCTGTGAAGCTGGAAAGATGACCAAGGCCAAGCATCTAGCAAAAACTACCATGACTACTACTCGGCCATTTGAATTGCTTCACATGGATCTATTTGGTCCTAATCATTATTCTGCAGTTTCAAATGATGCTTCTCAATATGGTTTTGTTATCGTGATGATTACTCTCGATATACATGGGTACACATTGTTACTTACAAACATGAAGTGCAGGAAGTCTTCAAACGATTTTCCTCGAGGGCTTCAACCAACTTTGGTGTGAAGATCAAGCATATCAAAAGTGACAATGGAACTGAGTTCAAGAACTCTGGTCTCGATGACTATCTTGATGAACTTGGCATTACTCATGAGTTATCTTCTCCTTATACTCCTCAGCAAAATGGCGTCGTGGAGCGCAAAAAACAGGACTCTTGTTGAGATGGCTCGCACTATGCTTGATGAATACAAAATGCCTCGTCGTTTCTGGATTGATGCAATTTATACTGCGTGCCACATCATCAACAGAGTATATCTTCACAAATTCTTCAAGAAGACTGCCAATGAACTCCTCACTAACAAGAAACCCAATGTGAGTTATTTCAAAGTCTTCGGTGCTAAATGTTGGATTAGAGATCCTCATCACAACTCAAAATTTGCACCAAAAGCACATGAAGGGTTTATGCTTGGTTACGGAAAGGGCTCGCACACCTACAGAGTCTTCAACAACGTTCTTCACAAGGTTGTTGAAACTGTAGATGTGCGGTTCGATGAAACTAATGGCTCGCAAAGAGAGCACCTGCCTACTGTGATAGATGAACCAGCACCTGAGGAAACTATCAAATTCAAGGCTACTGAGGATGTCATTCCTACCGAAGAATCTGCTGAAGAATTCATTCCAGAACCTGAAGATCGTCGAGCTAATGCACCTGAGGAAAATGCTGAAGAAAATGTTGATCAAATTCCTCGATGACAACTAGCTCATCCTCGCGTTGCGAAAGAAGTGCAGATTGAGAAAATCATCAGCGACATCAATATACCAGGTCCTCTCACACGCTCAAAAGCTTCAAACTTATCTAACTTTTGTGGGAACTTTTATTTGTTCTCTATCACAGAGCCCACTAAGGTAGATGAAGCATTTCTAGAGCCTGAGTGGATCCAAGCTATGCAAGAAGAATTACGTCAGTTTGAACTCAACAACGTTTGGGAACTGGTCAATCATCCAAATCCTCGCAAGCATAATATCATTGGCACAAAGTGGATCTACCGCAAAAAGCAAGATGAAAATGGCCTTGTGGTAAGAAATAAGGCACGACTTGTAGCTCAAGGCTACACACAGGTTGAAGGAATTGATTTCGATGAAACTTTTGCACCTGTTGCTAGACTTGAGGCTATTCGCATATTACTTGCTTATGCTAACCATCATGATATCGTTCTCTATCAAATGGATGTGAAAAGTGCATTCCTCAATGGTAAGCTTGAGGAAGAAGTATATGTTGCTCAACCCCCAGGTTTTGAAGATCCAAAGAATCCTGATAAAGTCTTCAAACTCAATAAGGCTCTCAATGGCCTCAAGCAGGCCCCTCGGGATTGGTATGATACTTTGAAGGAATTCCTCATGAAGAAAGGCTTCAAACCCGGTTCACTCGATCCAACTCTTTTCACTAAATCTTATGATGGTGAATTATTTATGTGCCAAATATATGTTGATGATATTATCTTTGGTTGTACTGACCAACGCTATAGTGATGAATTTGCCTATATGATGAGTGAAGAATATCAAATGTCTATGATGGGAGAGTTGAAATTCGTCCTATGTCTTCAAATTCGTCAACAACGCAATGGTATATTCATATCTCAGGAGAAATACCTCAAAGATGTACTGAGGAAATTCGGCATGCACGATTGCAAAGGCGTCAAAATTCCTATGCCCACAAATGGCCATCTGTGCATTGTTGAAACTGGTATTGACTTCGATCATAAGGTATACCGCTCCATGATTGGTTCTTTATTGTACTTATGTGCATCTAGGCCAGATAACACTGTTCAAGATATCTTCCGATATGCCGATAAATCGGCCGATTTATCGCTTATCGCTGTCTGACCGATAAGATAAATCAGCCGATATGGCGATAAATCGGCTGATATGCCGATAAACTGGCCGATTTACCCCTTATCATGGGTCGACCGATAAGTTCCCGATAAGCGATATCCCCAACATTGCCAGATATAATGCTTAATGTTTGCATGTGTGCCCGATTTCAAGCTGCACCGAAGGAATCACACCATAAGGCTGTGAAACATATTCTTCGATATCTAGCTCCCACACCAACACTTGGATTATGGTACCCCAAGGGCTCGGCTTTTGATCTCATTGAATATTCAGACTCTGACTATGCTGGTGATCGTGTGGACCGCAAATCAAGATCTGGTACATGTCATTTCCTCAGAAGATCTTTGGTCTGTTGGTCCTCGAAGAAATAGAACTGTGTATCACTATCTACCGCTGAAGCTGAGTATATTGCTGCTGGCTCTTGTTGTGCCCAATTGTTATGGATGAAGCAAACTCTGAAGGACTATGGTGTCAACGTGAAGAATGTGCCACTACTCTGTGACTATGAGAGTGCCATCAAGATTGCTCACAACCAAGTTCATCACTCGAAGACAAAGCACATTCAGATTCATCATCATTTTCTTCGTGATCATGTGTTGAAGGGCGACATTTCTATTAAACATGTGAAGACTGAAGAACAGCTAGCCGATATCTTCACAAAGCCCTTGGATGAGAAGAGATTTATCAAGTTGCGGTGTGAGCTAAATATCTTAGAATCTTCAAATGTTCTTTGAATTGGACACTCATCCTAACACTTATGCAAAATTAATGACTTAGATGTGCAACACATGAAGAATTTGTTTTTGTTCAATCAATGAAGAATAACGCTCTAAGTGTGAAGAAATTAATGAAGAATTCGATTTTCAAAACCCTACGACAATTGTACGCGGTGTCTGAAATCGTCATTCTTATACGGTGGGTCACGCCACCACAAAAATTGAAAATCTTCAATTTGATTTTTCTTTGAAATTCCTCAGTTGTTCATATTCTTCAACTTTGCAAAATCTTCACTGTTTCCGTTTCTTTTCTTCATTGGCTATACATACATATATATTATGTCCTCTACAGCATTTACTTATTGATATTTCTTCACGTTGCTTTTTCCGCTAAGTGAATGTGATCGGACCCTTCCCCCTCTATGCTAAACACAACCCAATCCATTCACAAATTCTTCACATGCGTTCTATTTGAAACTTGTTCAAAATCTTCATGTGTCCTTGTCAGCTGAAGAAATTGCGAACGCAACGTTAAAACTTATCCTTTCCAAAAATTTTGGTCTTGCCGCTCAAATCGTTCCGCATCCCACGACAATACTTATCTATTCACCCATGATCTCACACAATCTCCACTACACAGTACGTGGGTGCACATGTCGTGCGAATGAGAAGGGTCAGGGGCACATTCGTCCTATTTCTTCGGTCGAACGGTTTTTCACCTCAGCTATAAATACCCCTCCCCTTCCCTCACTTCACTTTTTACTCCGCTCGTTCTCACTCTCCGCTCGAGCTTCTCCAACCCTAGCGCCGCCGCTACTCCATCGTCGCCGGTGAGGAAGAGCTTCACTGCCTCGACCTCGTTGCCGTCGTACTCGCGTCGGCCGCGGATTTCTTCACTCTGTCGCTGCCGTAGCTGTCTTCCTCTGCCAAGTTAGGGCGTCGAAGATCTGCACAGACGAACTTCACTTCTCCATCCCATAGTTCGTCGTGTTCTTCATCCAGGGTAATTAAAAGTTATTTTTACTGCCCTCTTTGATTCAAAAGTGTTCTTCAAAAATTCTCAAAAGGTGTTTTCTTCATCAAATCTTAACACACTAAACACCTCGCATATCATCTGTTCTTGATTTGATTTCTCTAAGCTATGATTTTCTTCAAGATTCCTCAATTGTGTGGATTTTTCAATCTATACAACTCTGGAACCTAAGACAAAGAACGCTTTGTGAAATTCTTCAAGACACATCTGGTCAAATTCCTCAAACTTGTTCTTTTTACAAAAATCTTCTGAGAACGCATATGCCCTCTCCAAATTCCTCGCAACTATACTCTGTTCATAGGTACTCATGTCCGCTGCTGAATCACTAGGCTCTCATCAACTTAACTCATTTGCAGCGTTCCTTGAGGAAAATTTGCATACTTCTTCAGAGAATTCGATTGTTCAAATTCCTCATCCGAAGAAAATGGCTGATGGAAAGAAGCCGCAGAAAGGAGAAAAAGGCATGAGGTCAATACTGCTTTTGAGATACCTGAAGACGTGTATGCTGACTATTGCACTCCTGATAAGGCAAAGTTCGGAAAAGAGGACAAGAATCAGCGCAAAGTGCGCATATAACGAATAGAGAGGAGATGGGCACGTGAGTGGAGGGAGTACAGATATGTCACTCCAAAATACATGAAGAAATTCGCACTCAATCCTCCCTGCCCAAGACCTCCACTGGCACATGGCCAAGTTGCTGATCCCACAAGCCTCAAGCGTGGTGAGGACTTTCCTGAAGAATGGGCTAAGTGCCAGGCCAAGTTGGCTAGACAAGCAAAAGAAGCAGTGAGGAAATTCAATGAAGACACTGCTGCTACTGCTGCCTCTCCTGAGGCTTCTGCTTCCAAGCCTAAGAAGGCCATGGCTAAGAAGCCTGCTCACAAGCCAAGTGCTTCTTCCTCAGCAATGGCCTCACGGCTAGTTTCTTCAAATCCCTCACAGCAAATTCCTCGGACTGCTCCTGCTCCTCCAAAGTCCTCAGCTCCTCCGCAAAAGTCTTCAGATGCTGCAACAAAGTCTTCTGCTCCAGTGCATCTTGCCACATGTCAGAGGACTGCAGGCATATCCATTACCTCAGGAGCCTCTGCAAGTTCCTTAGCTGCACCAAGTTCCTCAGCAATACCAAGTTCCTCAGCTGGTCCCTCGTTGCTGAAGAAAAAGACAACTGCTGGACGAGGTTCTCACCCAATTCCTCATAAGAAACAAGTTGATTTCCAAGTGTCGTCTGATGACGAAGCTGATGATGAAGAACTAGTTCAAATCATCAGAGACAGGCAAGAAAAGGCCGCTAGAGCCAAAGGAAGCGAAGTACCGCTGATGTTGGATCCCAAGGTGATCCTTGGTTTCATTGATCTCTGGCATAAGGACCCAAACACTACAATGCCTGACTTCAACCTGACTCCTGGCCAAAGTCATATGCTGACCGCCTTCATAGGCGAAGAAAAATGGAAGTTTGAACAGGCCAGGTAGACCAAGAAAGCGCAGTACAAGAAGGAGCGCTTCCTGAAGAAAAATGTTGTCAACATGACAACTGAAGAACTAGTCAAGATTCAGGGCGAAATCAAAGCCCTCAGTGATGAATTTGAAGCATATCGTGCTGACTGGTTGGGCGCCAAAGTAAGATTTGTCAATCTGACCAAAGGTTTCTCTTCAAGTGCTGCTCGTAAGACGCACATTGGAATTCCTCAGGCTGAAGCATCTGCTCAGTCTGCTGAAGGACATGCCTGCACCGCTGAAGAACATCCCAGGGCTGATGACTCCACTCCAGCCACTGAAGAAATTGCCAGGGCAACCTCTAGTGTTGCGCCTAAAGAAAATGTCAGGCCAGCTGAAGGTCCCAAGGATGTGCCTGAAGATAGTGAAGAACTCAAAACAACTGCATCAGTTGTATCTGAAGAAAAGGAACCAGATTCCTCTGCTGCTCCTGCGCCTACTCCAACTCCAATCCTTCCATCTGCATTAGATGTGAAAAAGACAAAGGCTGCAGAGTGTGCAGCTGTGAAGAAAAGGAAGGCATCAGTTTCTTCAGATTCTTAGCTCCGAAGAAAATGAAGCCATTGACAAGATCAGCTGAGAATCCAATTGATGTTGTTCCCATTTCATCTATGCCATCAAAGGACCTTGTTCCTTTTGGTGAAGATTATGTGTTTCCAAGTGAATCGGATGAAGGCATTCCCTCAGCCGCTTCCTCAGAGCAGACGGATGAAGAAACTGAAGTGGATGATATCCCTTCAACCCCAATCATCTCCTCGCATATGCCTTAGTTTACTGTAGAAGAGGCCGGCGTTGAAGAAATGGAAGAACAAGACTCTGACGTGGACATTGGGAATGCTACTCCATTGATGACTGATGAATTCTGGGATAGTCAGCATCCCAACTCCCCTTTGTTCACGCTACTCCAACAAATTCCTCATTCACCAGCACCAACCGTTCCATTTGGCTCTGAGGAAACTCATCCCACACAGTCTGTTCATGAAGACATTCCAGCCACTAGTGCTGAAGAAACTGTTGCTGCTGCTGAATCGCTGAAGACTGCTACTGAAGAGGAACCAGAAATTCCTCAGACTAAAGAACCTGAGATTGCAAATCCAGAGGTAGTGATGCAATTGACAGATACTCCTCAACCGAAGCCAAAGGATTCTTTCTCAAGGAAGCAATCTTTCAAGAAGGCTGATTTCTTCGGCGAGCATGTGTTCTTCACTGATTTCAATCCCTATGACTCTGCTCGCATAAGGAAGAGGCGTTTCTGGACTGCCAGTCAGGCGAATTTCTATTCCTCAGTGCTTTACAACAAAGATAAAGTCTTCGATCATCAGCATCTTCCTCACGTGGATATGGAGTCTCTACCGTGTTTTGTGCCGGTCCTTAGTGTTCTTCACGACGCTAGACTTCTGGGTTTTTGCACAGATATATGCGATTGGAATGAAGAACTGATTCTTCAATTTTATGCAACCCTGCACATCACTGGCAATTCTGAAGACATAAATTCATGGGTGCTGGACTGGATGTCTGAAAACACTCATTACAAAGCTCCAGCCTCTGAATTGCTTCAGGCTCTGCCCCTCAGTCCTCCAAATGAAGAAGCACGTTGCATGTATGAAGAAACTGAACTCACTGATCACTACATGCAAGTGCTCATGAAGCCTTTGAAGCCAGGACAAGCTCCACGGACCAAATTCCTCATGAAGGAATTGATGTTTCTGCCAAGGACTGTCTATCGCATTCTGACGAAGACTTTGAGTCCAATCAAGGGTCACGACTCGAATGATGAAGAAGTCGTTGGCATCATGAAGAATCTGCTATTCAACATCATCAATGGCATTCCCGTAAACTTCCATGATTTCTCCATGAGGACAATGGAAAATGTTGCACTGTCCCCTTTCAACCTGAAGCCTTATGCTCCATGGATTATGAGATTCATCAGGACAAGGTCTTCAGTGAATTACAAAGCTGACACTCTCAATCATTGCAGCCACTTGCCCCCAATTGAAGTCCTCAAATGGTCATTTTCCTCAGCTGATGACAAGGGCAAGGCCACTGCTGTTTTTGATGAAGGCACTCGTCCATTGGATGGCCAGTTTCGCAAAGCTGCATCTTATTCCACCAATGATGACTCTACCACTGATGACTCTGCCGCCAACGCTCCCAAGAAAAATCCTCA
This sequence comes from Secale cereale, assembly GCA_902687465.1. Taxonomy (NCBI): domain Eukaryota; kingdom Viridiplantae; phylum Streptophyta; class Magnoliopsida; order Poales; family Poaceae; genus Secale; species Secale cereale. The sequence goes on along the minus strand of LR738709.1, from coordinate 131,891,900 downwards.
AGGCACAGCTCCCAGGGTGATGACTGATTGTGAGCTTCTCCTCAGTCTTCATCAGAAGGTTGATCGCAATCACAAATGGGTCAAGCGTCAGTTTGGTTCAATTCTTCACAACATGACCTCTACACATAATGTAGTGAAGAAAAACCATTACTACCTTCATGAAACCCTCAACCGTACCTGGGCTGTTCTGTCTCATCTGTATGGCGAAGATCTGAAGAAAATGGGTCTCAAGGATGACTTTGACTGGTCTGCTCCTCCTCCGAAGAAATACAAGAAGGTCAAGGTTCCTCCCTTGGTGGCCAGCTCCTATTCTTCATCGTTCGAGACCGACGAGTATGAAGACCTAGACGACACTGCAGCAGGCCCTACTTCAACAATCGACCCCAACAAAGCTGGCGCTCCTTCATCATCATGATATTCTTCAGGGGCGTTAATCTTGAGTTTCAATCCTTTTGGTCATTCGATGACAAAGGGGGAGAAATTTGAGTTAGTCTTCAAGCAGGTCTATATATATGGGCGTTTTTTTGCTAAGTTACAACTCTCGTTCTTCTGATGACTTTGTGAATCGAGTTGTAAACTTAAACTCTATGGTGACCTGATACTTTTGCTGTGGTGTTTCTGCATGCCTATTCCTCATTAATGTTATGCACGCATGCTGAATTACATCAGTCACCATATTTCATCATGCATTTCAAATTCTTCATATTATATGTCAAATGCGTGTATGAATTACAAGATATAGGGGGGATCTCCATGACTCTACTCTTCAAGTGTGCATTCCTTCAAAAGAAAATTCCTCACTATGCACATCTTCTAGGGGAGTTCTTCTATATCTTGCAATCGAATTCCTCAACATCAGTATTTACACTTCATATGTTTATCCCTGTTGAAAACTTAATCTATATTGTCATCAATCACCAAAAAGGGGGAGATTGTAAGTGCATCTAGTGCCCCTTAGTGATTTTGGTGTATTGAAGACTTATAGGTTAAGGGACTAATGTGTTTATGAGTGTACACATGTCTATAAGTCTATGAGGAGTTTGATAATTACAGGGAAAGTCGACCCCTAAAAATGAAGTTCTTCGACTAAAGACTTTGGATTTCTGAAGACTTTCTGAAGACTTTGAAAGTGAAGAAATTGGTGTGACCCTGAAGACTTGGTATTCATTTGAGGATCATGAAGCATGAAGACTTTTGTTTTTATAGTTTCATTTTCTCTTTCTCGAGTCATAGGAAACACCGTACTGTTAAAGGGTGTCGAGGAAATACTAAGGAAAAATTTCCATGTGATGCTCAATTCAAAATCCTACACCTACCAATCTCTTAGAGTGAAGCCATTGGAAATCTTATACAGTTCAGTCATATTCTTCAGTGACAGAGACGAAGTTCTTCTGGTCTCTGAGGAATTTGTTCTGACTGAGGAGTTAGGAATTCGCTAGTGCGGATTACCTACACAGTGAGGAACATGATAGCCCTCAGGAATTTGATACTCAAATTTCCAACCGTTGCTGTGCTACGCGCCAGCTGTCCCAAAATATCTACCTACCTAACGGTCATATCATTAAAGGGCATTTATGTCTTATCATGTCGGGATGCTCCCTACGCTATAAATAGCCGCCCCCTACAACCACTAGTTGGTTGGCTGCTTCGCGAAAAACTTACACATGTCATAAGAGCAACCCATCCTCTGAGGACTTTGAGCGAAAATCATTAAGTGAGGAAAAACCCAAAACCAAACCCAAAACCTTCAAACCTAAAAGTAATTGAGCATCACTGAAGAGATTGATCCTGTGTGGATCCGACGCTTGTTAACTTTGAAGACTGTGCTTCTTCCAGACGGTTAGGCGTCATGGTCTAGAGCACCCAAGAGGAATTGTGGATCGCCGAGTGACCTAGTCTGTGAAGGTTCGGAAGTCACCTGAAGACTTACCACGAGTGATTGGGTGAGGTCTGTGTGACCTTAGCTCAATGGGAATACGGTGAGGACTTGGTGTCTTGGACTGTGTGTCCATGACTGGGTGTCCGGGACTATGTGTCCTCAGGTTTAAATCCCTAGCCGCCCTAACCATATGTACAACTAAGACAACAGTTGGAACTGGTCTAACAAATCATTGTCTTCACGAAGGTTACTGATTCTATTTCCTCAACTCTTTCATTTCCTCATATCTGTGTTGTGTGCTTGTTCATATCTGTTTGAAGACTTTGACTGAAGACTTTCTCAATTTCCTCAGTTCAATTTCTTCAGTCTGTTTGTCTTCATTCTGTGATATCATGTGATTACGCTTTCTGTACTCTGTGTTTGTCTTCATTTCTTCATGATGACCATGCTCGTATTCTACTGTGTTTACATCTGAGTACTTATTCCGCTGCAAGTAGTTCTTCGCTAAGGAATTTCCTCAACAGAAAATTCCTCAGTGAAGTATTCATAAAAATCGCCTATTCACCCCCCTCTAGTCGATATAACGCACTTTCAACGCGGCCGGTGAGCAGACCTAGCTACCTCCTTAAAAAGGTAGGTGCATAACCAGTCCAACCCGGCGCGCGCCGCTCAGTCGCAATGACGTCAGTTAAGCTTCGGCTGATGCATACGACGCAGAACGCCCATACTATGCCCACCTGATGGTTAGCGCTATCAGGCCAGAGGCCCCTTTGATCAAATATCCAAACCGTTTAGTGTCTTGGGAACGCGGTAACGAGCAGAGACTCACGAAAGATGTGACCCCATCGCCTCGTCTCGAGGACTTGCGGCAGGGGCTAAGAATGCCCGGCCACGCCTCGTATTCAACTCTCGGGTACCCTCCAGGTCAACCCATCTCCACATCACTCGCGGTTACCCCTCAGGGTTGACCCGCCTTTCCAAGTAACAGTTGTAAAGTCATAGTAACCATAGTAACTATGTGTCTAACACAAAAGGGAAACCTGAGGAAATCACCCTCGATGGAATTCCACCTGATGTTTATCGTCAAGGTGAACGAAAGAGGAGTCACCCTCGAGGTCCACTCTTGAGAGTTGCACGATAGTGTCATTATCGGGAGTGGAGAAAGAGGAATCACCCTCGATGACCATAACCGATGAACTAACCTACAAGGTTAACATCAGAAGTGCTGCTGAGGTGTCACCCTCGGCACTCAATAGTAACCCAGTATTGTCAAGTAGCTAAGGGGAAAGTGATGTGCGGTGCCGGGGCCTGGTCTTCGATCCCGTTGATCGGGTCTTCTGATAATCCAGCGGGGCAGTCGAGACAATGTGGGGGGGGGGGTCACTGGTGGATCTCTAACTAGCCTATACTAAGCAGTTTAGTATAAACATGTAAGGTATGAAAGCAGGTATCAACAACAGGCTATGCATCATAATAGGATCATACAAAAAGCAGTAGCAGTTCTGATGCAAGCATAAGAGAGAAGAGAGTGGGTGATATCGGAATGATCAAGGGGGGTTGGCTTGCCAAGTTGCTCTGGCAAGAAGGAGGGGTCGTCAACACCGTAGTCGATCACCGGGGCATCATCGGTCTCGGGGTCTAACAGAGAGAAGATGGGGAAGAAATAGTAAATATAAAGCAAACAATTGCATGACAAGCAAAAGCAGTGCTGGGTGTGATCTAACGCGGTGCTACACAATACCGGCGAAGGGGGATAACATCCGGGAAAGTATCCCCAGTGTTTCGTGTTTTCGGACAATTGAATTGGAGGGGGGATGTTGCACGTTCGCTATGCTAGGAGCATGTGGCAGACGAGCGGACCACATATTCGGATTCGTCTCGTTGTTCTGAGCATCTTTCATATATAAAACTTTTTCATCTGAGCTATAGTTTATTTTATATTAAATTAAAAAGTTTTATTCAATTTATGGATTTATTTATGTTCCAAAATTAATCAGCAAATAACTTTGCCACATAAGGCAGTGCCAGCCATAGTGTATGACGGGTGGGGGCAGGGTCAAAGTCAATAGTCCAGTCAGCAGTTGACTAGGTCAACATTGACTAGTCAAACTGGCTGGTGGGACCCAGCTGTCATAGTGACAGGTTAAAATAACAATTTAATTAATTTAACAGATTAAGTGGGGGGCCACATGTCATTGACTTAGATATTTTTAAACAGGCTTTTAAAGAAAAGGGTCCATATGTCATTCTCAGATATTTAACTAAACAATTTTACTAGGTTCTAATTAGGTGGTTAAGGGAAAGGTTAAACCAGGGGGCCCACATGTCAGTGGGTCAACCGAGTGCTAAAATCGTTTGTGCGCGTTGAGTACAGAGGACGGCGGCACACGCGGAGCCGGCGGCTCCGACGACCAAAAGGGCCAGCTCGGGCGTCAAACGGCCAAGCGCGATGCGCCGCGTCGAGTTGTGCCTTCGTCTGGAGCTAGGAGCGGCCGAAACAGCGACGGGGGCGATGGAAGGCGGCGACTACGGCCGAGCTAGCTGCAACCGGCGCTGGAGGGCATGGGGAGGAGAGGGGATAGGCCAGGGGGAACCGGATGCTCACGTCGTCATAGAGGAGGGCTCGGGGAGGCCGGATGCATTCTGCCGATGAGGTCCGGCGGCCGGACGGGCTGGCAGGCGCGAGGTAGAGCGGGCTAGGGGAGGCGCGGCGTGGGGACGACGAAGAAGCTGTGGAGCGGGGCGGCCGCCCTCGGGCGCGAGCGTGCCCGCCAGGGCCGCGGGGAGCGGCAGCGAACGAGACCGAGACGACGAAGCGCCGGCGCGGTAGTGCTGACGGAGGCAGGCGCCGGTCGGGGCCGGACAAGGAGGCGTGCAGGTCGTGGATGAGCAGCAGGGTCGACGACGGGCGGAGTAGGAGAGCACGGAGGGAGAAGAGGCTGCGAGGGAGGGTCGGGCAAGAGTCCTCTTGCCCTGGGCGTCCGGCGGCGCGATGGAGGGTGAGGGGAGCGAGAGG
>LR738709.1:131833903-131886779 GCA_902687465.1 Secale cereale | reverse complement strand
TTTATTTTCCTTTATTTATTTTTTAATAGACTTTTTTAAATCTATTTCCTATTCTGTATTAATTCATTTTAAAGTATTTAGGCATTTTGTAAAAGTGTGGTTTCTTCACCATAAATACATAGGAATTAATTGGCACACTCCGAACATTTTAGTTTTAATGTTTGAAATTTCTTAAAGTTTGACTAAAATTCAAATTTGAATTTGAGTAGTTTTGAACCAATGCTAGATTAGCAACAGTAACCGAGGTGACGTGTCATCGTTAATGTGGGATTACTGTAGCCTAATTATCCGGGCGTCACAAATCTCCTCCACTACAAGAAATCTCGTCCCGAGATTTAGGAAGGGAGTAAGGGGGGGGGGGGAATTATGGTTACGAAATTCTAACGGATCTTCTCGGTACTGGTTGCTCTTCTCGATGGGGTCAATCCATTACGTTGATGTTTTCAGTCCTCTGCTTCAGGTCATCATGATGAAGTCGTCTTCCTTTCTTCGAGGTCTCCATCGTACTTACGAATAGGAAAGGGTAGCTTGTCAACGATAGAATGCTACAAGGGGTAATCATCGGGGGTTATCCCACAAGTGAACACATGAGTATCTCTCGAGTTGAACGAATAAAACACTCCGAGAGCAAAGTAATATGGTACAATAAGAAGTTTCAGATGGATGGACAATCATTCGATGTGTGAAATAAGGTGTGAAAAGGGGTCCAGAGCGACAAGAATAAGTGTTGCGTCTGGTATCAGAATAGATCACTAGGAAGGTGGCTCGCGGATTGCACACGAAGTCAAGCGTGAGGAATAACCTTGGAAATTTGGGGGTGTACAAGAGAGTTAGGTTTTGATTCTGAGGAACTGTGGGTTATGGGCCCACCATGTGGGTTAAAAATAGGAAGGGCGATGATAGCAAGGCATGTCAGAGCATAGACTGTGAGTTATGTTGGCAACAACGTTGGTACCTAGGGCGAGGGACAAAGAGAACCATTTTCCTGCTCGTTGAAACGAGGGGGACCAATAGGCAAAGTTCTCGTCCATTGAAGGTTACCGGAATGTTATCAACAATAGTAACAGGGTCTTACTAACAAAGTTGTACACCAAGGTGTTTACATAAGCAAAAAAAATGTTACTTCTTAGATTATATGTAGATCAAAGAAAGGTCAAACAAACAAATGGAAAGGAAAATGTGTTTAAACACAATGAATAGGAGTATATCATTGCCAAGATTTTAGGCAGGGTAAGATATACGTGTCAGGAGTTCAAAGTCATGACCATATAGTTAAAAAGGGGTAAGAAGAATTATAATATGTACCCACACAACGAGGTTGGATAGTTGATCAAGAACATTTAGCATTGTGCTTATAATGTTCTTGTGAATCTTCGGAGTACCACAGACATGCTTCGAGATAGCCCCGACCTGGTCTTCAAGCAAAGGTCAGACTTTGGATACACCGGGATCCATCGGAAACAACTTATAAAATAAGTCATACAATTTCAGCAAGGGAAGATGAGGATGAGGTCGACGGGCTCAGAAACAATTCATCGAGATTTCCATAAGCCTGGATTTCCACACTTAAGTGATCAACATGATAACATTGGACATACCGCAGTATGTTAGAGAAGAACATCCATAATTAAGTACTGAACGTAATGATCCTGGAACTATGTACCAAGTAGCAAGATCGATGTTAGTATGGAGGTTTAATAACCAGAAGGGTTGGAATGGAACTATCGGCCATTCACTCCAAAGCATTCGGTTTGCTAGAAGTTTTGAATTCACACGTCATAATTCAATTGTTGCGTTTCCAGTTAGAAACAACACAGGGACCAGGGAACGAACGAGGATGGCGAGAAGTATTACTTCTATCAAGAATTCATAAGGGGTGGTGAAATTCTCACGACATTCTTGACATGAAAGAAGGTAGTACTCCAAGGTAGAGCATATCATAAGTCGGATAAAAAGGAACTCAAGGTATAACACAAAACAAGAACAAGTTTGTGTTGGAGGGAATGCAGGAATGTTGTAGATGTTAATACAAATCATCGAGGGGAAAGGATGGTATTTCCCATCATGAATTCGATTCACAACTTGGAAGAATGCAAATCATTGTTGATGATATCACGACACATTTGTCGAGAGATTTCATTAAGATGTAATCAATCGGCGATGACATCAAGTGAAATGAATGATGGAGCGAAAGGTTATTGAAACCACTTAGTACAATACAAACTTGAAATCAAGCTAGTTGTTCAAGGCGAAATGATATGCCGAGGAAGATCAGCGTAAGCTTAGCTCATTGCCAAAATTGTGCTCCGGGAAGAAGGACCAGGTAGTATAGTTTATAAAGATGCACGATAATGATATAGCTGATCAGGCTAGATATGACTTGAAGAATTAAGAAACTCATAAGCAATGGAGATTACTTAGAGTTATTGAATCGGAGTGCGGAATTGATTCAATTATCGGTGTCCTTGAGTGTCTAACAACTCAGAACCCGAGGAAAATTGGAATCGGTGAGAAGTAATACTTGAAGAAGAACTCATAAGAAGTAATATGGTTCTGTGACATTATCGACATACCATGGGGTAATACTCGAAGGTAGATCATAATAGAGGTTGGATAGGTGCATTAACCTGCAGAGTACAAGTGGCTTAACTTATCCGAGAAATGGTATTTAAAGGAGAGCATGGTCGGAACCACGATTGCAAAAGGCTAGATCCCAGATATAAGTTGAACTTATATCAAGGGGATAATCAATTTTAAGAGAAGCCTTAATGATAAGATCGACACCGTGTCCATGGGTATGAACAGAAAGTTCAAGATTGACTCCCACTTCTTCAATGCATAACCTTTCATTCACTTCCGCTTTTGAAGAAGTTGTAGCATTGAAAATCTAATCTGACGAAAGGCCAGTAGAGCATAACCTGCATAACTTTCGAGTTCACACGGATGTAGGGAAGGCATAGGTTCAACCCATCGGGGCATTTTAGGCACATATCACGCAAGCTTCAGGAGTAAATTATACGAGCTCGAAAGCAGAGCATGGTTGGCCAAGCAGAGGATATAATTTACCAAAGGCATTATGTATCAGGGGAAGAACTCACAAGGTGATTGAATATGACGGACGTTGTTGGATAACAATCCAACAATGGATCGGGTTATCCACAACGTAGCTGATGTGAGTATCGATACTCACTCAGAGGAAGAAAGAATGCAGAGGCATCAGATTCAAGAATCACCTGATTAGTCTGATGCTTAAATAGAAAGAAATTATGGTTTCCAAAATGAAGGATGAGAAGCAGACGCTCTGATCAAGGATGGATAAGTTGAAAACACTAAGTTGGACAATCAATAAAGGTTTGAATTGCCGAGAACCATCTCATGTCCGAAATGACGTCTCAACTGGAAAGATAATTTTAAAAGGATAACCTGATGACTGCGTGCATACGCACACATAGAATCAATAGGCTCGAAATGGCTAAGACAAGGGATGTTAACGAAGACTACTAGTCATATGGAATTAACCATAATGCAAGCAGGCAAGAATTTCAAGAGCAATAGGTTGCTCAGGATTTTCGGAAGATTGGATTGCATTCAAAGGATTTTGTGAGGCATATGATCAACGTCAGTTAAGCTTCGGCTAATGCATACGACACAGAACGCCCATACTATGCCCACCTGATGGTTAGCGCTATCAGGCCAGAGGCCCCTTGGATCAAATATCCAAACCGTTTAGTGTCTTGGGAACGCGGTAACGAGAAGAGACTCAAGAAAGATGTGACCCCGTTGCCCGTCTCGAGGACTTGCGGCAAGGGCTAAGAATGCCCGGCCACGCCTCGAATTCAACTCTCGGGTACCCTCCAGGTCAACCCGTCTCCACATCACTTGCGGGTACCCCTCAGGGTCGACCCGCCTTTCCAAGTAACAGTTGTAAAGTCATAGTAACCATAGTAACTGTGTGTCTAACACCAAAGGGAAACCTGAGGAAAACACCCTCGATGGAATTCCACCTGATGTGGTCAAGGTGAACGAAAGAGGAGTCACCCTCGAGGTCCACTCTTGAGAGTTGCACGATAGTGTCGTTATCGGGAGTGGAGAAAGAGGAATCACCCTCGATGACCATAACCAATGAACTAACCTACAAGGTTACCATCAGAAGTGCTGCTGAGGTGTCACCCTCGGCACTCGATAGTAACCCAGTATTGTCGAGCAACTAAGGGCAAAGTGATGTGCGGTGCCGGGGCCTGGTCTTCGTTCCCGTTGATCGGGTCTTTTGATAATCCAGCGAGGCAGTCGGGACAATGTGGGGGGTGGGGTCACTGGTGGATCTCTAACCACCCTATACTAACAAGTTTAGTATAAACATGTAAGGTATGAAAGCAGGTATCAACAATAGGCTATGCATCAAAATAGGATCATACAAAAAGCAGTAGCAGTTCTAATGCAAGCATAAGAGAGAAGAGAGTGGGCGATATCGGAATGATCAAGGGGCGTTGGCTTGCCTAGTTGCTCTGGCAAGAAGGAGGGGTCATGAACACCGTAGTCAATCACCGGGGCATCATCGGTCTCGGGGTCTAACGGAGGGGAGAGGGGGAAGATATAGTAAATATAAAGCAAATAGTTGCATGACAAGCAAAAGCAGCGCTCGATGTGATCTAACGCGGTGCTACACGATACCGGCGAAGGGGGATAACATCCGTGAAAGTACCCCTAGTGTTTCGTGTTTTTGGACAATTGAATCGGAGGAGGGATGTTACACGTTCGCTATGCTAGGAGCATGTGGCAGACGAATGGACCACATATTCGGATTCGTCTCGTCGTTCTGAGCATCTTTTATATATAAAACTTTTTTCATCTGAGCTACAATTTATTTTATATTAAATTTCAAAGTTTTATTCAATTTATGTATTTATTTATGTTCCAAAATTAATCAGCAAATAACTTTGCCACATAAGGCAGTGCCAGTCACAGTGTATGATGGGTGGGGGCAGGGTCAAAGTCAATAGTCCAGTCACCAGTTGACTAGGTAAACATTGACTAGTCAAACTGGCTCGTGGGACCCAGCTGTCATAGTGACAGGTTAAAATAACAATTTAATTAATTTAACAGATTAAGAGGGGGGCCACATGTCATTGACTTAGATATTTTTAAACAGGCTTTGAAAGAAAAGGGCCAGCTCGGGCGTCAAACGGCCAAGCGCGATGCGCCGCATCGAGCCGTGCCTTCGTCTGGAGCTAGGAGCGGCCGAAACATCAACGGGGGCGACGGAAGGCGGCGACTACGGCAGAGCTAGCTACAACTGGCGCTGGAGGGCATGGGGAGGAGAGGGGAGAGGCCAGGGTGAGCCGGATTCTCTCGTCGTCGTAGAGGAGGGCTCGAGGAGACCGGATACACTCTGCCGGTGAGGTCCGGTGGCCGGACGGGCCGGCAGGCGCGAGGCAGAGCAGGCTTGGGGAGGCGCAGCGTGGGGACGATGGAGAAGCTGTGGAGAGGGGCGGCCGCCCTCGGCCGCGGGCGTGCTCGCCGGGGCCGCGGGGAGCGGCGGTGGACGCGACCGAGGCGACGAGGCGCTGGCACGGCAGTGCTGACGGTGGCGGGCGCCAGTCGGGGCCGGACAAGGAGGCGCGCAGGTCGTGGATGAGGCAGCAAGGTTGACGACGGGCGGAGTAGGAGAGCACGGAGGGAGAAGAGGCCGCGAGGGAGGGTCGGGCATTAGGCCTCTCACCCTGGGCGTCCGGCGGCGCGATGTAGGGTGAGGGGAGCGAGAGGAGTTCGGGGGGAAGTGGGGGTTAACTTAGGGTTTGGGGGAGTGGGGAGGGGTTAGTAGGCAGGGGGTGTGGGCCGGCCTGGGGTGGGCCTGGTGGCCCAGATGGGCCGGTTGGCTGGGGGCTTCTTTTATTTATTTGAATAGATTTTTAAAAAATCTATTTCTTATTATGTATTAATTCATTTTAAAGTATTTAGGCATTTTGTAAAAGTGTGGTTTCTTCACCATAAATACATAGGCATTAATTGGCTCGAACATTTTAGTTTTAATTTTTGAAATTTCTTAAAGTTTGACTAAAATTCAAATTTGAATTTGAGTAGTTTTGAACCAACGCTAGATTAGCAACAGTAACCGAGGTGACGTGTCATCGTTAACCTAGGATTTCTGTAGCCTAATTATCCGGGCGTCACAAATATGAATCATAGAGAAGTTGGAATACAGTAGGTTTAACACCAATATAAACAAAGAATGAGTTCATTACAGTACCTTTGAGTGGTGGTTTGTTTTCTTATACTAACGGAGATCACGAGATTTTTTGTTAAGTTTTGTGTTGTGAAGTTTTCAAGTTTTGAGTATTGCTTTGATGGACTACGGAATAAAGAGTGGCAAGAGCCTAAGCTTGGGGATGCCCAAGGCACCCCAAGGTAAAATTCAAGGACAACCAAAAGCCTAAGCTTGGGGATGCCCCGGGAAGGCATCCCCTCTTTCGTCTTCATCTATCGGTAACTATACTCGGGACTACATTTTTATTCACCACATGATATGTGTTTTACTTGGAGCGTCATGTATGATTTGAGTCTTTGCTTGTTAGTTTGCCACAATTATCCTTGCTGGACACACCTTTTTGAGAGAGATAAATATGGCCTAGGAATTGTTAGAACACTCTATGTGCTTCACTTATATCTTTTGAGTTAAATAGTTTGCTCTAGTGCTTCACGTATATCTTTTAGAGCACGGTGGTAATTTTATTTTGTAGAAATTGTTGATCTCTCATGCTTCAATTATATCCTTTTGGGAGTCTATTAGAACATCATGGTAATGTGCTTTGGCTATAAAACTAGCCATCACATGATAGGCATCCAAGATGAATGTAGTAAAAACTTTCATATAAAGTGCATTGAATATGATGAGAAGTTGGATGCTTGATAATTGTTTTGAGATATGAGGATAGTGATATTAGAGTCATGCTAGTGGAGTTATTATGAAATTGAGAAATACATGTGCTAAAGTTAGTGATTCCCGTAGCATGCACGTATGGTGAACCGCTATGTGACGAAGTTAGAGCATGAGGTATTTGTAGAGTGTCATCCTTTGTGTGGAGGTCGGGGGCGCGCGATGGTTAACTCCTACCAACCTCCCCCCTAGGAGCATGCGTTGATTGCTTTGTTTTGATGACTCGTAAATTTTTGCAATAAGTATATGAGTTCTTATGACTAATGTTGAGTCCATGGATTATACACACTCTCACCCTTCCACCATTGCTAGCCTCTCTTGTACTGCGCAACTTTCGCCGGTACCATACACCCACTATATAACTTCCTCAAAACAGCCACCATATATCTTCCTCAAAACAGCCACCATACCTACCTATCATGGCATTTCCATAGCCATTTCGAGATATATTGCCATGCAACTTTCCAGCGTTCCATTCATATGACACGCTTCATATTGTCATATTGCCATGCATGATCATGTAGTTGACATCGTATTTGTGGCAAAGCCACCATGCATAATTTTTCATACATGTCACTCTTGATTCATTGCACATCCCGGTACACCGTCGGAGGCATTCATATAGAGTCATACTTTGTTCTAGTATCGAGTTGTAAACCAATATAAGTGTGATGATCATCATTATTAGAGCATTGTCCCATGTGAGGAAAGGCCAAACAAAAGACAAGGCCCCTCCAAAAAAAGGGAACAATGGTACTATCTTTTTTCCACACCTGTGCTTCAAAGTAGCACCATGTTCTTCATGATAGAGAGCCTCGTGTTTAGGCAGTTCATATACTAGTGGGAATTTTCATTATAGAAATTGGCTTGTATATTCCAACGATGGGCTTCCTCAAATGTCCTAGGTCTTCATGAGGAAGCAAGTTGGATGCACACCCACTTAGTTTCTTTTGTTGAGCTTTCATACATTTTTAGCTCTAGTGCATCCGTTGCATGGCAATCCCTACTTACTCACATTGATATCTATTGATGGGCATCTCCATATCCCTTTGATACGCCTAGTCGATGTGAGACTATCTCCCTCCTTTTTGTCTTCTCCACAACCACCATTCTATTCCACATAGTGCTATATCCATGGCTCACGCTCATGTATTGCGTGAAAGTTGAAAGGTTTGAAAGAATAAAGTATGAAAACAAGTGCTTGGTTTAAACCGGGGTTTTGCATGATATGAATATTTTGTGTGATGAAGAGGGAGCATAGCCAGACTATATGATTTTGTAGGGATAACTTTCTTTAGCCATAGTATTTTGAGAAGACATGATTGCTTTGTTAGTATGCTTGAATTATTATTATTTCTTATGTCAATATAGACTTTTGTCTTGAATCTTTCAGATCTGAACATTCATGCCACAATTAAGAGAATTACATTGAAAATTATGTTGGTTAGCATTCCACATCAAAATATATGTTATTTTCATTTACCTACTCGAGAACGAGCAGGAATTAAGCTTGGGGATTCTTGATACATCTCCAACGTATCTATAATTTTGATTGTTTCATGCTATTATTTATGATGTTTTGGATGTTTAATGGGCTTTGTTATACACTTTTATATTATTTTTGGGACTAACCTATTAACCCAATGGCCAAGTCCAGATTGATGTTTTTTGCCTATTTCAGGGTTTTACAGAAAAGGAATATCAAACGGAGTCCAAACGGAATGAAACCTTCGGGAGAGATATTTTTGGAGCAAAATCTGCACGGGAGACTTGAGAACCACGGAATAGGGCTGACGTGGCGTCCATGAGGGTGGGGGTGCCCCCCCTACAGGGCGCGCCGCCCTGCCTCGTGGGCCCCACGTTTGGCCCAGGTGCCCTCCTTCCTCCTATATATACCTATGTACCCCGAAAACATCAAGAAAGAGAGAAAACCCTAGTTCCACCGCCACAACCTTCTGTTCCCGTGAGATTCCATCTTGGGGCCTGTTCCGGAGCTCCACCGGAGGGGGGATCTACCACGGAGTGCTTCTACATCATCATCATCGCCTCACCTTGAGTTGTGAGTACTTTACCACAGACCTTCGGGTCCATAGTTAGTACCTAGATGGCTTATTCTATCTTTTTGGATCTCAATACCAAGTTCTCCTCGGTCTTCGAGGAGATCTATTCGATGTAATCTCTTTTTGCGGTGTGTTTGTCGAGATCCGATGAATTGTGGGTTTATGATCAAGATTATCTATGAGAAATATTTGGTTATTTTCTGAACTGTTCTATGTATGATTATAATATCCTTGCAAGTCTCTTCGAATTATTGGTTTGGTTTGGCCTAATAGATCTATAGTTCTTGCAATGGGAGAAGTGCTTGGCTTTGTGTTCAATCATGCGGTGTCCTTTCCCAGTGACAGTAGGGGCAGCAAGGCACGTATTGTATTGTTGCCATCGAGGATAAAAAGATGGGGTTTATATCATATTGTTTGAGTTTATCCCTCTACATCATGTCATCTTGCTTAAGGCGTTACTCTGCTCTTATGAACTTAATACTCTAGATGCATGCTAGATAGCGGTCGATGTGTGGAGTAATAGTAGTAGATGCAGAATCGTTTCGGTCTACTTGTCTCGGATGTGATGCCTATATATAATGATCATGCCTATATAGTCTCATAATTATTCACTTTTCTATCAATTGCTCGACAGTAATTCGTTCACCCACCGTAGAATTCCGCCATCATGAGAGAAGCCACTAGATAAACCTATGGCCCCCGGGTCTATTCTCAAAATATCAATCTACAATCTACTTTACTTTTCCGTTTTTACTTTCTGTTCTTATATCCAAAAAATACCAAAAATATCAAACTATCATCTTTATCAGATCTCACTTTCGTAAGTGACCGTAATGGGATTGACAACCCCTTATCGCATTGGCTGCGAAGTTCTTATTTGTTTGTGCAGGTGCGAGGGACTCGAGCGTGGTCTCCTACTGGATTGATACCTTGATTCTCAAAAACTGAGGGAAATACTTACGCTACTGTGCTGCATCTCCCTTTCCTCATCGAGGGAATACAACGCAAGCTCGAGAAGTAGCAGTTATCATGACTGGATCTTTTCTACCGTGAATTACAATGTTTAGTCACTGCTCGGACTTTGGAGGTGCTCTGCATTTATGTTTTGCTGTCTCGGAAAGGGCTAGCGAGATACCACAATTGTCATATTATATCATGGTTTTTTTGATAAAGTGTTGTTGTTTGAGATATCTTATTATTGCTCGCTAGCTGATTATGTCATTGATACGAGTCATTATAATCTTTAAGAGTTATTTTCGACATGGTTAGTTATAATGCTGGCTGAAAACGTGGGTGTTGTTTATGCTTATTTATGCAAACAAGAGTAAAAGAGTTCGTAAAAGTTTTTCTTTCTCACTTTCAGTTTATCAACTGAATTGCTTGAGGACAAGCAAAGGTTTAAGCTTGGGGGAGTCGATACGTCTCCAACGTATCTACTTTTCCTGACACTTTTCCTCTTGTCTTAGACTCTAATTTGCATGATTAGAATGAAACTAACCCCAGACTGACGTTGCTTTCAGTAGAACTACCATGGTGTTGTTTCTGTACATAAATAAAAGTTTTCAGAATGGAACGAAACTTTGCGAGGATTTTTTATATAATAAAAGAAAAATACTGGAGCCAGGAACCACCGGAGGGGGGCACAACCCACCAGGGCGCGCCACCCCCTCCTGGTGCGCCCAGGTGGGTTGTCCCCACCTGGTGGCCCCACAGACGCCAACCCTGATACTATAAATTCATATTTGCCGAGAAAAAAAATCAGGGAGAAATAATTATCGTGATCTACGAGACGGAGCAGCCGCCACCTCGTGTCCTTCCTCGGGAGGCCAGATCTAGAGTCCGTTTGGGGCTCCGGAGAGGGGGATCTTCGTCCTTCATCATCACCAACCCTTCTCCATTGCCAATTCCATGATGCTCCCCACTGGGAGTGAGTAATTCCTTCGTAGGCTCGCTGGTTGGTGAGGAGTTGGATGAGATTCATCATGTAATCTAGTTAGTTTTTTCAGGGTCGATCCCTAGTATCCATTATATACTAAGATTCATGTTGCTATGACTTTGCCATGCTTATTGCTTGTTACTTTGGGCCCGGGTGCCATGATTTCAGATCTGAACCATTTACGATATTATCATCATATTCATGTTTTAGATCCGATCTTACAAATTATAGTCACCTACTATGTGTGATGATCCGGCAACCCCGGAGTGACAATAACCGGAACCACTCCCGGTGATGACCGTAGTTTGAGGAGTTCATGTATTCACCGTGTGTTAATGCTTTGTTCTAGTTCTCTATCAAAAGGAGGCCTTAATATCCCTGAATTACCAATATGGACCCCACTGCCACGGGAGGGTAGGACAAAAGATATCATGCAAGTTCTTTCCATAAGCACGTATGACTATTTACGGAATACATGCCTACATTATATTTATGAACTGGAGCTAGTGGCGTATCACCCTAGGTTATGACTGTCACATGATGAATATCATCCAACAAATCAGTGATCCAATGCCTACGAATTTATACTATATTGACTTGCTAAGTTACTATTGCTATCGTTACTGCTGCACTTGCTACAAAACTACTGCTACCATTGTTACTTTTACTATTGCTGCTACCACTGATATCAAAACTATCATATTGATGTGCTACTGATCACTTTGCTGTAGAAAATTAATCTCCAGGTGCGGTTGAATTGACAACTCAGCTGCTAATACTTGCAAATATTCTTTGGCTCCCCTTGTGTCAAATCTATAAATTTGGGTTGAATACTCTACCCTCGACAACGGTTGCAATCCCCTATACTTATGGGTTATCACCTTGCTCCCATATTCATCACATACCACTAGCACGGGGTACCAACGGTGTGTCTGGTGGCCTGTGAAAACAGTCATTTCCGTCTATCCAAGCACGATCCCGTCTCGAGAGTGACATCGTGTCTCCCCCGTCACTAGTAATGGGGCACCATTCTAGTATCGGCCTACGTAATCAATAATGCCCTTTCCCATATAAGGGTAGAGTGGTTGCACATGTAAGGTTGGAATAACGGTCGCAACTTAAACCAATCCGTTTCGAAAATCACACACACAATTGCCTCGGTGCACCACTTCGTCATTAAGTGGTTACCCAACTCAACATCTCCCACAGGCATAAGTGGCACCCGGCGGGGTTTTCGAAAAGTCTTTTGAAAATACTTTGTCTCCATCACCATTCATATTCCCATCCATTTGTGTAGCCACTACTTGTAATGCCCCGGATGTAATACTTTCCCTTTTGGGTATATAATATATCTCCGGCTTCATCTATTCCATTTCGGGTTCTTTGTCTTTCGGGTTTTCGTCGTTTTGTTGTGTGAGTGTGTGGCATTCATTCATATCATGTAGACATGTGCATCGCATTGCATTTGTGTTGTCGGTTGCATCCGGTTTCGCGCGTTCCTTCCCGTTGTCCGTTTCGCGTTCCGGAGCTCCCTCACGTGTCCGTGGCGTCCCGTAGGCCTACTTTGGTGTTTGGCCGTGTAACGTTACCGGTGTGCCGCGAGACTTGACGTGTGTTGTTGTTTTGTTGTGTGTAACCCGCCTCTCAAATCTCGTGGCGTTTGGACTCCGTTTGCTATCCCATCAGTTATTCGTGTGGGTCCAAAATGCCTTCACTTTGTGGCCCGAAACACCCCTACAGCAGCCCACTACCCTCTCCTAGGCCCATCTAAACTTTCCCCGCGATCGGATCCGTCGGATCGCGATCGGAGGGCTCCTAAACCTCCAAATCCCTCAAACCCTAAAATCTGCTATTTATAGACCCCTAGGTCCATTTTGGGCATCCTTAACCTCTAGCTCCTCTCTCCCACTCAATTTTTGGATCTAACCAGCTCTAAACTGCCACTTGGCTTCTTCCCTCGAGCCTGCCGCCGTTTTCTCTCGCAAGTCGCCGCGCCAGCCTCTGGTCTCGGATCCGATCTGGATCCCGAGCTGCATCGCCAGGGTCAGCGGCCTCCCCCAGCGAATCGCCAGATCTCGCGTGGACCACTTCGCCGAAGCGCCTCGAGGATCCGGTCGCCCGAAGGCCCGTCCCGCTCGCCAGGAGCTTCGCCAGGCCGGCCTCCATCCAGCGCCGGTCGCCTCAGCCACCGGGCCGGCGCCAAGGCCCACTTCGCCGCAGATCCGCCGACCGCCTGGGCTCCCCTCCGCCTGGGCGTTGCCCCGAGCCCCGCGGCCCATCCAGGCGCCGGGCCGCGCTTCGCCTCGCCAGGCCGCGGCGCCATCCCGCTCCGCTAGGCCCAGCCGCCACCTCTCTTCGCTCGCCAGCCGCCGAGGGCCTGGGCCTCTCCCGATCCGCCGCCTGGGTCGTTGTCTCGACCGGGCCACCGATCTGGTCCGCCGCTCGGCTGGGCCGCGGCCACCCGACCGCGCGAGGCTGGATCCCGCCTCTCCAGCCGCCTCCCTTCGGCCCCGGGCCGCGACGCCTCCTCCGCAGGCCCGTTTCAGCAGCTCCCCGCGGGCCACACCAGATCCGCCCATGGCCCGTGTTTTTTTGTCCAGATCTGGGCCCTAGGTTATTTCAACTCCCAAGTCTCTGTTAATTGTTCTGTGATGCATTATTCAAACTGCTCTAACTTTTTGTGTGGATGTCCGTTTCGCGCAAATAGCATGTCCAGACGTTCGTGGTGATTAGCACTATGTTTTATCTTTTTGTGTCATGCATGTTAGAGATCATCTAGATGCTTGTTTTCCCGTTGCAAGAGTGCATCCCGGTATAATTGCTGCTATGTGATGTTTTTATGTCATCTTTGCTATGTGATATCTTTTAGCTCATTTGTTCGAATGATGCAAATGACATGTCCACGTGTTCGTCTTACCATGCTCTACATGTTGTTGGTGATAGGTTGCATGATAGATTTATTCTTGCCATGTTTATCTTCGTTGCAAAGTGCCATGTGGGTGTGATGTTGTTTCACTTGTTATGAAATGCCATCTTGTTGAGCTCGTTGCTATCGTTGTGTTTATCTCCATGATGCATGCTTGTATGTTTCGGGATCACCATCATGTGTACTTTGATGTGGTGCTTACCACTTGCCATATTTAGTTTAGAGGTGACTTAAACTTGCTCTTTTAGATGCCATGATGAAACTGCTGTTTTAACACTTAGTGGATTTTCACTAAGTCTGAAATCTGTAACGTTCCGATGCCATGTTTGCTTGCTGCTCTAGGACAATCCATGATAGTTTTGGAGTGGATCTTGATTGTTCCTTGTAGTATATATTGTTGGCTTTCCATTCATGTTCTCACATGCCTATTTAAGTAGCTGTAGCATGTTATCTTTTGCTCCAAAGTTTCAATAAAATTCTGCTGTCAGAATTTTATTGCCAAGTTCAATATGTCCAAGCTTGTTGCTATTGATCCGTGGCTCCTTTGGGGGTGCACCTTTGGACTTATTTTCTGTAGGATATGTCTAGTTTATGTTCATGCTATTTTCCATGTTGTTTGAGTGCTGTAGCTTAATTATTTTGTGCTCCGAAGTTGCTATGTTGCTGTAATTTTCAGCTTTCGCTCGTTTCTTGTTTCGGGCATAACTTTTAGCCCGTAGCTCCGATTTCAGCGAGTCTTATATGAAACTTTATTGATTTTCCGAGTAGATTCATAATCTCTTATCGTTATCATTTTTTGAGGTGTTTTGCTTGAGTGCTATTTTTCCATGCTCCGTGTGCATCCTTAGTGCATCCTTCATGCATCCATCATTTTTCGAGTGCGCATTGCATCTTGTTGATTTGTGCCTTGTGTGATTTTATTGTTTAGAGCCGGAAGCTGAGACCGAGTAAGAGTACGAGCACGAGGTTACCAACGAGGTTGAGCACGAGGACCCTTCTTACGATCCGAACGACTACACTTCAGGCAAGATGACCGAACCCCGATAACATTACTATCTTTGCCTATTGCTAGTAGTTCCGCTCTATAGTTTTGCCTCGATGCCCATGTTCTTCCTGTCAGCCTCCTACTTGTAACCATTGCCATGTTTAACGACCCTACCTATGCAAACCGTTGCTTGGCTAAGTACGCTTCACTCAGCCCTTCTTATAGCATTGCTAGTTGCAGGTGAAGATCGAAGATGCTTGCTTCATGTTGAAGTTTGGTTGGGTTATATCACACTATATAATTGCTAAATGAAATCATCTATATATTGGCAAGGGTGGAAGGCTAAGCCTTTTGCTTGGTGATTTGTTCCACTCTTGCCGTTAGGAACCGTATAAACCGGTGTTATGTTCCTTGATTATGCGTTCCTAACACGGTTGGGGTGTATGGGACCCCCTCGATAAACCACTAAGTGCTAAGTCTTTTCCAGCAAGTCCCAACATTGGTACTATTTGCCTAATAACTAATTAAACTTGCATAGGGAGTTATAAACCCTTTTCCTTAATTCTACAGCCCGGGCCAGTGCTCCACATGAGTGTTGGTCCAAACTAGGGGTTACGCGGGGCCACCTCGAGGGAACTCAAGGTCTGGTAAAAACCTGTGGGATCACCCATCCGGTCGTGGCCTGAGACGAGATACGCGCGGCTACTATCGGGGTGTCGGCACGCCGGGAGGATTTGCTGGATCAGCCTTACCTTAGTTCAGAGTATCTTGAGCACAGGATTCCGAGAATACTCGGGTCTTCCCACTTTGGAGTTGCGACTCCGCGGATCGTGGGCTTGTAATGGGTCAAGTTGGAACACCCCTGCAGGGTTATGAACTTTCGAAAGCCGTGCCCGCGGTTATGTGGCAGATGGGAGCTTGTTAATATCCGGTTCTAGATAACTTGACACAATGTTTCTAATACACTACCAGCGTGTGTTCCGTGACTGTCAATTTCCGAATAGGGATTCGGGAGTTGAACACGGTGGGGTTATGTTTGACGTGTTGTAGCTAGGATCACTTCGTGATCATCTCTCGACCGAGGCTTCTCTTCTCGCTCTCTCTCACGTAAGCTAGTTGCTAGTTGCTGCTGCAGACATCTATTCTTTTCTTCAGCCTTATCCTCGCCCGAGGCTTAAATAGTCTTGTTACCCGGGAACGGGATTGCTGAGTCCTCTGTGGTTCACAGTTACTTCACCACACCAGATGCAGGTCCAGTTGTGAGCTATCCAGGTGATGGCACCAAGCTAGACTGGGAGTACGACGAGGAGCGTAGTCGATACTATGTTTGTTATCCTGATGATCAGTAGTGGAGACTTCTACTAGGATTCGATCCGACCTGTGGTTTTATTTAAGTTTGGTATCTTGACATTTGGATTTTGCCCTTAGAGTGTTGTGATGTTCTTAATGTATGATGTTTGAGACATGTATTGTATTTGTGTGACGTGGCGAGTGTAAGCCAACTATTTATGTTTACAATCCCCTCTTTTACATGAGATGTGCAAAGATTACCAAACTTGAGATCATTCTAGGATGGACCTATACCTTTAAGTCGTGCCTCGACACGTAGGAGGTATAGTTCCATCCTGGGCATTAGAAGTTGGTATTCAGAGCCTTCTCCGACCTAGGAGCCCCCACTGATTGATCGGATCGTTGACTGTCGAGTCTAGGCACACACTGAAAATATTTTGAGTCCTATATATTATATCGGAGAGTAGGATTTCTTTGCTTCTCATCCCCTTTCTCTCTGGTGAGGACTCCTGACGACTACTCTTGTCTCTTCTACTTTCAAAATTGCACCAATTTTTTTTAGGAATCTCGCGAGTATTCTGGGATTGTTTCGATGTTCTTGTGACGAGAATATTGTTCTCGATGCCTCCTGACATTAGGGGTTGTGGCAGTGTCCCGGGGAGTTGAGCTTCGGGGTATTGTCGTCACAAGCATATCGCGGCAGTACTAAATACTTAAGACGGCCGACATCAAAAATCTCTCCTATACGGCCAGTGGCAAGATAACCCCGACATCACCCAGTACTGGGGAGGTAGTTCGGGAGTATTGCCATAGCTTGTTATAGTGGATGCTTTTCGAAGGTCCGAGGTACACAGTTTCTGAGAAAGACTGGTTATGTGTTGAAGGATGGATACACCTGGATGTAGGTTTAGAGTTGATTGCGCGGTGCTTCCCGTGTATCCCCAACACCTGATTGCATAACTGGAATCTTTCGGAAATTTATAGGTGGGTTATTCCAGTAGATCGTAGGCATTCTTCCAACGAATGCAGGTTAGTGAGTTCGGGGTTCTACATTGAGTGAAGTGGTTTATGACCGATGTTCCGATCGGGAGTTGCATCTTAAAGGGTCCTTGGCTATGCTGATCCGGGGATTGCAAAACCCTTTCGTAACGCATTCATATGCTTTCAGCACAAAGATGTTAGAACGAAGCTCCTATCTTGTGTTTGTTCCCGTCTGTACCTTGTTGTTTTTCTTATTTACCTTTTGTCCCCTATGTGGCTTCTCGTGAAGATTGATGTTATCATTTAACTGAGAATTTCATTCGTTCCTCTTGTTCGAATGATTTCATTCGTTCCTATTGTTCGAATGATTATTGAGAAGACTTGTTGCAATTCATTCAATTGATTCAGCTTATACCTTCTGTCAATCAATTGCTGATTCGTGGTCATCTCTTTCAGGATGGCTCCGAAAAGGGTTCCCAACGCTATCCCAGAGGGTGAAGAGGTCCCAGACCGTCCTCCTTCCCCTCCTCCTCCGCCTGAGGCTTGGAGAGCGATTATGCAGACTACAACTCAGAACACCCAGATGTTGATGCAGATGATGCAGCAGATGCAAGCTAATCAAGCTAATCAGGGTGTTCGAGGGAATCAAGGCAACTTCTTCAACCAGCAGCACCATGCTACTCTCAACCAGTTCTTGGCCAATAATCCAAAAGCTTTCAGTTACTGTGTTGACCCTCTTGATGCTGAACATTGGTTAACCGACATAAAGAAGCATTTTGAGTGCAGTAACGTGAAGGAAGATGATTATGTGAAGTTTGCAGCCTTCCAACTCAAAGACCAAGCAGCTGACTGGTGGCAGCAGTACAAAGACTCCAGGCCAGGTCAAGTGATCTCTTTGGAGAATTTCTGCAAGGACTTTCGCTCGCACCACATTCCAACAAGTGTCATCGAGGGTATGCGTGAGCAATTCCACAACCTGAAGCAGGGCTCTATGACAGTCTATCAGTATAATGTCAAGTTCCAAAACCTCGCTCGCTATGCTAAGCAAGACATTCCTGATGCTAAGAGCAAAATCTACCAGTTCCGTGGAGGTCTCAAAGATGAACTTCAACTTGCTCTCACCTTGTTCGAGCCGGATGAATTCGACAAGTTCTATAACATGGCTTTGAAACAAGAAGCAGCTGAGCTCAAGATGGAGGCTTCTAAAAAGAGAATTCGAGATGCCGTTCACTCTTCCTCATCGTCTCAGTTGGCTGCGAAACAACAGAAATTCTGGCTTCCTCCTCCTCCAGTGATTCGAGCTCCTTACAACAACTCCAACAACTCCAACAGCAACAAGAACTCTGGTGGACGTGATTTCTCCCACCCACCCAACCCGAGCAACCAGTCGAAGAAGCAGTTTCAGTCTCAAGGCTCCAAGTCAAGTGGTTCTCATTTCCGTCCTCTCTCAGAAGTGACTTGCAACAAATGCACTCAGAAGGGTCACTATGCCAACAGATGTCCGAACCCAAAGCGTCTTCCACCTCCTCCACCTGTGAGTTCAGCTATTGTCAAGCATGATCCAAAGTCTGCAAGGGTGAATCTGATGAGTGCAGCGCAAGCAGAGAATTCTTCTGATGTCATTTTGGGTAACCTTCCAGTTAACTCCATCCCTGCTAAAGTGTTGTTTGATTCGGGTGCTTCATGCTCTTTCATGTCTCAACCATTTGCATCCAAGTATAATGTGGACATCAAAAGTTTGCCAAGGGAGTTATCAGTTGTTTCTCCGGGTAGATTGATGCATTCTCGTATATATGCTCCGGATGTTTCTATTCGCATGGGTGATTATCGATTTTTGGCTTCTCCGGTGGTTCTTGGTAATTCCGACATCGACCTCATCCTCGGGATGGATTAGCTTTCTCAGCATGATGCTCACATTGATTGTGCACAGAAGGAAGTCAAGATGACTCATCCTGATGAAGATGTGATTATCTTTGCCTCCAGGGATAACACTATCAGGCTTTTCTCTCTCAATGATAAGGGCGAAATTAATGCCATATCTCAAATTCCGGTGGTGAATGAATATCAAGACGTCTTTCCTGAAGAACTTCCAGGCATGCCTCCACACCGTCAGGTGGAATTTGTCATTGAACTCGAGCCGGGTACTGAGCCAGCATGCCGGCGTCCGTACAAGCTCTCTCCGGATGAGTTGAAGGAATTGAAGAAGCAGCTTGATAAACAGGAGAGTATGGGTCTCATCAGGCCTAGTACGTCTCCTTGGGGCTGTGGTGTCTTATTTGTCAAGAAGAAAGATGGCACGGAGCGTCTATGCGTTGATTACCGGCCATTGAACAAGAAGACAATAAAGAACAAGTATCCGCTCCCCAACATCAACGAACTCTTCGAGGAGCTCAAAGGAGCTAAAGTGTTCTCTAAGCTCGACCTCCGAATGGGCTATCATCAAATTCGCATTCGCGAGGAAGACATTCCCAAGACGGCCTTCAGAACGAGCTATGGTTCATACGAGTATACTGTCATGTCTTTTGGTCTCGCCAATGCTCCTCCTACCTTTTCGAGGATGATGCACTACATCTTCAACCCCTATACTGGCGAGTTTGTGCTTGTGTATCTAGATGATATCCTGGTGTTTTCCAAGAATGAAGAAGATCACGAAAAGCACTTACGTCTGGTTCTTGATCGACTCTGAGAGCATAAGTTCTATGCCAAGTTCTCAAAGTGCGAGTTTTGGCTCGATAAGGTTTTGTACCTGGGCCATATCATCTCAGCTGACGGTATTGCGGTAAATCCCGAGAAAGTTGAAGCAATTGTCAACTGGGAAGCTCCTCAGAACGTCAAGCAGCTCCGCAGTTTTCTGGGTCTTGCCAGCTATTGCAGAAGGTTCGTTGAGAACTTCTCCAAGATTGCCAAGCCTCTTTCCAACCTGCTTCAGAAGAATGTCAAATACTTTTGGTCTCCAGAGTGTGAAGTGGCATTCAAAACTCTCAAAGAAAAGCTCGTCTCTGCTCCAGTTCTGACTCCTCCAGATGAGTCCAAGCCCTATGAAGTATTCTGTGATGCTTCTCTTCAAGGTCTTGGTGGTGTGCTTATGCAAGATAAGAGAATTGTGGCATACACTTCTCGTCAGCTCAAGCCAAGTGAGAAGAACTATCCTACACATGATCTCGAGCTAGCAGCTGTGGTACATGCTTTGATTACGTGAAGACATCTGTTGTTGGGCAGAAAGGTCGACATCTTCACTGATCACAAGAGCTTGAAGTACATCTTCACACAGCCGCATCTGAACCTCCGTCAGACTCATTGGGTTGAAATGATCCAAGAGTATGATCCCAGCATTGAATACACTCCTGGCAAGGCGAATGTGATTGCAGATGCTTTGAGCAGAAAGGCATATTGCAACAGCCTTCTTATCAAGCCGTGCCAGCCTGAGCTTTGTGAAGCATTCAGGAAACTCAACCTCCAAGTTGTTCCGCAGGGTTTTCTTGCAAATCTTCAAATTGCTCCTACCTTGGAAGATCAGGTCCGTGAGGCCCAACTCAGGGATACCATGGTGAAGAAGGTGAAACATGGTATTGCAAAGGGCACTCCAAAATACAAGTGCTTTCGTGTTGATGAGAGAGATACCTTGTTCTTCGAGGACAGACTCGTTGTTCCGAAAGGTGATCTCAGGAAGCTCATAATGGAAGAAGCACATGATTCTCTCCTTTCCATTCATCCTGGCAGTTCCAAGATGTACCAAGATCTCAAGCAGTCTTACTGGTGGACACGCATGAAAAGGGAAATTGCCCAATTCGTGAATGAATGTGATGTTTGCAGAAGAGTGAAAGCAGAACATCAACGTCCAGCCGGTCTTCTCCAACCTCTTCCTATTCCCGAGTGGAAGTTCGACCACATTGAAATGGACTTCGTCACTGGTTTTCCTAAATCCAAGCGAGGAAATGATTCTATCTTCGTGGTGATTGACAAGCTTACCAAAGTCGCTCACTTCCTGCCAGTCAAAGAATCAATTAATGCAGCTCAATTAGCAGAGTTGTACACTTCCAGAATTGTGTCTTTACATGGCATTCCTCAAGTTATCTCCTCAGACTGTGGAAGTTTGTTCACTTCAAGGTTCTGGGACTCCTTTCAGTCCGCCATGGGCACTAAGATCAGGTTCAGCACTGCTTTTCACCCTCAGACTAGTGGTCAAGTCGAGCGAGTGAATCAGATTCTAGAAGACATGCTCAGAGCCTGTGTCATATCCTTTGGCATGAAATGGGAAGACTGCCTTCCATTTGCCGAGTTCTCTTACAACAACAGCTTTCAAGCAAGTGCAGGCAAAGCTCCGTTTGAAATTCTCTATGGCAGAAAGTGCCGTACCCCTCTCAACTGGTCTGAAACAGGCGAACGTCAACTTCTTGGCAATGACTTGATCTCAGAAGCCGAAGAAATGTGCAAAGTCATACGTGAGAATCTCAAGGCCGCTCAGTCACGCCAGAAGAGCTACTATGACGGCAAGCATCGTGATTTGGCGTTCAACATTGATGATCATGTTTATCTCCGTGTGTCTCCGATGAAAGGCACCCAAAGATTCGGTATCAAAGGAAAGCTTGCTCCTAGATACGTCGGGCCTTTCAAGATTCTTGGCAAAAGAGGCGATCTAGCCTATCAACTTGAGCTCCCTTCCAACTTCGCCAATGTTCATGATGTCTTCCATGTGTCTCAACTCCGCAAATGCTTCAAGGCACCTGAGCGCATGATTCCGTTTGAAGAGATTGATCTTCAACAAGACCTGTCCTACCGAGAGCATCCAGTTGTTACTCTCGAAGAAACCGAACGCAAGACCCGCAACAAGTCCATCAAATTTCTGAAAGTCAAGTGGTCACATCACACCGAGCGAGAAGCTACGTGGGAACGAGAAGATCATCTTCGTTCCGAGTACCCTTCCTTTTTCCAGTCCTAGATCTCGGGACGAGATCTTTTTGTAGTAGAGGAGAGTTTGTAATGCCCCGGATGTAATACTTTCCCTTTTGGGTATATAATATATCTCCGGCTTCATCTATTCCATTTCGGGTTCTTTGTCTTTCGGGTTTTCGTCGTTTTGTTGTGTGAGTGTGTGGCATTCATTCATATCATGTAGACATGTGCATCGCATTGCATTTGTGTTGTCGGTTGCATCCGGTTTCGCGCGTTCCTTCCCGTTGTCCGTTTCGCGTTTCGGAGCTCCCTCACGTGTCCGTGGCGTCCCGTAGGCCTACTTTGGTGTTTGGCCGTGTAACGTTACCGGTGTGCCGCGAGACTTGTCGTGTGTTGTTGTTTTGTTGTGTGTAACCCGCCTCTCAAATCTCGTCGCGTTTGGACTCCGTTTGCTATCCCATCAGTTATTCGTGTGGGTCCAAAGTGCCTTCACTTTGTGGCACGAAACACCCCTACAGCAGCCCACTACCCTCTCCTAGGCCCATCTAAACTTTCCCTGCGATCGGATCCGTCGGATCGCGATTGGAGGGCTCCTAAACCTCCAAATCCCTCAAACCCTAAAATCTGCTATTTATAGACCCCCTAGGTCCATTTTGGGCATCCCTAACCTCTAGCTCCTCTCTCCCCCTCAATTTTTGGATCTAACCAGCTCTAAACTGCCACGTGGCTTCTTCCCTCGAGCCTGCCGCCGTTTTCTCTCGCAAGTCGCCGCGCCAGCCTCTGGTCTCGGATCCGATCTGGATCCCGAGCTGCATCGCCAGGGTCAGCGGCCTCCCCCAGCGAATCGCCAGATCCCGCGTGGACCACTTCGCCGAAGCGCCTCGAGGATCTGGTCGCCCGAAGGCCCGTCTCGCTCGCCAGGAGCTTCGCCAGGCCGGCCTCCATCCAGCGCCGGTCGCCTCAGCCACCGGGCCGGCGCCAAGGCCCACTTCGCCGCAGATCCGCCGACCGCCTGGGCTCCCCTCCGCTTGGGCGTTGCCCCGAGCCCCGCGGCCCATCCAGGCGCCGGGCCGCGCTTCGCCTCGCCAGGCCGCGGCGCCATCCCGCTCCGCTAGGCCCAGCCGCCACCTCTCTTCGCTCGCCAGCCGCCGAGGGCCTGGGCCTCTCCCGATCCGCCGCCTGGGTCGTTGTCTCGACCGGGCGGCCGATCCGGTCCGCCGCTCGGCTGGGCCGCGGCCACCCGACCGCGCGAGGCTGGATCCCGCCTCGCCAGCCGCCTCCCTTCGGCCCCGGGCCACGACGCCTCCTCCGCAGGCCCGTTTCAGCAGCTCCCCGCGGGCCGCACCAGATCCGCCCGTGGCCCATGTTTTTTTTGTCCAGATCTGGGCCCTAGGTTATTTCAACTCCCAAGTCTCTGTTAATTGTTCTGTGATGCATTATTCAAACTGCTCTAACTTTTTGTGTGGATGTCCGTTTCGCGCAAATAGCATGTCCAGGCGTTCGTGGTGATTAGCACTATGTTTTATCTTTTTGTGTCATGCATGTTAGAGATCATCTAGATGCTTGTTTTCCCATTGCAAGAGTGCATCCCGGTATAATTGCTGCTATGTGATGTTTTTATGTCATCTTTGCTATGTGATATCTTTTAGCTCGTTTGTCCGAATGATGCAAATGACATGTCCACGTGTTCGTCTTACCATGCTCTACATGTTGTTGGTGATAGGTTGCATGATAGATTTATTCTTGCCATGTTTATCTTCGTTGCAAAGTGCCATGTGGCTGTGATGTTGTTTCACTTGATATGAAATGCCATCTTGTTGAGCTCGTTGCTATCGTTGTGTTTATCTCCATGATGCATGCTTGTATGTTTCGGGATCACCATCATGTGTACTTTGATGTGGTGCTTACCACTTGCCATGTTTAGTTTCGAGGTGACTTAAACTTGCTCTTTTAGATGCCATGATGAAACTGCTGTTTTAACACTTAGTGGATTTTCACAAAGTCTGAAATCTGTAACGTTCCGATGCCATGTTTGCTTGCTGCTCTAGGACAATCCATGATAGTTTTGGAGTGGATCTTGATTGTTCCTTGTAGTATATATTGTTGGCTTTCCATTAATGTTCTCACATGCCTATTTAAGTGGCTGTAGCACGTTTATCTTTTGCTCCAAAGTTTCAATAAAATTCTGCTGTCAGAATTTTATTGCCAAGTTCAATATGTCCAAGCTTGTTGCTATTGATCCGTGGCTCCTTTGGGGGTGCACCTTTGGACTTATTTGCTGTAGGATATGTCTAGTTTATGTTCATGCTCTTTTCTATGTTGTTTGAGTGTTGTAGCTTAATTATTTTGTGCTCCGAAGTTGCTATGTTGCTGTAATTTTCAGCTTTCGCTCGTTTCTTGTTTCGGGCATAACTTTTAGCCCGTAGCTCCGATTTCAGCGAGTCTTATATGAAACTTGATTGATTTTCCGAGTAGATTCATAATCTCTTATCGTTATCATGTTTTGAGGTGTTTTGCTTGAGTGCTATTTTTCCGTGCTCCGTGTGCATCCTTAGTGCATCCTTCATGCATCCATCATTTTTCGAGTGCGCATTGCATCTTGTTGATTTGTGCCTTGTGTGATTGTATTGTTTAGAGCCGGAAGCTGAGACCGAGTACGAGTACGAGCACGAGGTTACCAACGAGGTTGAGCTCGAGGACCCTTCTTACGATCCGAACGACTACACTTCAGGCAAGATGACCGAACCCCGATAACATTACTATCTTTGCCTATTGCTAGTAGTTCCGCTCTATAGTTTTGCCTCGATGCCCATGTTCTTCCTGTCAGCCTCCTACTTGTAACCATTGCCATGTTTAACCACCCTACCTTTGCAAACCATTGCTTGGCTAAGTACGCTTCGCTCAGCCCTTCTTATAGCATTGCTAGTTGCAGGTGAAGATCGAAGATGCTTGGTTCATGTTGAAGTTTGGTTGGGTTATATCACACTATATAATTGCTAAATGAAATCATCTATATATTGGCAAGGGTGGAAGGCTAAGCCTTTTGCTTGGTGATTTGTTCCACTCTTGCCGTTAGGAACCGTATAAACCGGTGTTATGTTCCTTGATTATGCGTTCCTAACACGGTTGGGGTGTATGGGACCCCCTCGATAAACCGCTAAGTGCTAAGTCTTTTCCAGCAAGTCCCAACATTGGTACTATTTGCCTAATAACTAATTAAACTTGCATAGGGAGTTATAAACCTTTTTCCTTAATTCTACAACCCGGGCTAGTGCTCCACATGAGTGTTGGTCCAAACTAGGGGGTTACGCGGGGCCACCTCGAGGGAACTCAAGGTCTGGTAAAAACCTGTGGGATCACCCATCCGGTCGTGGCCTGAGACGAGATACGCGCGGCTACTATCAGGGTGTCGGCACGCTGGGAGGATTTGCTGGATCAGCCTTACCTTAGTTCGGAGTATCTTGAGCACGGGATTCCGAGAATACTCGGGTCTTCCCACTTTGGAGTTGCGACTCCGCGGATCGTGGGCTTGTAATGGGTCAAGTTGGAACACCCCTGCAGGGTTATGAACTTTCAAAAGCCATGCCAGTGGTTATGTGGCAGATGGGAGCTTGTTAATATCCGGTTGTAGATAACTTGACACAATGTTTCTAATACACTACCAGCGTGTGTTCCGTGACTGTCAATTTCCGAATAGGGATTCGGGAGTTGAACACGGTGGGGTTATGTTTGACGTGTTGTAGCTAGGATCACTTCGTGATCATCTCTCGACCGAGGCTTCTCTTCTCGCTCTCTCTCACGTAAGCTAGTTGCTAGTTGCTGCTGTAGACATCTATTCTTTTCTTCAGCCTTATCCTCGCCCAAGGCTTAAATAGTCTTGTTACCCGGGAACGGGATTGCTGAGTCCTCTGTGGCTCACAGTTACTTCACCACACCAGATGCAGGTCCAGTTGTGAGCTATCCAGGTGATGGCACCGAGCTAGACTGGGAGTACGACGAGGAGCGTAGTCGATACTATGTTCGTTATCCTGATGATCAGTAGTGGAGACTTCTACTAGGATTCGATCCGACCTGTGGTTTTATTTAAGTTTGGTATCTTGACATTTGGATTTTGCCCTTAGAGGGTTGTGATGTTCTTAATGTATGATGTTTGAGACATGTATTGTATTTGTGTGACGTGGCGAGTGTAAGCCAACTATTTATGTTTACAATCCCCTCTTTTACATGAGATGTGCAAAGATTACCAAACTTGAGATCATTCTAGGATGGACTTATACCTTTAAGTCGTGCCTCGACACGTAGGAGGTATAGTTCCATCCTGGGCATTACACTACTTCAGCATCCTATCTACTCCCACCCGCATAACACTCATAGGAAGGTAGGGTCATGCTTGATGCAAGTTTCAATAGGAAAGTAACAAAGGTAACCAACCAAAGTGGTCACCGCCTCAACACGATCCCGATGCATTGATAACAAGGTGCTATATGACATGCATAAAAATGGTTTCTTAATCATGGTCAAAGGGCTGCTTGCCTAGTTCACCAGAGTCTTCAAACCTTCTGGTCCATCTCCAAGTACTCTGTTTACTTCGTCAACTAACGTTGGAAACAACACAATAAGCAACAGATCAAGGCAAAAGTAAAAGTGCTTCTAAAATAGGAGTTGGACTTTTCTAGGATACCTATGGTCTTATGAGGAATGACCAAAGTGATTTCAATAGAATTGGATATGTGGATATTTTGGAACATTTCGATATGAAGGATATAAGGGATTTAATGGATCTGCAATAAGTGTACCGAAGAATTATTTTTAAAAATGAGCAAAGGCACCCATTTAACAAGGAATAATTTTAGAAGCATCTAGGAGTTGGTTTCTCTAGATTTTGAGTTCAAATGAATTCCCTAGGGATTTGCAAAGTTGGCTATACATGGATAAATAGACCAATATTTGATGTGGTATAGAAAGCATTGATAAAAATGTTCCAAAACTAAGTTTGTCGGGGAAACTGATCGCCCACGAACACCTATGGGACCGGAGCCCCTTTTCGGTACGGCAGGGGGCGGAGGATGCACGAAGAGCGGATCGAGGCGTGCACACGAGCAGTTTACCCAGGTTCGGGCCGCACGGATGCGTAAAACCCTACTTCTGCTTTGATTTGTATTGTGTTCTTGTTCGGGAGCGAGGAGAGCTACAGTACACTCTAACCGCTAGCAAGACCGAGCGTGGGAATGATCGATGTTCGGAACCCCCTCTACGTTGCGCATGGGCCTCCTTTTATAGGTCAAAAGGGGTCATCGACAGGTGGCAACACAGATGGGGGTAAAAAGGTAAAAAGGGTGGTAGTTGGAACAGTGTCCCATACCAAACCCTGACGGCAGGGGACAAGGGCATTAAATGCCCATCGCCATCGCCCAAACAGTGCAAGAAGTGGCCGTCAGGGGCGCCACCGTCCTCCACGACGGTGGCCTTGTCATCGCTGCTTGCCACCGTGTACCCCAGGCTGCACAGCCTTCCGCCACGTGCGCCTGGGATGGCCCCAGGGCGACACGTGGGCGGATGCGCTGGAGCGCGGGTACTGAGTGGAGGTTTGCCGCGACCGTTATCTTGTCGCTTCTGGGAGCTTGTCGCTCGCCGGGCCTTGCCGCGACGCATGGCGTGCTGCGGCAAGTTCCTTGAGATGCCTTTGATCGGCCTTCCCGGCAAGCTCCTCTTGCCAGGGTCTTGTGCCTTGAGTGGTTTTGTGCCTTGAGCGGCCATCCTGGCAAGCTCCTCTTGCCGGGGTCTTGTCTTTTTTTCTTGAATACTTTGTTCTTGAATGGCTCAAAGGAAGCCATGGAGGATCTTGGCGGTCGCCTGGCGAGCCTTGCCGCGGGACGCTGCAACTGCCCGTGCACAAGTTCGGGATACTAAGGTACCCATACTTTAGTACACCGACAGGAGCCCCCGGGCCTAGGCCATACACGGTGCCGAGCGCTGTTGGGCCAGGCCCAAAACAGTGCGCGGGCACGCGCGGCCTGTGGCACACCGTATCCCACTCCATATCCACTGCGCCCTCCCTTAACGACACGCGTTTAACGCGGGGTTGTGGGGGAGATCGTGGCCTGTTTCTTTAATTGGAAATGCGGAACGTCCGCCCCCTTCCCCCTTATAAGCAGGGGAAACAGGGGCAGTTCGTCCATCTGCCCGTTGCTTCTTCAATCCTCAGAAACCTCTGCCGCTCCCCTTCTTCCCGAAGGCCGAAAGAGAGCAGCGCTCCGCCCTCCGTCACCACCAGCACCGCCAACGCCGTCGCCCTCCTTCACCGCTCCCGCCATGGCTCCGAAAGGCGAGAAGGGAAAGAATAAGAAGTCGGTCGAGGCGCTGCGGCGATGCGGCGATGCGGAAGAAGAAGGCGGTCTCCCCCCCCCCCCCCCCCCCCAAGCTTGACGCGGAGGAGGTGAGGGATTCCTTCTACCTTTTCTGGTCGAGGGAGATGAAGGCGCATCCGCGCACCAAGGTACTCCTAGCCGCCGCTTGCAAGATGTTCCCGGATGGCTATGCATTCTTCACGCTATTCTTCTACTGCGGGCTCAGCCCGCCCTATTCTGAGTTCTTCTGCGACATCATGAACACCTACGGGTTCCATCTCCTTGACTTCACCCCCAACGCCGTTCTCACCATGGCCGTTTTCGCACATCTGTGTGAAAACTTTGTCGAAGTCTTCCCAAATGTAGCTCTTTTCCGCCATTACTTCACGCCTCGAGTTGAGAGGGGAGATCCTCTGTCTGGTGGAATCTCTTGGATCTCTAGGACCCACAAGAAGGAAGCTTATTTATCGGGAGAGCTCCGTGGCAAGTGGGATGAGTGGAGAGCCAATTGGTGTTGGATCGTGGAGGATGACCCGCAGCACTTTACCGCCCGACGGCAAACCCCAGTAGTACACGGCAACGACTGGAGCGATTTGGCCCCGGAGGATAGCAGATTGAAGATCGCTACTACTCGGATCCTTCGCCTCAGGCACGCCAAGCTCACTGTAGGCGCAGTTGGAGCAGACTTTCTACGCCGCCGCATCGCCCCCTTGCAGGAGAGGAAGAGGCCCGCCTGGGATTTTGGGAACGTGGCAGATATCATGAGGCTGCACCCGGGCCTCAATTACAACTTCACTGTCCTAGAGCTCAACGCGATGCTCCAGGCGTTGTTCAAGTACGACTCCAACCATCCCGAGTGGTTTACGTTGCCGGAGGGCGTAGTGCCGCTGTGTAACAACTCGTCGCTCAGCGCCATCCGTGCAGTGATGCCGCTGTGCGATTCCCATGGGATCGACCCCACTTGGCAAGAGCCTTCCGACGAAGATGTGCATGAGTTCTTCGACAACTTGGTGGAACAGCCAGTCAACTCCGACGAGAAGAAAGGCCTCACCCGCGACACCACTGACCAAGAGATGGCATACATTGCCACCAGACTGGAAGAGGCGGCGGCAGCCGCGGCCACGGGGGAGTTCGGGTACACAGTGGAGGAGGCGGAGGCAGCGGAGGCGACAAGCCTCGCCGAGCAGGAAGAGCTTCTCAAAGCGGGTAAGCTTGCCGGGAAAGTCACCGAGACAAGCGAGCCCGCCGAGCAGGGCGCCGAGTCGAGCGGACCCGTTGAGGACACGAGCGGCTCATAGGAGATCGGCTCCTCTTCTTCCTCGTCCTCGGGCAGCTCGCCACCACCAGCAAGTCCTCCAGCTCCACCAAGAAGGCGCCTCCGCAAGACCGCGGACATGACGGAGCGGCAGACGGGCCAACAGCCGCAGCGCCGCGCGGCACGCGCCACCGCGGCAAGCAAGGCCGCCATGGGAGCGCCTCGCGCTTCTGCAGCGGCTGGAGGGGGATCTTCCCGGACTGGCGCCTGTGCTCCTGCCGCCCCTCGTGCCTCGGCGGCAACCGGAGCGGGGCCTTCTCAGACCACCGTCCCTGCTCCCGCCAAGCGGCCAAGGGAGCCCACTCCTCCGCCTCCTCGCCGGGACGCGTGAGCCAGATTTTGACTTCTGTGCGCTCAGCTCCGACGAGGAGGAAGAAGAGTAAGTCTTCGCAATTTTTGTATTTCTATGATTTTCAACTTGTCCTTTGTCTTGTATCTCCTCCGCCTAACTCTGAACCTGTTCTTCTTCAGAACTCTGGCCCAAAGGGCAGCGAAGAGGGCCAAGGTCCCGGTGATCATCATCGAGGATGAGCCCGTCGCGACAGTAGGGGGCGCGCCTGAGACAAGCTTGCCGGACCCGGCAACTGTTCTTCAGAGCAGCCCCTAGCGCAGCCCCCAGCATAAGTGTAGTTCATCATCTACTGTTGGGCGCGCATGGGTGCTTCTTCTTTACTGACGCCTTGTTCGTCAATTCGTGCAGGAGCAGAGCAGCAGCACCAGGAGCGCCAGGAGACCGCTCCCGACGTGCCGCACGCCTCGACCACACCGCCAAGGGGAAGCTCTCTGGCAAGGGAGAGCCCTCCGCCAAGGACGAGTTCTCCGCCAAGGGCGAGCTCTCCGGCGAGGGATAGCACCAGCGATCTTCCGCCGGTGGGAGCTACAACCACGCCGCCGAGGGAGAGCTCCCCGGCAAGGAACCTCACCGAGGAGCCGGCCCGCACGGGTAATCCCTTCGCTTCATTCTTCCCTTGGACCTTTCTTCTTCTGAATTTCTTTTTTGGATATTTGTTTGACTGTTTGTCTTTTCTTTTCCTCCGTCAGACCCTTCCGCAGCTGAGCCAATGGAGACGGAGGTCGTTGCTGACGATGCCGCCATTGCAGATGATCCCGCCGGCGCAGAGGCCGCCGATGCTGCCGCCGCAGCAGCTGGTGAAGGGGCTGGCGGTCGCACTGACGGCCCTGAGGCCGCAGGAGCGCCAGGCGCTACACCGGCCGCCGAGTCCTCCGCCGCTGCCGTAGCCCCCAGCTCTGACGAGCCCGAGCCAGGCACCTACATAAAGGCCGGCGACGACGTCTTCATCCAGCTCCCTTGGGCGTCAATGTCCAGGGCGCCGGTTGAGGGAGAGATCTTCGACGGAGAAGTTCTTTCCTCTGCCAGGCTGAAGCTTGTGGATGCGCCAGGCAGCAGTAGCAGCAGCGAGCCCGAGGAGGAGCGGCTGCTGCGGAAGTTGCTGGCGCTTTATCGCGCCCGACAAGCCAAGCTGGAGTCCCGCGAGGCTCTTGCTGCAAAGGCCGGAGCTGATATCGAGAAGCGCGCGGAGGAGCTCCGGGCTATCAACCAAGCAGCTCTCCGGTCTTTGGTGGAGGAGCGGGAGCAGCTTGCCGAGGCGCAGCAGGCCTTCATCCTTGAGAAGGCAGAAGTGGAGGAGCAGCAGCGGCTTGCCGCCGAGGAGCTATCCAGGCGAGAAGGCGAGCTGGCGCAGCGGAAGCTCGACCTCGACGGCCACGAGGACGAGCTTGCCGCGCGCGAGCAGTCACTTGGCGGAGCTCTCCAAGAAGCGAAGGATGCTGCCGCGGCTGTCGAGACAGCGAAAAAGGAGTTGGAGGCGAGGGTGGCGCAGCTGGAGGCCAGCCTCAAGACGAGCGGCGAGGAGGTTGCCGCACTGAAGCTCGAGAGGGAGAAGGACGCCCACAGCCACTCCAAGCTGCAGGTCCGCCTCTCCGAGAAGGGCAAGGAGCTCGCCGTCGCCAAGGACACCATCGCTGACCTCGAGCTGAAGCTGGCCACCCATACCCAGACGTTGGACGGCGCCAAGGAGCGGGAGGCGACCCTGAAGGAGGAGATCAGGGCCGAGAAGGCGCTGCTGGAGAGCGCCGCCGTCACCCAAAACATCTTCAAGGAAACCGTGGAGCATTGGACAGAAGGTCTTGTCAATGCTGCCGCGGATATCGACAAGGAGCTGGCGGAGCTGGGGGCGGAGCACCTCGGGTACTCCACCGACGAGGGTCTCCACCACAGCGCCAAGCTAACTTTGTTCTTCAGGGGTGTGGCGACGGCCCTCCAGCAACTCCGGGAGAAGATCCCGAAGCAGCTGGCGGACGAGTCCCGCAGGCTCTGCGCGAGGGCCCTGCAGAAGGTGTTAGGGAAGGTGGCCTTCCGCAATCCAGGCCTCAACCTCACCAATGTCCTTAGGAGTTTGCCGCCGGACGCCGACCAAGAAGCGCTCAAGGCCCTTGTCGCACCCATTGTGGACAAGGTGAGTGGCATCAAGAGGGTCGAGGGCGACCGCGCGGACTAGTCTTGTCCACTTTCTTCTTTTCCTTGTCGCTGTTAACCATGTTATGAAAACAGTCTATTAGAGCTGCGACAAGTTGTTTTGTAATATAACTTTATTTTGGGTAGTTAATGCAATGTTATTTCCTTTACTTGATTTCCTTTGCTTTGTATGTTTTTACCCTACGCTTTTAGGGAACTTGTCGGCGTAGGCACCTTTGCCGCGAGCGCTGAGTGTGGAACTTCAGCAGCCTGCTGGTAGTGCCGTTGCCGACAAGAAACCTTGTCGCAACTAGTCGCAGCACACTTAAACTGTTGAGCGAACTCGAAAACGAAGTAAGGGCGCGACAATAGTCGCATCACACTTAAGTCATTGAGCGTGCTCGAAACAAAGTAAGGGCGCGGCTAGCCACGAGTTGGTTCCCCCGCGCACAGGTTTTCCATACAAAGCGAGGTGGTTCAAGGAAGATAACTTAAAAATTTAAAAATTTGATTGCACAAACTTTGGCGACTTAGCTTTTGTGTTGTCTGCTTCCCGGCAAGGCAAGGATTTCTTGAACGGCGCTTGGTCCATATCTTCCTCCCCCCCCCCCCACGGCAAACTTTTGCGCGAGGGAACCTTCTTCTCCTTGAGAGAAAAGATAGAAGAGAGAATACAGGTATGGAGCCTTTGGGCCCGTTATTGCTTACCGGGAGTAGGCGCTGCACAAAGTATCAGATAGCACATGCAAGAAAAAAAGCATGAAAATGACAAGTTGTGTGGGGCACATGAACTTTACTGATGCACGGGGTCTGCGCCCAGCTTTGTACAAAGGATTACATGCAACAGCGGCAAGAC
The DNA here is from genome assembly GCA_902687465.1 of Secale cereale. Taxonomy (NCBI): domain Eukaryota; kingdom Viridiplantae; phylum Streptophyta; class Magnoliopsida; order Poales; family Poaceae; genus Secale; species Secale cereale. The sequence continues at coordinate 131,853,780 of LR738709.1, read as the reverse complement.
TTCTACAAAAGGTGGTTGCCGGAGCGGATCACGGCAACCGCGCCTTATGGATAAAACTTACGAAGATGCTCGATGTTCCAGGAGTTGCTCACCGGAAAGCCATCTTCGGTCTCTAGGCGGACAGCGCCGGGCCTAATGACTTGTTTCACCTAATAAGGGCCTTCCCACTTCGGCGTCAACTTGTTGGAATTCTTGGCGGACTGAACGCGCCGAAGAACAAGGTCGCCTTCCTCGACACTTCTGGCGTTAACCTTGCGGCTATGGTAGCGGCGCAAAGCTTGCTGGTAGCGAGCAGCTCGCACAGCAGCCTGAAAACAGTCCTCCTCAAGGAGCAGCGCGTCATCTTGTCGCAGCTGCTCTTGCTCGAGCTCATCATAAGCGAGCACTCGAGGCGACCCGTATACGAGTTCCGTGGGGAGAACTGCCTCTGCTCCATAGACTAGAGCAAAGGGTGTCTGTCCAGTGGCTCGATTTGGCGTCGTCCTGATCGACCAAAGAGCCGCCGGCAACTCCTCGATCCAGTTTCTTCCGCACTTGTGCAGCCTATCGAAGTCCTTGTCTTGAGTCCGCGCAGCACTTCAGCGTTTGCTCTCTCCGCTTGACCGTTGCTCCTTGGGTGAGCAACAGAAGAGAAGCAGACCTTGGCGCCAAGGTCTTGGACATATTGCATGAAGGTGCGACTTGTGAATTGTGTGCCGTTATCGGTGATGATCCTGTTAGGGATCCCAAAACGGCAAACAATCGACCTAAAGAACTTGACTGCTGACTGCGCGGTCACCTTCCTTACTGGCTCCACTTCCGGCCACTTTGTGAACTTGTCGATTGCAACGTACAAGTACTCAAAGCCCTCGGCTGCGCGGGGAAAGGGGCCGAGGATGTCGAGCCCCCAGACCGAAAATGGCCAGGATAAAGGGATCGTCTGGAGAGCTTGAGCTGGCTGGTGTATCTGTTTAGAATGGAACTGGCACGCTTCACACTTGGTTACTTGTGCAGTTGCATCCTGGAGGGCTTCTGGCCAAAAGAAACCTTGCCGGAACGCCTTGCCGGCAAGTGCTCTTGCGCCAATGTGGTGACCACATATGCCTCCATGTATCTCTGCCAACAGCTTCTGTCCATCTTCCCGGGGAATGCACTTCAATTTCACGCCGTTGAGTCTTCTTCTGTACAGTGTGTTGTCGACAAACTGGTACATACTTGACTGCCGGGATACTTTTCCGCTTCTTCTTGCTCTTTGGGAAGTTCTCCTGTCTGAAGGAAACAGACAACTTGTTGTGCCCATGCTGGAGCTTGTGGCTCGACACCAAGGACTAAAGGCACATCTGCTGCTGCGGGAACGTCCGCTTCTACGGCAAGAACCAGTGGCTCAGCCGGAGCTTGACATTCCCCGGCAAGCTTGCCGGGGAAAAACTTGTCGGGAGCGTCTGCTTCAACTGTACAAACCCTAGGGCTTGCAGGAGCAGGCTGCTCCTCAGCATTTTCGGTGTTGATCTTGGGGACTTTCTTGGCGGCGGCTTTGGGAAGCTCTGCCGGAAAATAGTCACCGGGAACCAACTTCCTCTTCTTGGTCTATCCAGTTGATGGTGTTACGGATGGCTGAGTCAGCTTGAGCACAAAGATCCCTGGTTCCACAGGTAACTTAAGTCTGGCGCACTTTGACAGGCCATCTGCGATGTCGTTCTGAGCTCTTCAAACATGCTCCATCTGTAGGCCGTCAAAGTGTTCTTCAAGCTTTCTCACTTCGTCGACGTAAGCTTCCATCAACGGACTCTGGTAATTCTTGTTCACTTGGCAGACGACAAGCTGCGAGTCACCCCTTACAATCAGCTTCTTAATCCCAAGGTCTGCCGCGATCCTGAGACCGGCAAGCAAACCTTCATACTCTGCAGTATTGTTTGTCGCTTGCTCCTTGGGAAAGTGCATTTGGACGACGTACTTGAGGTGCTCTCCGGTGGGTGCGACAAGCAGCACGCCGGCACCAGCGCCCTACAGTGAGAAGGCACAATCAAAGTACATCAGCCACTCTTTGCTTGCTTCCTTGATGGGGATGCTCGTCTCTGGGATTTCTTCGTCTGGTGTTGGCATCCACTCTGCTATAAACTCTGCCAATGCTCTGCTCTGGATAGTTGAAGTGCTTTCAAACTTGAGGCCAAAGCTTGATAGTTCCAGTGCCCACTCAACAATCCTGCCTGTTGCTTCTGGATTTTGCAATATCCTCTTCAACGGAAAGCGAGTGACCACTGTTATCTCATGTGCTTGGAAGTAATGGCGCAGCTTTCTCGAGGCCATGAGAAGGCCGAAAAGCAGTTTCTGCACACCAGAGTACCTTGACCTAGCTCCCTGCAGAAGGGAGCTGACAAAGTAGACTGGGCGCTGCACCATCTTCTTCCGTATCTCCTCTTGCACCTGCGCAGATCCATCCTTGTCGGGACCAGAGCTTGTCGGGGAAGCCCCCTGCTTGTCACTGGATGTGTTTGCCGCGGTTGCTGGCTCATCATCTGCCTCCCTCTCCGCTACTAACGCAACAGTAACCACTTGATTGGTTGCCGCCAGATACAGCAGCAACTTCTCTTGTGGTTTAGGTGCGACAAGTATTGGAGTAGAGGACAGGTACCTCTTTAAGTCTTGCAGCGCAGCCTTCGCTTCCGGAGTCCACTTCATTGGGCCTACCTTTTACAAGATTTTGAAAAACGGCAGGGTGCGCTCTGCTGACTTAGAGATAAATCTGCTGAGAGCAGCCACGCAACCGACGAGTCTTCGCACATCCTTGACGCGCTTTGGTGCTTCAATCTGCTCTATGGCCTTGATCTTGTCAGGATTGGCTTCAATCCCCCTCTGAGACACAAAGAACCCGAGAAGCGTGCCGGAAGGGACTCTGAACACACACTTCTCGGGGTTGAGCTTGAGCTGGATCTTGCGCAGATTTGCAAAGGTCTCATCTAAATCTTGAACTAGGGTAGCCCTGTCTTTGCTCTTAACCACTATGTCATCCATGTATGCTTCTACATTTCTGTGTATCTGTGGCTCAAAAGCTGTATGGACTACCCTTGCAAATGTTGAACCAGCATTCTTCAATCCGAAAGGCATGCGTATGAAACAGTAAGTGCCACATGGAGTAATGAATGCGGTCTTCTCTTCATCTTCCTCAGCCATGAAGATCTGATGGTATCCTGAGTATGCATCAAGAAACGAAAGCAACTCACATCCAGCCGTGGAGTCTACAATGTTGTCAATGCGCGGCAAGGGAAAGGGATCTTTGGGACAAGCTTTATTCACATCGATGAAGTCGATACAAAGCCTCCACTTCCCGTTTGCCTTGCGCACGACAACAGGATTGGCCAACCACGTGGGATGGAGTACACCTCTGACGAGACCTGCTGCTTCCAGTTTCTTGATTTCTTCTGCTATGAACTCTTGGCGCTCTACTGCTTGCTTTCTAACCTTCTGCTTGACGGGCCGCGCGTGAGGACAAACGGCAAGCTTGTGCTCAATCACTTTCCTGGGAACACCGGGGATGTCGGACGGTTGCCATGCAAACACGTCGACGTTCGCCCGCAGGAAAGCAACGAGCGCGCTTTCCTATTTAGGATCAAGCGTGGCACTGATGGTGAAAGTACCACTAGTGCCGTCCTCCTTGGCGGACACCTTCTTGGTCTCTGGCAGAGCTGCCATCGTCTTCTTACACTTGCCGGTGGAGCTCGATGGTGCGTCCTCGACGGCAGCGCAGCACTCCGAAGAGGTGCGTTTGCCGAAGTGGGCCCTAGAGCTTTTGCCGGACTTGGTCTTCTCCCCCTCGGGAGCTTCAGCGGCAAGTGTCTTGCGTTCCGTTGCGGCTGCTGCTTCCCGGTAAATCTTGTCGGCGCAGATAAGGGCATCTTTCTTGTCGCTAGGGACAGAGATGACGCTTATCGGGCCTGGAATTTTGAGCATGTTGTAGGCGTAGTGAGAGGCTGCCATGAACTTGGCGAGTGCTGGACGGCCAAGTATCCCATTGTAAGGCAATGGGATATCGGCAACGTCAAAAGTGATCCTCTCAGTCCTGAAGTTCAGCTCGCCGCCAAATGTCACTGGCAGTGTGATCTTTCCCTTCGGCTTGCTCCTTCCCGGGTTGATTCCTTGGAACGTGCCGGTCTCTTTGAGCTCGCTGTCAGGGATCTGGAGTTTCCAGACCACAGCGGAGGAGATCAAGTTCAAGCCGGCCCCGCCGTCAACTAACATCTTGGTGACCTTGAGGTTGCGGATAGTTGGTGAAACCAACATCGGCAAGCACCCGACCGCAGTTGTGCGATCAGGGTGGTCCTCAATGTCAAAGACGATAGGCGTGCTGGACCACTTCAGAAGTTTGCGCGATTCGACAGGTGGTTCTGCTGCATTGACTTCACCCACCCACTGCTTGAGTCGGCGGTGCGAAGTGTGCAGAGAAGCACCGTCGTCAACGCACAAAACTTCTGTGGCTTTCTGAAACTCCTGCTCACTGGTCTCTCCTTCATCCATGTCTTCGTCGTCGTCGTCTTCGTCCTTGTCGCGGCCGCGGGGAGGTCTGTCTCCTTGCCGTTGCTTGGCCTTGCCGCGGCATCCTCCCCGGCCATTAAATGGCCGCTTCTTGCCGGATCCCCCATCACCTCCTTGGGCCTTCTCCTTGTCGCATCGCTCGTACTCAGCTTTTTGCTGCTCGACGAGGTACTCGACCCTCTTGCAGTTCTGGAGGTCGTGGACCTTGGTGCGGTGGATCTTGCAGTACTGCTTGTCGGTGCCGTCCTGCTTGTCGGCGACCGCCACAGCCTGACAGTTAGTGCATGCGGCAGTCTTCTTGCCGGAGCTACTAACTTGGGCTTTCTTGGCGCCAGCCTCCTTGTCGGACTGCTCAACGACTAGCACTTCCTTGTTCTTCTTCTTCCTGTTGCTTCGCCGCCAGTTTTTCTTTGCCGGGGCGGCGTCCTCACTGTCTGATCCTCCTGCTCCAGCATCCTCTCCGGGGAGTTTCCTCCCCTCCTCAGCACGCGCACACTTGTCGGCCAGGGCGTACAGCTCGCTGACGTCCCTGATCTTGCACATCGCCATCTCCTCCCTCATCCTGCGGTTATGCACGTTCTGATGGAACGCGCTGATAACCGCGGCAGGGTGGACGTCCGGGATGTTAGTTGCACACGGCTGAATCTCTGGATATACTTGCGCAGGGGTTCTCCTTCCTTCTGGGCGAGCAGGTGAAGGTCACTCTCCTGGCCATGTGGCTTGTGGCCGCCCGTGAAGGCGCCGACAAACTGATGGCACAGGTCAGCCCAAGAAGAAATGGAGTTGTCCGGCAGGTGCATGAGCCAGGATCTGACGTTTGGCTTGAGCACCAGCGGGAAATAATTGGCGAGTATCTTCTCGTCTCGTCCCCCGGCAGCCTGCACCATGATGGTGTAGATGCTGAGGAACTCCGACGGATGTGTCTTGCCGTCGTACTTCTCCGGTACGTCGGGCTTGAAGTTCTTCATGCTGGGTCACTGGACTTGCCGCAGCTCACGAGTGAACGCAGGGCAACCTACCGCGTACGGCAAGTCGCCTGGTCCCCCGGGATCGTGCATGTCAACAGCGGGTCCAGCGCGCTGGTCGGAATGACGCCGCGCTTCTCTTCGACGCTCGATGCGGGTTCGAGCGTCCTCTTGTTGTCGATCGTCGAGAACTTGGCGCTGATCGCGGCGAGCTCGTGGATCTGATGACGCAGTGGACTCGTCGTCGATGTTGATCTAGCGAGCCAGCGATCTTGGCCTTCGGGGCGGAGAGTGCATGGTGGTTGCACCCCCACCGGTCTTGCCGCCATCGGCCTGCGCCTGGCTGACTTGCCGCGGCCGTGACGTGCTCGGCTGCTGCGGGGTGTCGCCGTTGGCGAAGGCGATGAGGCTCTGGATGGTGGCCCTCCAGTTGTCGGCCTTGTCTGCCGCTGGAGGGAAGTCTAGAAGCAGTTGAGCTCGCGCTAGAGCTTCTGCTGGAGTGGCGGGTAGCGGTGGCGAACGTTGCGAGGAGCGGGATATGCTCGGACTCCTAACCGCGTTAGAAGGAGCAGCATCCCGTCCCGGCGACCGCGCCTTGCTCGTGCCAGCATGTTGATGTGCATGCTGGCCTTGAGCGTCCCGAGATCCGCCAGCTTGACCTTGGCCCAGCAAGCGTATGGTACCTTGAGTACCACGTCGCTGCCGGTCCCGCGCCTCTTGAGATGGGCGCGGTGCATGTACGGACGCCGAGGCCTTGGAGTGCGCCCGGTCGTCCGTCTTGTCCTTGGACTTGGCGGGGCCGTGAGTTTCCTCACCGACGTCCGTTCTTCCGCTGGCGTCAACTCCACCAGCCGTTGGCTCCGACGGTGGTGGGATCGACGCGGACGGACCTGCTGCCTCTGAAGCCTTCTTCTTCGGCGGCATGCTGATGGAGTCGATGATGTTGATGAAGTTGGTGAAGATCTAGCTCGTGTGGACGCCGGATCAGGTTCACACAACCTCGACGCTGCCCCCCTACCTGGCGCGCCAAAGATGTCGGGGAAACTGATCGCCCACGAACACCTATGGGACCGGAGCCCCTTTTCGGTACGGCAGGGGGCGGAGGATGCACGAAGAGCGGATCGAGGCGTGCACACGAGCAGTTTACCCAGGTTCGGGCCGCACGGATGCGTAAAACCCTACTCCTGCTTTGATTTGTATTGTGTTCTTGTTCGAGAGCGAGGAGAGCTACAGTACACTCTAACCGCTAGCAAGACCGAGCGTGGGAATGATTGATGTTCGGAACCCCCTCTACGTTGTGCATGGGCCACCTTTTATAGGTCAAAAGGGGTCACTGACAGGTGGCAACACAGATGGGGGAAAAAAGGTAAAAAGGGTGGTAGTTGGAACAGTGTCCCATACCTAACCCTGACGGCAGGGGACAAGGGCATTAAATGCCCGTCGCCGTCGCACAAACAGTGCAAAAAGTGGCCGTCAGGGGCGCCACCGTCCGCCACGACGGTGGCCTTGTCGTCGCTGCTTGCCACCGTGTACCCCAGGCTGCACAGCCTTCCGCCACGTGCGCCTGGGATGGCCCTAGGGCGACACGTGGGCGGATGCGCTGGAGCGCGGGTACTGAGTGGAGGTTTGCCGCGGCAAGCACCTTGCCGCGGCCGTTATCTTGTCGCTTCTGGGAGCTTGTCGCTCACCGGGCCTTGCCGCGACGCGTGGCGTGCTGCGGCAAGTTCCTTGAGATGCCTTTGATCGGCCTTCCCGGCAAGCTCCTCTTGCCAGGGTCTTGTGCCTTGAGTGGTTTTGTGCCTTGAGCGGCCATCCCGGCAAGCTCCTCTTGCCGGGGTCTTGTCTTTTTGTCTTGAATACTTTGTTCTTGAATGGCTCCAAGGGAGCCATGGAGGATCTTGGCGGTCGCCTGGCGAGCCTTGCCGCGGGACGCTGCAACTGCCCGTGCACAAGTTCGGGATACTAAGGTACCCCTACTTTAGTACACCGACAAAGTTAGGAACATATAAGTATCTAGGAATTTGAAACATTGCATTTGGATCAATTTTGAGCTCTCTGTGATTTTCTAAAGCTTAACACAGAAATGGAGAGAATAGGATTTTGTAAATATTTGTGAAGATAAAGTTTCTGGAAAAATGTGTGAATAGCACCATGTGATAGAGCATGGTTTATGGAGTCACTACAAATTTGGACATTGTTTGAATATTTGGGAGATTTTACAAATCTCAGAAAAAAGAAAAAGAAAGAAGAAGGGGTTATACCTATACTGCGCAATGGGCGAAAGATAGGCAGTGGGCCAGCCTAGCGGCTCAACTGCGCAGGCGAAGGAGGAGCCGTTGAAAGCGTACTCTGGGCTTATGCCTTCCCCACGGGAGGCGGCCCTGAGATGGACCCGTGTCCACTTGCAAGCGCGGCCCGTTGCCCTGGGCCACTGACGAGCGGGGCCCGCTCGCAAGTCATCACCTTCGTCTTCCTCCCGCGCACTCGCCTGGCCGAGGGAGCAGAGGGCCTCGACGACGACTACCGGCGCTACGGGGCACCTCCGGCGACGATCCGGCTACGGATGAGCTCAGGAGGCCATGTCACATCCACCTATGTGCTTCACGCATGCCGAGGAGGGCTGTGGTGGCGACGGCTTGGGCGGCCGCGGAGTGGGTCATCGGCCATCTTTGGCCACGAGCGTGCGGCGTGCCCGGGGATGAACGACGGTGATGGAGGGCATTGAGGTGGTGGTATGAGGGCACTGGAGTGGTTAGGGAGAGAAGATAGGGGTTGAGGCGCCCTAATTTTGGTGGCGGCCGGCGGGGGTGTTCTGGCATGGAGGTGTATAGGGGACACGGGAGCAGGAGAGGGCTAGTCCAGGAGGACTAGGGGAGGAAGTGAGAGTGACCGGAGGTGAGGGAGAGGTCCGGGGAGGCTCTATATGGCGAGGCCATGGCGCACCATGGACGGCGTCCACGGCCGCAGCCAATGCAATGCCAGGGGCTGAACTGGCACCCAGTGTCTTCTCCAGGGCGCTTGTAGGCGTGGCCTAGGCCAAGGGGGAGAGAACGGGGAGTGGGGCGTGCTCTAGGAGGGCCCTGAGCTCGTGCGCCCACTGGCCGAGCTGGACGGCGCTCGGGGTGAGCTTGACAGGACAAGAGGAGAGAGGGAAAGGAGGAGGCCGACCAGCTGCGTGTCGTGGACGTCCAGGCGGCCTTGACGGACACGCTCGCTCTGCCCAATGCCGCATGGTTGACTCGGGAGGGCCGAGCTATAGTGCCCTAGCACACTGTAGCACGCTCCAGAGCGCGACTTTGGCAGGCATGGGCATGTCGTTTGTGTCCTGGTCGTGTCCTCCAGTGTCCAACAGCCCTAGGGGGTAGTAATCTATAGGAAGGTGGCATTGGATGCCTTAGTAAGCCACTGGAGACAAGCAGAGTGACAACAAGCCACGGTGATAAGGAGAGAAGAGGCAACTATGAACGACTACGAGTTTCTATCAAAACATGCGGATGCAATGCGAATGATGCGATGATGAAATGCAACAAACAAAAATAAATAACACGATGATGACGAAATAACTCAAAGGCTTCGGGAGCGTCTGTCTTGGGGCGTCACAACTACTCTCCCACACTAACAGAGGATCTGGACCCGAGATCCTAGGGATGGTACCGGAGAGAAACGGAAAAGGAAGAGTAAAACAAAATTGCTTTTTTGACAAACGAGTGAAAACACGAACGTTGGGAGGTTGAACAAACTGAAAGAAAGAATACAACGGGGATGAACGACATTGCAAACACTCCGTTAGCAAAGATCAACAAGGAACACGACGAGAACCGAGAGGTTAAGTGGCAAGATAGATATTGAGACCACTCCGGTTAAAACAAGATAAAGAAGGAATAAGAATGAAATAATTTGGACATCACTCTGACTAAAAATGGAAGGAATGAACATGAACTTGAGAAGATGGGATGATACTTGAGGAAAACAACAACACACTGCCTCTGAAACAATTGAAAGAATGGCACAAGGGGTAAGAAGGATTTCAGACAACACTCCGGTTGAAAAAAGAGGCAAAACTTGATAAGATGAGGGAACTTGAAAAGAGGACACAACACTCCAGTTAAATGTACAATCAAGGAAAGAACATGATCTTGACAAAACGAGATGATGGTCAACGAGAGCAATATCAAAATGCCACCAGAATGAATGAATAGAAGCTAGATCAATTAAAGAAAAGAATGAAGAAGAAAATGAAAACGTCTCCCACAATTGCATTGGAAAATCAACCTTACAAAGATGGATTGAACGGAGTTGTTGATAAAATCAACAACAAAAGAATAAGCTTGTTGTGGGCTTATGGAAAACATCTCAAAATTATGAGGTGACAACCGGTCAGTGGCGGAAAGCAATTGTTTTGCTGAGAGCAACAAGGGCGCGAAAAAATTCTTTCATCGAGAGAATAAATGGAGAACTTGGGTCATTTATAAGCACCATAATAGCAACATTCCTTAGGGAAGGCTTTAGGTGAAATATAACCCGAGTAACTCCAACAAAGAGATTAATGGGTTGAAATATCTCTTGAACGAAGAGAAAATGATGGGTTTAAATATCTCATTCTTGATAACTTGTGGATCATGAAACATGAAGGAAATTGTCAAGAATGACATAACACAACCTCCAAAGATAAGGAAGCAAGAATTGCACTTCGAAATGCAAGAAGAAGAATACTTGAGCTCCTCCAACAAGAATCTTGATGAACACTTCGAGAATGAAAGAAATCTATGATGAACCCCATGAAGAACTTCGGTAACAAGAAGGATGATTAGAAAGAAGTGAAGGATGAAAAGAATAAGATTTAAGCCTTGCAATGACTTAGATAGAGCTTCGTGACAAGATAATTGATATAGCTTGTAACTCCGAAAAGAAAATATGAACAACCGAGAATTTGATATCATCAACGAACTCCGGATGAAGGAATTAAATCACCTTGAAGGAATAAGAATAATAATTATGTCATGCTTACCCTTCATCAACTTAAATTGATGACAAGCAATGGATAGGCATGCGACTTATTCTTCTGCAAGGATTGATGAGAGATATAGCGCACTTGGGAAATCTTCAATGAACCACCGGTAGGATTGGAAAGAACAGATGAATTGACATGATGACCAAGGAAAAAGAAATCTTGAATGAACCACCGTAAGAATTGAAATGAATGAAGAAAAGAGAATGAATCGCTGGAAATAATTATAAAAAGAACAAAGGCACTTGAGGAAACTTAGAGACAAAAGAACGAAGGGATCACGAGGAGAGTAGAGAATACTTGAATGATGCACCGGAAGAATTTGGAGATGAATGAAGAAACAATAATTTAGGAGAATTGGTGAACAAGAGTTGAACGTTGAGAAAGATTAAATGCTCTGAAATGGTGGCCTCCGGAGGATCGAAAATGGAAAGAACTCACGAAATGCTACAGATGGGTATGAAAAGAATTTCATGATTGGAAACAATTTGAGATGATAGAATCAAGCTAGCACCACGAATCTTCAAGAGAACGGACCAAGATTTAGGAGGAATTCTTCTCCGGTCTTCAAATGCTGAGAAAGATGATGAGAAATACCTTGAAGAATTTTGAGATACTCCGAAAGAATGAAGAATGTAAAGGTCAAACCAACGTTGAAAAGAATTTGAAAGTGATCATCGAGAAGGCATGTGACTGATGGAAATCATTTTTACGTCACACTTTGAAAAGAATTTGGGAATAACTCCAGAAAAATTAGAAGAGCCAGGTAAGATCCTGGGACCTGTGGGTTATGGGCCCACTCAAAAGAAACAATGTTGAACGATTTTAAAAGAGAGATTGCACAAGTTGTATTAAATGACTTAAATGAGGTAACAACCTCAGAATACTTTGAACGGATCTAGAATAGAAGCACGATTTGTGGGATATCTTCAGCACTCCGGAAAAGAATTAGAGGGAGTTGAATAAATCAAAGAGACTTTGGATAAGAAATTCCAACATGGAAAAACAAGTGAAACAAGAGGGGAAAATATGATCAACACTGAAGTTTGAATTTAGTCCATCGGAGAAGAAACGAGAACGGAGAATGGTAAACTTGAAACTTCTTGAGCATCTTCACGAGATATCACCGGATGAAACATTAAAGAAAATAAAATTGATGAAGAGACTTCACATGAATAAAATGGATAGTTGACTTGAGATTTCTGGCTCCAAGAAGAAGAAGGGTGGGAGGGTGGGTAAAAACAAAGGCAACTTGAGACGAACAAAACAGACACCATTGAGAAAACTGAGAATTGGTCTTGCACATATTGAAAGGATCTGGTTAACTTGAAATGAAGCACACCGGTTGAGAAGAATTTACATGAAAATCTCGATGATCAAGAAGGACTAGCACTCCCATAGAAATATGAGAACATGAATTCAGAAAGGTATGGAATCAACACTTGACATTGAAGCAACTCGAATACCACAACTCAAAACAAAACAAAGGATTTGGCTTGCAGAATAAGCCGGAACAAACATATGATAGAGATTACATCCAAAGTTTTCATGATGAGGCCCATCGGGCACGACGTTACAAAGGACATTGCATCCCCGAATCAGCATAGCCAAGGATTCATTAAGACGCGACGTAACCAGTGTAAAATCGACCGTGACAAGCGAATCATTAGACGTTGAACCCCAACCTCATATCATGTATTCATTGGAAGATTACCTAGAGCCACTTGAATTCCCACCTATTAATTCCCGAAACTTTCTGGTTATGCAATCTGGCGTTGGGGATATAGGGTAAGCACCGTATCTCACACAACTAACAAGTCCTGCATCCAGCTGCATCCATCCGTCAACACATAACCATGCACGATGCACCTTCGGAAACCGTGTACCTCAGACCTTCGAAATGCATTTGTTATACTAGCTGTGGCAATACTCCCGAACTATGCCCCCAGTACTGGGTGAAGTCGGGGTTATCTCACCACTAGACACGCATACAAGAGTTTTCGATGTCGACCACCTTTGGTATTCTGGAACTGTAACGATATAACTGTGATGAAAACACCTTGGAGCTCACCTCCGCGGGACACTACCACAACCCCTAAATGACATGAGGCACCAAGAACAATGATCTCGTCACAAAGATATCAAAACGATCCCAACAATACTCGTGTGATCCTAAAAAATAGTGAAAAAGAGGAGAGTGAAGTCAAAACTTCTACATCAGGAGTCCTCACCAGAGCGACGAAGGGGATAAGGAGTAAAAGAATTCCTACTCTTCAATATATATATATATTCCTAAGACTCAAAACAGTTTTTTTCTTTCTAGACTCAACAACGGCAGCGGTTCAATCAAGCAGGGGCTCCTAGGTTGGGGAAGGCTCTGATACCAACTTCTAATGCCCAAGATGCGGCTATAGCTTCTACATGTCGAGGCACGACTTAGAGTCATAATCGCATTCTGGAATGGTCTCAAGCATGGTATCTTTACACAACCCATGTAATGAACAGGATGAAAGAGAGTTTAATGGTTGGCTTACAATCGCCACGTCTCACAATTAATACAATAAACATACATTCATCCAGAGAACACAGAGTCCGACTACGGACGAAAACAAACGAAGAAAAAGATACCACACAGGCTAATGTCGATCGCCCCTAGTAGGAACCACTATTGATCATCGGGGTATGTCACGTACATACGCCCATGCTCTTCATCGAACTCCCATCGGAGCTCTTGGCCATCGCCTGCATCGAACTCAGTTGTACATGCACTTGTTTGTGTAGTAAATTGTGAGTCGCGAGGACTCAGCAATCTTGTTCCCGGGTATCAAAACTATCTAGGCTTTTAGGGGTGGAGAGGTTATAAAGTGGTTGCAGCAGCGCTAAGCATTGTATGAGACTAGCTTACGAAGTCAGAGTGAGATGAGAATATGTGCCAACGGTCGCAACTAGTAGTGATCAAGAAGTGATTCTAACTACTTACGTTCATACATAACCCCACTGTGTTCACTTTCCGAACCCCTCTCAGTGTATTCTTATTGAGTTATGTCGTCAAGTTATCTACAACCGGATACTAACAACTCCAATCTGCCACATAACCGCGGGCACGACTTTCGAAAGATCATAACCCTGCAGGGGTGTCCCACCTTAGCCCATCACAAGATCTCACGACTAGCGGAGTAACAACTCCATGTTGGGAAGACCCGAGTGTTCTCGGAATCCCGTGCACAAGATATTTCAACGATAGTAAAACTAATCTAGCAAGACCTCCCGGTGTGCCGACACCCTGATAGTAGCTGCGCATATCTCATCTCAGTCCATGACCGGATGGGACAAGCTACGAGTAAAACAAATCCTCGAGTTGCCTCGTTGTCAGGGATATTACTAGCAGGTATAAACCGGCTACGGAGATCCGGATTATGGTAATGTAGTTGTATAGCTATAAACTCGGTAGAGGTTACGGCCCATGAAGGCTTAGGGCCCATGTGTAAAGTTTATGGTTTATCATGTAACTTGAGATACAAGGAAGAAAGAATAACAGACCGAGGAAGACACGAGTATGAGCCGGCCTCGGGACTCTGCAAACCGGACCGGGCGTTGCCTCCTATATAAAGGGACGACCCGACGATGGTTCAGGGGCAAGCAATAATCCGTCGAGAGACAGGCAAGCAATCTGCTCCCTGTTCATCGACGCCCAAGCAATACCAAACCAAACTAGACGTAGGCTTTTACCTTCATCGAAGGGGCCGAACTAGTATAAACCCTCTGTGTCCTTTGTGTGCTTTTAACCTCTTCAAGCTAACCCGCGTGATGGCTCCACACCTAAGTCCCTTAAACCGGACATCTGACGTGTTAATTCCACGACAGTTGGCACCCACCGTGGGGCTATCGCACGATGGTTTCGAGTTCTTGAAGGGCAGCTTTGAAGGACTCAAGGGGTACGCCGTCGGCCGGATGACCAAGAGTCGCCAGGGCCGGATCTACATCGACGACGCAGGCTGGGGCCCGGAGGCCGATTCAATCGAATACGGGTACCGGGTTCCCTTCGGCGCCATCCACGTCTTCATCGGCAAGATTGGTGAACCGGGACCTGATCCGGACATCTTCCCCAACATCGTCGAGCCGGCTCAGCGTGTGAGATCGGCCCGGATTCAGCCTGCCGTGAAGCGCGTTTTCGTTGGAGCAATACATGGAGTCCAAGCCGAGGACGGATCGGATTCTGGTGGCGAGACAGTTGTCTATTCCGACGATGAATCATCATCCGGAGAGACCGAATCCCTGTATCTGTTGCGGGACGGCCGATCCGAGGGTATGTCCGATGGTGATAGTATTCCGGACCCTTTTGATCTGCCAAACCGGGTGGCTGTCTTTATGGCCGGTTCACAATCTGCGCCGCAGCCCACGGTGACCGGGGCGTTCACAGCTGGTGCAGGGGGAGCGGCCAAGCCCCCTCGCCCTCTGACGCTCTATCCGCCCTAGTCGAGGAGTTGACAACACGGGCAGTAGCAGTGGTGGCTCCTGCTGACAAGGCGCAGCATGATGCAGAAATCCTTCAGCTGAAGGGCCGGATCGAACAAGCCAGATAAGATCTAAATGCAGAGAAAGCTGAGATAGCAACAAGACAGGCAGAGCTAGATTCTCAGGCTTACCAGCTCAGGATGGATCAGGTCTCTGCGCAGGGAGTGAGGAACAGAAGGTATCAGACTCGTCTACCGCCGGTCTATGAGGCGATGTATCTCTTTGGCACACCAGGAGCGGGAGCCAGCAATAATCTAGAAGTAAACCGGAGGGGAGCCCCAGCAGCAGGTGCACCGGTTCAACAACCCACTGCGGAGCAAGATCGTCGGGTCATACCCACGCCGCACGTCCCCATTCCTCCTGGCCATTACTCAAACCCCCTGGATAACATTGTCGCCGCCGCTTCACGCCTGGCCGCTTTACCCATTGAGGGAACATCCCCCGTGGCGATGGAAGCACGCAGGGTTAAGGATCTGCTCGACACGGCGTTGACACAGCAGCAGGCGAACTCTTACAGCAGGGGGAGGCTTCATTCAACACCCCGCCACAGCCGGAGTTATACTAGGCATTGGGATGAACCGGAGGTATCCAGTAGTGAACGGAGGCGTCACCGTCACAGACATGATAATCCGGCAGGAGCAGAGGCGCAAGCCCAGGAGGCGGTAAACCGGGCTAGACCTACGGCCCACGAGGACGTCCGCCAAACGACGCCGGTTCATACCACCACAGCAGAGACGGGGGTCACGGCAAGTTCCTTTGGAGTGCAGTGTCTCATTCCCGCTTTACGAAGTGTAAGGTTACCCAAGGACTTCAAAGGTCCACGTAAGGTGCCTAACTACACAGCGGATCTGGATCTAGAGGCTTGGATTGAGAGCAATGAGATGGCTATGGAGATGCTGGACGTAGATGAAGTGGCATGCGCAAAATATTTTACCATGATGCTTGAGGGTACAGCCCGGACATGGTTAAAGGGCTTACCACCTAACTCCATCGGGTCATGGGGTGAATTGCGCCGCCAGTTTATCAAAAATTTCAAGGACACGTGCAAACAGCCAATGTCAGTAGTAGACCTAGCGGCATGTATACAAGGAGAGCAAGAGCCTACGAGCGCATGGGTGCGGCGAGTGTCAGAAATCTTACACTCTTCGAACGGTATCAGTCCCAGTACGGCGATAGTAACACTGGAAAACAATTGCCGGTTCGAGTCTCTGAAGCTGAAGCTGGGACGGCTCAAGCGAGATTGTAATGACATGGGAACACTCATGAGCGCTTTGGTAAAGTATGGGGACTCTGACAACACTAAATACCCAGAAGCGGATGGGGATAAGTCCGGAAAAGCGAATAAGCCTGGTAAACCGGCGCAGGCTAGTCCGGTCGGAACAAGCGTCAACGGTAAGCGAAAGGCAGAGGGTGGCTCTGATTTTGTGGCCAATACCAAGGTTCAAGGAAGCTTTCAACGCAACAAGGATAGACCGCCTCCACAGAGCGGCGGAGGATTCATTAATCTGGAGCGACAGTTGAACGAGCCTTGCCCAAAGCACAGCATTGAGGAACGCCCAGCTAAACACACATGGGAAGAATGCCGGGTCATGATGGAGGCCATGAACCGGGCCAGATTCAACAACGGACCACCGGGCGGCGGTTCAGGCCCCGGGTTTCATGGCTCGGGTCACCAGGGTAATGGCTCCGGATCAGGATATCATGGCGGCAACAATGGCTACAACTCAGGCAGCCATCAGTATGGTCAGGGCGGTTACAATAACCAAGGCAACCATCAGTATGGTCAGTGTGACGCCCCCGATTTGTCCGTACACTAATCATGCACGCAAATGTGTACGGCCAAGATCAGGGACTCACTGGAAGATATCACAACACAACTCTAAAAGTAAAATAAGTCATACAAGCTTCATATTACAAGCCAGGGGCCTCGAGGGCTCGAATACAAGTGCTCGATCATAGACAAGTCAGCGGAAGCAACAAATATCTGAGTACAGACATAAAGTTAAACAAGGTGCCATAAGATGGCTAGCACAAACTGGGATACAGATCGAAAGAGGAGCAGGCCTCCTGCCTGGGATCCTCCTAACTACTCCTGGTCGTTGTCGGCAGACTGAACGTAGTAGTAGGCACCTCCGGTGTAGTAGGAGTCGTCGTAGGTGGCGTCTGGCTCCTGGGCTCCATCATCTGGTTGCATCATCCAAGAAAAAGGTACAGAAGGGGGAAAAGGGGAAGCAAAGCAACCGTGAGTACTCATCCAAAGTACTCGCAAGCAAGGATCTATACTACATATGCAATGGTAACAATGATATGGGTAATATCGGTGGACTGAACTGCAGCAAGCGGGAATAAGAGGGGGATAGCTAATCCGAACGAAGACTACGCTTCTGGCAGCCTCCATCTTGCAGCAATAGGAGAGAATAGATGGTAAGTTCACCAAGTAACAACGTATAGCATAATCCTACTCGGCGATTCTCCCGCACATCACCCTGTGAGAGAGCAACCACCGAGTTATATCTGGAACTCATCTGGGTGTGTTTTATCAAGTGTCCGGTTCTAGTTATCATGAGGTCGGAATACAACTCCGGGTCGTCCTTTTACCGAGGGACACGGCTATTCAAATAGATTAACTTCCCTGCAGGGGTGCACCACATAACCCAGCACGCTTGATCCCATTTGGCCGGACACACTTTCCAGGGTCATGCCCGGCCTCGGGAGATCAACACGTCGCAGCCCTACCTAAGCACAGCAGAGAGGTCAGCACGCCGGTCTAAGTCCTAGGCGCGCAGGGGTCCGGGCCCATCGCCCAACGCACACCTGCACGTTGCGTACGCGGCCGGTGAGCAGACCTAGCAACCTCCATTACTAAGGAAGTTGCGTTACGTGGTCCAACCCGGCGCGCGCCGCTAAGTCGCTGACGTCAAAAAGGCTTCGGCTGATACCACGACGTCGAGTACCCATTACTATTCCCACGTAGCTGGTTAGTGCGTATAGACCAAATGGCCAGACTCAGATCAAATATCCAAACTCGTTAAGCGTGTTATTATGAAGCAACCGTGGACAACGTCCAGGGCCAGGCCACCTGTCTCCTAGGTGTCTCAACCTGCCCTGTCGCTCCGCCACAAAGATCCACACAGAGGGTCGTCGGGAAAGTATGTCCTTTCAGCCCCCAATCCGTGAATCAACCGCGGGTACTCAACGAGCCGACCCGACTTTAGTCACATCAAGTATCATGTATATGTGTATGTAATATATACCCGTGATCACCCCCAAGTGATCACGGCCCGATAGAATAGCAGGGCAGACGGACAAGGGTGAAGGGCCACTGATGGAATACTAGCATCTTAAACTAAGCATTTAGGATTGCAGGTAAAGTATCAACAGTGATAGTAACAAAGACAGGCTATGCAGCAGAATAGGATTATCGAAAGCAGTAACATGCTACACTACTCTAATGCAAGCAGTAGAGAGAAGAGTAGGCGATATCTGGTGATCAAAGGGGGGCTTGCCTGGAAGCTCGGCAGCCAAAGTGGGGTCGTCAACACCGTAGTCGATCGGGGCAGCAGCAGCGTCGGTCTCGTAGTCTACCGGAGAGAAGAGGGGGAAGAAACAGTGAATACAATGCAAACAGATGCATGACGATGCATGACATGACATGTAACGGTGCTAAGTGTGCCCTAACGCAGTATCGGGTGATACTGACGAAGGGGGGAAACATCCGGGAAAGTATTCCCGGCGTTTCGCGTTTTCGGGCGGATGAAACGGAGGGGGAAAGTTGCGGGTTCAGTATGCTAGGGATGTGTGGTGGAAGAACGGTCTGCATATTCGGATGCGTCTCGAAATTCTGAGCAACTTTCATATATAAATTATTTTCATCCGAGTTACGGTTTAAAAGATATGATTTTCTAAAGGTTTTATTAATTTCTGGAATTTAATATTAATTAAATTAATTCGAAAAATGATTTATGACATCAGCATGACATCATGCTGACGTCATCATGGTTGACTGGTCAAACTGACCAGTGGGTCCCACTTGTCATTGACAGTAAACTAACTAACAGTTTATTTAGTTTAATTAGGTTTTAGTTAATTACAGATTAGGTTAAATAAAGATTAGATTAATCTAAAGGTGATTAATTAACTTAATTAATTCATTAATTAATTAATTAATTAATCTATTCATTTTTATTATTATTTTTATTATTATTTATTATTATTATTATTTTATTTTTTTCTTTTTTTTAAACGTTCTGAGGGCTGGGCCCCATGCGTCATTGGCCCAGAGGGGCCAAGCGGGCGACGGGTTACAGGGCGCTACGGGCGCGGGGAAGACCCGAGCGAGCGCTCGCCCGCAGTGGCGCGGGACGAGGCCGCCGGGGCGCGGCGGGGCGCTGGCCCAGGGCGCCGGTCGGGGCGAGGCCGCCGGGCGGCGAGCAACGCGACGGCGCGCGGCGGCTATTGGGAGGGGCCACGACGGGGCATCGGAGGCGCGGCCGAGGCGCACTGGAGGAGCGCCGGGCGGGAGGCCATGGCGGCCGGAGGTAGGGGGCGGCTCGGGCGCCGGAGGGGCGGAACGGCGACGCGGCCGGCGCGGCGCTGCTGCAGTGGCCGGAGGAGGGGGCCGCGGTGGGAGGCCGGAGGAGGGGGGCCGCGGTGGGAGGCCGGCCAGAGGAGGCGGTGCGGGGCTGCGGTGCGGTGGCGCGCTCGGCGGCGTCGGGCCGCAAGCAGCAGCGCGAGCAGAGCGTGGCGGCGGGGCAGGCCGGGGCACGGGAGCGGAGGCGCGGCGTGCGTGGGGACGGGCCGGCGTGGCCAGCACATGGCGCAGCGACGGGAGGCCTCGGTGCCTAATCGGGGCGGTTGCGAGCAGAGAGAAAAGGAGGAGG
>LR738709.1:131782862-131813539 GCA_902687465.1 Secale cereale | reverse complement strand
CCAGCTATTTGAGACTAACCATAAGAAAACATGAACTACTAAGCATCATTATGCACATAGCATTTTTATCATAGACATATCGACCAGTGCAACAGAAGCCAACTCTCTTAACAAGATAAGCATGATACTAAAGAGAGTTCCAGCGACCAACTAAACAAAAGCTCTTTAAAAAGATAAGCATGGAAACAAAGAGCTGAACATGATAGTAGCTATTGAAAGACAAAGAACACACACAGCAAGGATAGACATGAAAATTCTATGTTGTGCTCTAGGTTGAAGTGGAGCGTGTTTCTCTACCACACAAAGAAAGCTGAGTTCCAACTCGTTATGAAAAGCTAAAGAAAACTAAAAAGGAAACTAAAAGCAAGACGCTCCAAGCATAGCACATAACACATGAAGTGATAAAAATATAGTGGAACGAAAGACGAACTGATAATGTTGATGGAGAAGGGGATGCACGGGGGCATCCCCAAGCTTAGACGCTTGAGTCTTCTTGAATATTTCTTGGGGGTGCATGGGGGCATCCCCAAGCTTGAGCGTTTGACACTCCTGAATCTTTTTATCATCTTCCCTCGCACACTTGAAAACTCCCTTCATACATAACTCATCATAATCTGATTAGCGAGGTTAGTACCCATAATAAAATAATTGTTCCTTGCTGGAAATAAGGATATTCTTGAAGGTCTACTGTTTCTCAAGATTGCCAAAAGGTTTTTGCAAAGAAAAAGCAAGCTCAAGGTTTGCAAAATGAAGGAAAGGCAAAACAGGACAGAATCTGTGAAAAACAGACCAGCAGGTAGTAAATGATTTTTTCGGGGAACTTCTGCAACTCTAATAAAAAAATTCAGAACAGACGCCCGAAAGACAATTTTATAGAGCACGCTGTCGAAAAAATTCAAACCAAAAAGATGATCTGGTGATTTTATACGAATTTTTCTATCCAAGGACAGAATCTGTTTCCTGGACAGCACGTCACAACTTTTGAACTTTCTTGCAATCAGAGGCTACACTTGGCACAAAGTTGAAAAGTAAAGATACAATGATGGTGCTGTGGTAACAACATCAAGACACAACAAAAACAAAATAAAATTTTATTCATTGTGGGCTGCCTCCCAAAAGCGCTTTCTTTTATGCCTTTAAGCTAGGCATAAGACTTTAATGATGCTCTCGTAGGAATAAGAGTTGAAGAACGAAAAAGAGCATCAAGAAGCAAATACCAAATATATTTAAGCCTAACATGCTTCCTATGCATAGGAATATTGCAATGGAATAATTCATTGAAGCACAAAGCAATAAGCATAGGAAGACAAAACAAGTGCAGCTTCAAAACCTTCAACATAAAGAGAGGAAACTTCTTATTATTAAGATATTTAGAACCATGTCTCCCTCTCTCATTATAAATTTCAGTGGCATCATGGATGAACTCAACAATATAACTATCACATAAGGCATTATTTCCATGATCCAAAAGCATAAAAGTGTCATTACTCTTCATATAAGCAAAATCTTTCTTATTAGGAATAGTGAGAGTAAGACTATCATAATCATCATGGTAATCATCGTATTTAGGAGGCATATCATAATCATAATAAATTTTATCCTCAATAGTAGGTGGACTGAAAATATCATATTCATCATTGTAATCATCATATATAGAAGGCATAGTATCATCAACGTAAATTTTCTCCTCAAAAGTTGGGGGACTAAAAATATCATGTTCATCAAAACCGACCTGCCCAAGCTTAGAGCCTTCCATGTCATTAGCAATATTGCTATTAAATAAAAACATACTAATAACATCACCACCATCATGATTGTTATGCAAATAAAGTTCCAAAGGTTTTTTAATTTTCTCTTCGAACACATCATGTCCAAGTTCAAGGTAGAGCTTATAAAGCTCTTTCATATTTTTGTTGTTTTCCATTAAGCAAAACTAGTGAAAATAAAAACAAGAAACAAAAAGATTTAATTGCAAGATCTAAAGATATACCTTCAAGCACTCACTTCGCCGGCAACGGCGCCAGAAATAGCTTGATGTCTACACACGCTTCTACTCTTGTAGACTATGTTGGGCCTCCAAGCGCAGAGGTTTGTAGGACAGCAGCAATTTCCCTCAAGTGGATGACCTAAGGTTTATCGAACTCAGGGAAGTAGAGGTTGAAGATGGTCTCTCTCAAGCAACCCTGCAACTAAGATACAAGAAGTCTCTTGTGTCCCCAACACACCTAATACACTTGTTAGATGTATAGGTGCACTAGTTCGGCGAAGAGATGTTAAATGGCAAGTGATATGGATGGCAAAACAAAGTAATATAAATCTGTAATAAAAAGTGCAGCAAGCAAACAAGTGGTAAACGTGAGCACAAATGGTATTGCAATGGTGGAAACAAGGCCTAGGGTTCATACTTTCACTAGAGGCAACTCCCAACAACATTAACATAATCGAATCACATGATATTTCCCATAAAACATGCAATGGAGACGCACCCGGAGGTCATTCCTTCGTGGTCAAGAGAGGACGAGAATTATGTAGGGCTACAAAAGCACACCTCAAAGTTCGTAGTTCTCAATCTAAGGATTTCCCAATGTCACCGTGGCCATCCAAAAAGAGTCCCACAATCACCACAACATATCTAAAGGATAGTCAAAGACAAGCACCAAGAGACTCTCAATCTTCAATCAACACACAAGAGAGAAAATCACTCATGAAAATATTTTTCTAATCCATGTCCAATAGACTGCTGTCACCTTGGTCTCGGGGATTATACTAGATAAAGACAAGTGAGTACATCAATCCAATACATAGAGAAAGGGGAAATATCATGGGATCACCCTAGATTAACATAGCCTATGATCACAATGAAGATCACATCATGGGAGAGAGAGATAACCACATAGCTACACGTACGAGCCCTCGGCCCCGGAGGAAACTACTCACGCATGGACATGGTGAGGAGGAGGTTGATGATGGTGTTGATGGAGAGGTGCAGCCCCGCGAGGAGGAGACGGCCGGCGGCAGCCACGGAGGCGGCGGCGGCCCTAGGGGGCAGCGGCTCCTTGGCCCCCCTTCTTCCTTGTAGATGGTGCTGCAATGGTGCTGGTCCTCCCCTCCAAGACGGCGGCTTGGGAGGAGGAAAATTCGTGGCCCTTGGTGACCTAGGTTTCCTCTCTTTATAAAGACTCTCGGATTCCCGTCATCAGATTTTGGGCCTCAGTAAAACGGGCTTTACTCGGCCGTCCGGACTCCGATTTGGATGAATTTTATATCCAGAAGCATCGCCTCGAAATTCCCCACAACTTTCGTGATTAGACTTTTTCCGTTTGACGTCGTCTTCGGGCCGGAACGTGACCATCTTTAAGAAACGTTCTCAGACAGATTTCAGGAAAGTCAGAGTCCTACTCCAATACGACTCGTTTTGCGTTTTTGTCAATTTCCAAGTAATTCCTACACAATAAAGTGTAAAACAAGAACATTGTGCACTTTTGCAACCATTAGTAGGTTAGTCCAAATATGATCAAAAGTGTATGGAAGTGCATAAATATCATAGCAATATCACACAAAAAAGGCATAGAGCAAGCAGAAATTATAGATACATTTTGGACGTATCAATTACCTCGTGGACGTTCGAGAGCACAAAGACTCACGGACATCAGAAGAAGAGACGAAGAGGTCGTGGAACATCGCTCTCCTGCGGCCCTACTACACCTGAGCCATGAGCTCTGTTGTATCCTATGTATATATTATGATTAATAAATAAACCGGCACCCTTGGTAAACCGGGGGATCAGCCTTTTTTCTTCTAAATATATGTCCTGTGAAAATTATTACAGATATTTCGAAACAAACTATTTTATGCAGAAGGGACCAAACTAGGGGGCTACGGATCACATGTGAATCCTCGCTAAAAGTCTTTTATGGTCCGGTCTACATGATTATCTTCACATCAAGCGCCCTTTGGATAAACTCCATCGATTGGCAAAAAACTGTTCTTGTCCCTAGGGAACCTTCCTTTGATGGCAGATGCAATATTTCCTGCCCCTTGTTTGATCACTCCCTTTGATGACAAAAGAAAAAAACATGTTCTTGTCCCTAGGGAACCTTCCTTTGATGGCAGATGCAATATTTCTTGCCCCTTGGTTGATCACTCCCTTTGATGGCAAAAGAAAAAAACATGTTCTTGTCCCTAGGGAACCTTCCTTTTATGGCAGATGCAATATTTCCTGCCCCTTGGTTGATCATTCCCTTTGATGGAAAAATAAAAAAAAACTGTTCTTGTCCCTAGGGAACCTTCCTTTGATGGCAAATGCAATATTTCTTGCCCCTTGATTGATCATTCCCTTTGATGGCAAAAGAAAAAACTGTTCTTGTCCCTAGGGTACTTCCTTTGATGGCAAATGCAATATTTCTTGCCCCTTGGAAGATACATCCCTTTGTTGGCAAAAGAAAAGTTCTAGTCCCTAGGAGTACTTCCTTTGATGGCAAATGCAATATTTCTTGCCCCTTGGAGTACATCATTTGATGGCAAAAGAAAAAGAGTCATAGCCCTTTGGGTCGCACCCTTTGATTGGCACATATGGAGCCTGACAGCTCGTAAAAAGCCTTGACTACATGGTCTTATTTGCAACCTGTGTTTTGTATTTTGAGACTTTTTTCAAGTGTTTTCTATAGGTTTTTTTTTATCCGGAGCTGGACAACCTCAAGGTTGACCACATATTTTCAAAAGTCTGGACATAGAGCTCCAGCATTATTTAAACCGGTAGTTATTGTAACCCGGAGCAATTATTGGGTCCATCCCAACAGAGCCAAGAGCTTCCTCAGAAACTACAATGTTCGCCGGATTAAGAAGGTCAAGCATACTTAAACAAAGGTATGAAGTTATTTTTGGTATAAAACAGACACTCGTTTGATATATATGAGAGCGATTTAATCGGTCCGGCGGTAAACCGCTAGGACATCTTTTTAGTGTTATCTATGTAGATACAGATAATATAAAAGATCAACCATAGCAGACAAGGGATTAAGATTGGCAGATGCCTAATCAAACATCTGACATCCGGATTAAGGCAGAAAATGTTTCGAGCTATCCTGTTACAAAGGCACTTGAAGGCCCGGACGGATTAAAGTTTTTTCTCGGCAAAAGATTACAGCAGCTAAAAGTTAAACTGAGCGGCTTATGCTTCTTCCTGCTGCGAAGGCTGAGGATCGACTTGTTCCGGAGCATCTTCATCTTCTTCAAGCGGTTGAAAAGCAGGAACGCGCCAGTCGATCTTTGATAAAGCATGGAAGTACATCTCCTCAGTAATGAGATCAGATGGATCAACATCTGGGGTGAAAGTATGAGGGCGCACTGGTGGGATTAGATTTTTGATGTCATATACTGGCCGATCCACCCACTCATTCTTTAAGTCATACGCCGGATGATACCTGGTCAAATCCGATTCATCAGCAAGCTTGCTGGCAAGGGGACGCATTTCTTTAGTCAAAGCATGAAGGTCTTTGCCGGAGAAGGCTGATCCGTCCTCCTTGGTGCTGGGGTACCCGTTCATAGCTTCTTACGGATCAAAATCCGGAACCCACGCCTTGGCTCTGGTCAGCGCTACAAGAGAACCGGCCCGTGCAGCAGATTTCTTCACCTCCTCCAAGCGTACAGGCAATATAGAAAGCTTCTCCAAAGTGCCTTGGATAGTGGTAGGGGCCGCTTTATGAAAAGACATCGCACTTATAATCCTTTGAGCACCGGAATATAGCTGCTCAACCAGAGTATAAGAGGCCTTGAGTTTCTTCCGGAGGTCATCCCCAAGATGGGTGACGTGGCGCCCTGTATATGATTATCACAGTTAAACCGGAGCGGAATAAAGATTGCAGAGATGAAAGCACATGCAAGTTAAGTATTTACCAAAGACGGTAGAGGTCATAAGCTCTATTTGCTGCTTTAAACCGGTGAGCTCTTGCGTCACCGGGTTAAGAGCCTCTTCAGCATCCTTTGCTCTTTTTTCAAGAGCGTTCCTCTGCACTTCCCAGGTTGTCCGCTCCGCTTCAAAATATTTTTTCAATTGTTCGGCAGTGGTTAAACTCAACGCCAGATCATCCTTGGCCTTGGCAGCAGCAGTCTCAGTCATAGCAAGTCTATTCCGGAGCTCAGTGATTTCTGCAGCCCTTCGGGTCAAATCAGCCTGCAAGAAAATCAAGTGGAATAAATAACAGTTCAGACAAGTCTCAAGCACATAACCAAGTTATCCACTTGACACTTGGGGGCTAATGAGCAGTTGAAGTATCAAAGGGTGACAACTAAAGACAAGTCTCAAGCACATAAGCAAGTTATCTACTTGACACTTGGGGGCTAATGAGCAGTTGAAGTATCAAAGGGTGACAATTAAAGACAAGTCTCAAGCACATAAGCAAGTTATCTACTTGACACTTGGGGGCTAATGGGCAGTTGAAGTATCGAAAGAGAGATTCAGACAAGTCCCAGTCACATAAAACGAGTTATGCCCCTGGCACTTGGGGGCTAATGTAAGATCATTTGCACACATTTGGAAGTACCGGTTCACCTCCAATAAAGCTAAACCGGAACTTGGGGGCTACCATGACATAGACAGAAATACAAAAAGGGCAAAAGCAAAGACAAGTAAGGTACCTCGTATTTGTCCTTCATCATATTAACCAAGCCCGCTTCATAGTCCCGGCTGGTATGAAGGCGGTTCAAATACCCGGAATAAATCTCCTGGGCACTCAGCTCGGCATAGTTGGACAAGTTTGTGCTCCACTTGCCCTTCTCTTGTTGAAGTTTCTCCGCTTTAGCAGTATGCTTGGCTAAAATGATAGGTTCAGCAGGAGCGGTAAATCCTGTCCCGGTTATCTGAATATCCAGGGAAGAAGTAGAGGCCGGTTGTGAAGGAGCAGCAGCATGAGCCAGACTAGCTGGAGTCGGGCTAGTTTGAGGAGGGTTAGTCCGGACAGGACTTGCCGGTTCAAGAACATCTTCTACATTGGTATCTTCAGGAGCGGAAGTGTAGTCATGGTCCATGGGAGCAGGATCATCAAGCTGAATTGCAGGCTCGCCCTTTGGAGGGATGGCTTCATCCGGATCAGCCACCGGATCAGCAGCAGCAGTCTCGGCAGCCGTTTTGCTAGCCTTTGCCTTTTTGCTAGGTTTAGTCTTGCTGAAAGAAATTGAAAAGGCAATCAGAGTTATAAAGGGCGAATACAAAAGTAAACCGGATGAGGTAAGGGACTTACCTAGGTACAGTCTTCAGCGTAGGAACTTGTGTGGCAGTCGACTCATCGGAAGATGATAAGGGTGTCTCCTGATAGTTAGGATCAGACGGTTTAAGCGGTTTGCGTATAAGTCCGGCCTTGGGATGAAGAAGAGTTGGAAAAAGCAAAACCTCAGAGCGGCGCCTCCGAGCCGGAGTGAGAGATATTCCGGAAGACTCGACTACATGGCCACTATGGCGTGTAGTCCGGCGGGCTTCATGTTGCTGCTTCTTCAAAAGAAAATTGGGGTCCAGTTGAGCGTATGGATGAGAAAAAGGGTACTTCCGAGATGCCTTACGAATCTTGGGCACCGGCGGTTCAGAATCTGAAGAGAGAGAGATTACCCCAACTTCTGCCGCTTTATCTCCTTCAGCCAAATCCTGTGAGAAGACACTGTTATCATAAATCTAGATAAAAGAGATCAAAACACATCAGGATTAGCTCATACCTCAGAATCCGGATCATCCTCCTCCACATGTGAACCGGAGCCAGCAGCTGCCTTTTCCTTCTTGACAGCGAAAGTTTTCCGGCGGGGCTGTTTAGCGGACTTGTCCTGAGATTTTCTTTTCCAAAACGGATCGTTGGCCTGTGCAGAAAGGTAAAATAAATACAAAGGTAATTGATATGAACGGATTAGAAATCAACTGAAGAAGTTAACTTACGGCTGGCAATGGGTTCTTCTCATAGTATGGAGCCAATCCGGTTTGGCTACATTCTTCCAAAGAGATGTTAAGCAGTTTTTTGGCAGATTCAGTAACTTCCTTCTCAGGAAGCATTACATCAATATGGCGTTGGGGGTCATCCGTCTTTCCGGTATACTGATACATCAAACCGGAGCGTCGGCTCAGAGGAAGGATACTCCAGGCAAGCCAACAACGCACAAAATCGACTACCGTCAATCCGTTGGCCATAAAGGCTTTGAGCTTGGCAAGCTGAGGAGCAAACTGGGCCCGCTCTGAGGAACTGAGACGCCGTGGCAAGGGATGATCTTCGGGAAGACGATGTTCACGGTAACCCGACAGTGGATTCTCTCCTTTAGGCGAGGTATCTTTACAGTAGAACCAGGTTTGGTTCCAGTCCTTGGGGTGTGTATGGAGAGCAGCATGAGAAAAAAACACATCTGAAAGTGCAACTAATCCCCGGGTGGTTTTGGTAATTAATAACAACATATATATCATTGGACTAATATTTACTTGAGAATCATTTCAGAAAAAGTTCAATGATATGGGTATGGAAATGTCTGAAGAAGTGGACCCCTCAAAATGCTAAGACAAGCATTGGCAAAAGCTCAAGACTCTATTTTTGGTTTAGTGATCAAAGATCACATTGAGTCCATAGGAAAAGCCAATACTATTAAAAGGGGATGAGGTTGTGTTAATGATCTAGTTGCTCAAGTGCTTGGTGATCTAGCTCCCTTAACTATCAGCACTCTTCACTATTTAACACACTCATAAGTAATCTCGGACAAACCGATTCTGCAAACTCAGTCCCACCGAGATGAACCACTTCAGTTATTTCCCCAAACCCTAATTTCTCGGTCCATCCGATTCTGAGTTTCGGTCTCACCGAAAATGGACTGCCAACCTTCTGTAACCAATTGACATCACTTCGGAATATCCGAGTTGTTATTTTCGGTCACACCGAGATGGCAAGCTCCAACCTTTGACTCACTTCGGACACACCGAGATGGTATTTTCGGTCCCACTGAAAATCCCAACGTTCACTATATTTGAACTTTCGGTCTGACCGAGTTTTCACTTCGGTCTCACCGAGATTGGTCAAATGTGTGTGTAACGGTTGGATTTTGTGTGGAGGCTATATATACCCCTCCACCCCCTCTTCATTCGTGAGGAGAGCCATCAGAAAGTACCACCACTCCTACCATACACTTTCTGAGAAGTGAACCACCTACCCTTGTGTTGAGATCAAGCCATTCCATTCCTACCATATGAAACTTGATCTCTAGCCTTCCCAAGTTGCTTTCCACTCAAATCTTTCTTCCACCACAGCCATATCAGTGAGGAGAGTTGAGTGTTGGGGAGATTATCATCTGAAGCACAAGAGCAAGGAGTTCATCATCATCAACACCGTCTATTACCTTTTGGGGGGTGGTGCCTCCTAGATTGGTTAGGTGTCGCCTGGGAGCCTCCGTCTTTGAGATGTGGAGTTGAACCAAGAAGTTTGTAAGGGCAAGGAGATCGCCTACTTCGTGAAGATCTACCCCGAGTAAGGCTAGTCCTCCGTGGGCGTAGGCCGTGATGGAATAGACAAGGTTGCTTCTTCGTGGACCCTTCGTGGGTGGAGCCCTCCGTGGACTCGCGCAGCCGTTACCCTCCGTGGGTTGAAGTCTCCATCAACGTGGATGTACGATAGCACCACCTATCGGAACCACGACAAAAATCTCCGTGTCACCAAACTGCGTTTGATCTTCTCCACCTCTCTTTTACATGTGCAATTTACTTTCCGCTGCTTATACTCTAGAATTGCATGTGTAGGGTGATACTTGAATTGATCTTAATTGTAAAACTGCCAAAAACATTGCATGATCTAAAGGCAGATTTTTTATATTGTCAAGTAGTCTAATCACCCCCCCTCTAGACCTACTTTCGATCCTACAAGTGGTATCAGAGCTTTGGTCTCCATTGTCTTGGTTTCCATTGCATTGGACTCCATAAGCTTGGTTTCACAACCTAGGAGAGTATGGCGTCTAGTGAGGGTAATTATCGTAGAGGTCCTTACTTTGATGGTACAAATTTTGCTAGTTGGAAGCATAAAATGAAAATGCATATTCTTGGTCATAACCCAGCCGCATGGGGCATTATTTGTGTTGGCATGCAAGGTGATTTCTTTGAAGAAGGAAAAGTTCCGGATCGCGAAGCTACACCCGAAGAGTTGCGGATGTTGCAAAACAATGCTCAAGCTTGTGACATTCTCTTCAATGCTTTGTTTCCCGAAGAGTTCAACAAAATCAGTCATCTTGAGAATGCTAAGGAGATTTGGGATACTTTGGTTGAAATGCACGAAGGTACTGAATCTGTGAAGGAATCAAAGCTAGATATTCTTCAAGGTCAACTTGACAAGTTCAAGATGAAGGATGGTGAAGGAGTCGCTGAAATGTACTCTAGGCTTGCTCTCATCACAAATGAGATTGCCGGCTTAGGAAGCGAAGAAATGACCGACCGATTCATCATTAAGAAGATTCTCAGAGCTTTGGATGGAAAGTATGACACCGTGTGCACTTTGATCCAAATGATGCCAAACTACAAGACTCTCAAGCCAACTGAAGTCATTGGAAGAATTGTTGCTCATGAGATGACACTTAAGGATAAGGAAGAGCTTCACAACAAGTCAAGTGGTGCTTACAAAGCTACAAGTGATGCTCCTACTACCTCAAGTGACAAGCTAATTTCCAATGAAGAGATAAGCCTAATGGTCAAGAACTTCAACAAGTTCTACAAGAATAGAGGCAAAGAAAGAAGCTCAAAGTCTAGATCTTATGATGAAAAGAGATCTTCTAGCCGTGATCGAAACTGCTACAATTGTGGAAGACCCGGACACTTCTCAAATGAGTGTACGGCTCCCCACAAGAGAAGAGAAGAATCTCCAAGAAGAAGAGCAAGAGATGAGTCACCTCGAAGAGAGAGAAGGAGCAGAGATGATCGTTATGAACGAAGACCCTCTCGGAGAAGCAAGGATTCGGAGAGGAAAGACAAGTCATCAAGGAGCTACACAAGAAGAAGACATCAAGCTCATATTGGTGAATGGGTCTCCGGCTCCGACTCTGACAATCAATCCGATGGAAGCTATCACTCCGACTCCGACTATAGTCAAGATGAAGGTGTTGCCGGACTTGCACTAGTATCCTCCAACTCCAACTCCTACGACTTATTTGATTCACCAAATGAGGGAATTAGAAGATGCTTCATGGCTAAAGGCCCCAAGGTAACACACCCTGAATTCATTGACTTTGACAGTGATGAGGATGACTTGCTTGGTGAAGATGAGCTCTTGCATGATAAATCTAGTGAGCTTAGTAATGATGAAAATGCTAGTAGTCTTTATAGTCGAGAAGAGTCGAATGACAATGCTATGAAGGAGATTGAGCGTCTAACTAAAGAACTTAACACTCTTAAGTTAGCTCATGAAACAACTCAAGAAGATCATAGAGAGCTCCTAAGATCTCATGAGAAGCTACGCTTCGAGAAGCTCACTCTAGAGCAAGAACATGAGTTTCTAAAAGCGATCAATGACGATCTTCGAA
Source organism: Secale cereale (assembly GCA_902687465.1). Classification (NCBI taxonomy): domain Eukaryota; kingdom Viridiplantae; phylum Streptophyta; class Magnoliopsida; order Poales; family Poaceae; genus Secale; species Secale cereale. Next base: position 131,802,022 of record LR738709.1, on the reverse strand, counting down.
AGAAGAGTTCTTCATATCTTGCCAAACGACTTCTCTTGTCTAATTTCTTGCCACCTATCAAGACTAAGCATGACAAGCATAAGAAAAATTCTTCCTCTAGTAGTAACAATAACAATGTTAAATCCAATATTGTTGCTTCTAGTAGTTCTCTTGATTCCACTAACAATGTTTCAAGCCAAGTTACACTTGAGCAACAAAATAGCTTATTGAAGGAAATCATAGAGAAAGGTGTCTACAAGAGTTTTGCCGGAAGCAAGAACTTTGAGGAGATTGTTCGCAAACAAGGAAGACACCGGAAGAATCAAGGGATTGGTTTTGAGCGAAAGTTCAACGCCGAAGGTGTTGAGTGGGAAGAAGGTCAATACCCTACTCCACAGTTTGTCTCACAAAAGGAGAAGTATGATCCTACTTCCTCCAATGTGGAACAAGCTCAAGATGACCTTCCACCACAAGACCACAAGCTAAAGGCCAAGGACAAGCTTCAAGAGGAGATTGATGCATTCATTGAAGCACCTCAAGCCATGGTCAAGTGGGTTCCCAAGGACACATCAAGTTCTACTTCGTCAAGCTCAACTACAACACCAAGGATTCCCATCAAGATGATGTGGATCCCAAAGAAGAAGAACTAGTAGGTTCTTGAGGGTGACTCCGCCAACAGACTTCACTCATATTCATTTTGGCAAGAACTTGTGCAATCAACTTCAACATCATGCACTTGTTCATGGAGTCACAAACCCTCTTGTTGGTAAGTCAAGGGACAAGGTAATCATTGCTTTCATGGACATCATCTTTTGTGTACTTCACTCTATGTCTATGGATATTCTTGCTTGTTCCTTGTGGGACTAACCCATGTAGGTATTGAAAGTGCCCTAATCCAAAGGATTGCTCCCAACTTTTGATGATCTGCATCAACATTGAGCATCCACATCTTCAACATCTACATGAAGTCTTCTACGACAACCCAAGGTTAGTTTGACCCTTTAAAAGGGGTTCTCACATCTAGGGGGAGCTTTGCTCTAAAAATTGAGCTAAAGCATCTCCAAATGATGTGAACACATAAATGCTTTATGTAAAAGTGGTAACCCCACTTGTGCTTAAACGATGAGTATGACCTATGATCAAATGTTCTCATTTGGCTCCTAAGTCAATATACTCATATATAGATGACCTAGTCATCGACAAATTGTGTGCTAGTAGCTAGAGTGATTGGTTGTGCATGTTTGACACATATTTCAGTTGCTATCTTATTGTGTGAGCATGTTGAATGCATGATTTATCCATTCAAGGACATCCATTTGTTGTTTTGATTGTTTTGTTTTTCTCCTTCTGGCCAAATGGATGGACAAGAATGCCTAAGCACCTTTCCCTAGCTATCTATGCTTTCTTGTCTCAAATTCTATTCATGCTCATATCACAACTTTGAACAAGTCTTTTTCGGACAGTCCGAGTGAGGAGCACTCGGAACCACCGATTCATCTAAGGCTGACTTCCAAAACCTTCTAAGTCCATTTCGGTCTGACCGGCTTCTCAAACTCGGTCCAACCGAAACGCTTAGACTGATCTAGGTTTCATCTCGGTGAAACCGAGTTCAAACTCTCGGTCTGACCGATATGCGTAACTGCACAGCAGTTATACATCTCGGTGACACCGAGTTTTTCAACTCGGTCCCACCGACAGCACGGGGTTATATATACCTGAGGGGCTGCGCGCGATTTCATTCTTCAAACCGTTCGCCCCCAACACCCCTGCTGCCGTCGCCCTGGTCTACGGATCGTCGCCTTCGTCGCCTGTGCGCCCTCGCCGCAGGTCTCCGCCGCCGTCAACGGTAATCATCTCCACCGTTGCCGCCGTAGAGGGACACCACCAAGTTAGGGTGTGTCCCGACCCCTTTTCGTGCTCCCCTTCCGATTCTTGCACGATAGGCTTGCCATGATTCAATCCACGTTTGATATGTTCCCCATACAATAGTTCAGATCTTCTAGTTTCGAGGAAAATTCTTAGGTTTAGGTTTCCACGGAATGCATCTCGGTGAAGCCGATTTTTGAAACTCGGAATGACCGATTTGGCCTCTGGCCATTGCACTGCATAATTCGGTTTAACCGAGTTGTGTCAATCGGAACGACCGAAAAATAGTTTCAGTGAAACCCTAAGTTTTCGGTAGGACCGAAACCCATTTCGGTCTGACCGAAAGTGGTGTGTAGGTTTCTGTTGAGCACTTCGGTTGCACCGAAACCTGAAATCGGTTTGACCGAAATACATTCTGTGAAAACTCAAAACTAAGTTTTGAACTCATTTTTTTTTGCAAAAACCTCTGCAGTTGTGATAACTCTTCTACTCTGCCTATACCTTATCTTTTCACAGGTTTTTCAGCCATGTCAGATGTTAGTGACAGCCAGAACAGGTCTGAATCACCGTTTGCTGAAATTCCAGAGGCAGATACAAGTCCTGCTAGCAGCTCCAGTGATGATGGTGAGAGGAGCACCCCTAGTGGTTTGCCTCCTGCAGCCACTAGAACCAGGAAGAAGAGAACTTCTGATGATGAGGACTCTGACTTTGTTGCTGAGGAAGTTACCTCCAAGCCAAAGAGGAATGTGGTTGCCAAAGAGCACCAAGGGCAGCAGTCAAGGAAAGGCACAAGCAAAGTGAAGCAGTCAGCAGTTGCAAAGAAGCTCAACTTGGAAGAGCCTGCTCCAAGCAAGGTGAAGAAGACTTCCAAAAGGAAGAGGGTAGTATATGCTGAACCTCAAGTTGATGCTGCAGAAGAAGAAGAAGAAGAAGCACCCCAGCCTCCTCCTCAGAAAGCTAAGTTCATGGGTGATGCTATTCGGGCTCAAGCCTCCTCTAAGCCCAAGAAACCTGCTCAAGTCAAGGCAGCTCCAGCCAAGCCCAAGAGAACAACCAGAAGCATTCCAGCTTCTGAGAAGAACAAAGGTGAGATGCCACCGTCTGAATCAGATGAAGAGCATGTGTTGCTTAAGCTCCGTCCCAAGTTGCCACTCCACAATGATGCTCATCCTCAAGCTGAGGACATGAAGGCAAGGAAGGACAAAGGTCTCAGGCTATGGAGACAGTCTGATCCATATGTTGTAAGGAGAAGGACTGCTGTGGACCCCAGATTCCACACCAGAGAGCAGCAGGATTTCTATGAGACCGTGCTAATGGATAAGAAGCCCATTGTTGCTGACACCAGGTATGTTGACTGGAAGTATATTGACAGTGAAGAGCACCGGGACTTCTTTCCCCATGTGCATGAGAGCTTTACTGCATGTGGAGTTGCTGATTTTGTGGGTCAAGAGCTGACAGCTTGGAATGACGAGATGATCATGCAGTTCTATGCCACAGCCCACTTCTATCCTGATGGCAAGATCACCTGGATGACTGAAGGTCAAAGGTTTTCTTCGACTATTGAAGAATGGGCAGAACTTCTGAACGCTCCAGTGCAGAGAGAGGACGACATTGATGTCTATGGGATTCCTAAGAAGAGTCATGATTCCATGAAGAATATGTACAAGGAGATCCCAGCTGCTGATTTGGAAGGATGGAAGCTTGGCTCAGTGTACTATCTCCAGGCAGGTCTGACCACCACTAACACCATTCTGAGGCATACTTTGATGCCTAAGTCTGGAGACCACCGGATGATACGAGGCTACTCTATCAACATGCTGCACATTCTCGATGAGAAGGCACCTTTTAAGGTGATGGACTTGATGGTAGAGACCATTAAGAGGACTACAGCTGACCAGAAGAGGTCGTGTGGGTTTGCACCGCAGATACAGATGCTCATCAACGCCAAGTTTGGCACGGGCAAATTCACGTTGGATAGGAAGCACTTGCCACTGCAGCCAGAGCATGAGGACAACGTAGTTGTGATGGATGAAGAGGATCCTACCTCAGTTGAAGGACAAGCCAAAATTGAAGCTGCGAAGAAGGCTAAAGCTGACAAAGAGGCAGCAGCAGCAGCAGCTAAGCCAAAGAGCTTTGGAGAACAAATTCTTGAAGCTACCCAGAGGATTGAACAACGCCTGGCCAGCATTGAGCAATCTCAGGAGAGCCTTGAGAGGATTGTCGAGGACAAGATCCACGCTCTGGACGTGAAGCTGACTGAGATTCAGGTGTCTGTCAACAAGCTTGAGGCAGACATGGAGGAGACAAGGCAGGAGAGAGCGGAGCTTATGCAGGATGATCTAGTCCAGGACTCTCATCGCCAGACTGCTCAGGTTCCCAGAGGATCCAGATCTGCAGCTATCCCAGTGACAGACTCCAGGGCTACCACTTCAGCACCAGCTATAGCTCCAGCAGTTCCTCCAGCTCCAGCATCCACTCCTCCACCACAGACTTCAGCAGAAGTCTTCGCCGATGCAGCTATCTCTACACCGACATCTACCCAGACGGGAGCTGCCAGCAGAGCCCGCAGTGACGCTTAGCTCTATACCTTTTCGAACTTTTTGGTAACTTGTTGCCAAAGGGGGAGAAATTGTTATAGATCATAGGGCTTCGAGAGAGAGAGAGTGCTCTTTCGTCTTTCATTCTTTTGCCGTTTTTCTTTGAGATACAGTGATTTCTTTTGGTTCCTGAAACTTTAAGTGTGCTTGCTACAACGTTTGATGCTACCTTAATGAGTGCTTAGTCATACTATGCTTTAATGTGTGCTTATTGCTTATCATATGCTATTCCTTATTTGTATGGCTATTTACTCTTGTCTTGGTGATTGAGTGCATGTTACTCATTCTTATCATTTTGTGCGCTCCACCAAGATGTATGTGACATGGAAGAGTGACCCATAATCCTAATCGATTGTGCATTTGCATTCAAACGCAAATTTTAAATAATGCACAAATTTAGGGGGAGCTCTTGTTTATCACATACTTCTCAAAGCGACGATATTATTCCTTGATTATATCTTTTGTCGAAGCTTTGATCTATATGTTGTCATCAATTACCAAAAAGGGGGAGATTGAAAGTGCAACTAATCCCCGGGTGGTTTTGGTAATTAATAACAACATATATATCATTGGACTAATATTTACTTGAGAATCATTTCAGAAAAAGTTCAATGATATGGGTATGGAAATGTCTGAAGAAGTGGACCCCTCAAAATGCTAAGACAAGCATTGGCAAAAGCTCAAGACTCTATTTTTGGTTTAGTGATGAAAGATCACATTGAGTCCATAGGAAAAGCCAATACTATTAAAAGGGGATGAGGTTGTGTTAATGATCTAGTTGCTCAAGTGCTTGGTAATCTAGCTCCCTTAACTATCAGCACTCTTCACTATTCAACACACTCATAAGTAATCTCGGACAAACCGATTCTGCAAACTCAGTCCCACCGAGATGAACCACTTCAGTTATTTCCCCAAACCCTAATTTCTCGGTCCATCCGATTCTGAGTTTCGGTCTCACCGAAAATGGACTGCCAACCTTCTGTAACCAATTGACATCACTTCGGAATATCCGAGTTGTTATTTTCGGTCACACCGAGATGGCAAGCTCCAACCTTTGACTCACTTCGGACACACCGAGATGGTATTTTCGGTCCCACCGAAAATCCCAACGTTCACTATATTTGAACTTTCGGTCTGACCGAGTTTTCACTTCGGTCTCACCGAGATTGGTCAAATGTGTGTGTAACGGTTGGATTTTGTGTGGAGGCTATATATACCCCTCCACCCCCTCTTCATTCGTGAGGAGAGCCATCAGAAAGTACCACCACTTCTACCATACACTTTCTGAGAAGTGAACCACCTACCCTTGTGTTGAGATCAAGCCATTCCATTCCTACCATATGAAACTTGATTTCTAGCCTTCCCAAGTTGCTTTCCACTCAAACCCTTCCTCCACCACAGCCATATCAGTGAGGAGAGTTGAGTGTTGGGGAGATTATCATCTGAAGCACAAGAGCAAGGAGTTCATCATCATCAACACCGTCTATTACCTTTTGGGGGGTGGTGCCTCCTAGATTGGTTAGGTGTCGCTTGGGAGCCTCCGTCTTTGAGATGTGGAGTTGAACCAAGAAGTTTGTAAGGGCAAGGAGATCGCCTACTTCGTGAAGATCTACCCCGAGTAAGGCTAGTCCTCCGTGGGCGTAGGCCGTGATGGAATAGACAAGGTTGCTTCTTCGTGGACCCTTCGTGGGTGGAGCCCTCCGTGGACTCGCGCAGCCGTTACCCTCCGTGGGTTGAAGTCTCCATCAACGTGGATGTACGATAGCACCACCTATCGGAACCACGACAAAAATCTCCATGTCACCAAACTGCGTTTGATCTTCTCCACCTCTCTTTTACATGTGCAATTTACTTTCCGCTGCTTATACTCTAGAATTGCATGTGTAGGGTGATACTTGAATTGATCTTAATTGTAAAACTGCCAAAAACATTGCATGATCTAAAGGCAGATTTTTTATATTGTCAAGTAGTCTAATCACCCCCCCTCTAGACCTACTTTCGATCCTACAACATCTCTTCTCTTCTGAATACTGACACCACCCAGTTCTTGATGTGGTCCGGCAGTGAACTCAGTCCACCAGTTTAAGTGGAAAAAATCCCGGAACAAATCCACTGACGGTTCTTCTTGAAGGTACACCTCAGATAAGACTTGAAAATTACAGATGTTTGACATGGAGTTGGGACCTATGTCTTGAGGGTGAAGCTGAAAGGCGGCCAGCACGTCCCGGAAAATTTTGAACCGGGCGGGCTAAAACCCCGGACTAGATGATCAAAGAAAACAATAATTTCTCCTTCTTTGGGGGTAGGAGGACACTCCTCCCCTGGGGTCCGCCATTTCAGAACTGCTTGGGGACCCAGAATACCAATCGAAGCAGCATTGACTAAGTCCTCTTCCGTAATGCGGGAAGGAACCAAGTTGCAGGAAACAAACTGCTTGCCAGACATATGGGCAAAGGGAAAGTGCTGAAAAAGTAAAGTGGAAAATCTGGATTATACAAGTGCTGAAGCATAAACCGGATTGTGCTATCAAATTACATCGACGGTTTGGACAGGAGACTAATGGTATTGACAAGCCGGAAGCAGGTAGGAGACAAGCTGCTACCGGTTTATGATAACAAAAAAGATGAAGCTAAACTGTCGGATTCATGGTTGATGCGTCGCAGGAGCAATATATGATCATTTAAACCGGCAAGTAACTTGCAGATTTATCAAGACGAAGAAACAGGTTTCTACAAGAGGCTAAAGTAAAATAGATCTGAGCAGTAAGAAAAAGACGAAATTTACGCAAGTCTATCACAGAAGAATTACGAAGGTTTTTCTACAGAGCAAATGAATCTAAGGGCGAACTTAGAAATCTGAATCTAAGTCTAAAACTACGGAGCAGGAGCGAGTTCGAATCTAATCCAAGGTTGGAATCTACTACAGACATGGCGTATAGGTTGAACAGCAAAAGGCTTCGAGGTCTAATGGCGGAAGCAATGGAGGAACCCTAGATCACGGATCTGCAGCAAGAGAAGGGGAATACCTGAAAAAGAAGGAGACGGCGGCGGAGTGGCTCTGGACGCGTTTCAGGGTGATGCAGTGGCCTGGTTGACGACGGCGACGAGCTCGAGGGCGACAGCGGAGCTTCAGGCGACGGAGGAAGAAAGATAACAAGGCGCGGCGGTATTTATAAGGGTTGAGAGATGAAACGGCAGGCGCCGGATTTGAGGAGGTCAGATTGGATAAAGATCCTACGGTTGCCTCGATTTTCGGGATAGCCTTTAAAGAAAAGTAACAAACAGCTGTGAGCAATAAATGCAGAGGTGATGTCACGACCAAATAAAATGATTTCTGGAGATGACGTCATAGCCGGTTTATGAAGCAGAGAAGATGCAAAGAAGAAGTTTACGCAAGACTTAGAAGACTGACATGAACAAGTTCAAATCACTCTGGGGCCTAATGTCAGGGATATTACTAGCAGGTATAAACCGGCTAGGGAGATCCGGATTATGGTAATGTAGTTGTATAGCTATAAACTCGGTAGAGGTTATGGCCCATGAAGGCTTAGGGCCCATGTGTAAAGTTTACGGTTTATCATGTAACTTGAGATACAAGGAAGAAAGAATAAGAGCCCGAGGCGGACACGAGTATGAGCCGGCCTCGGGACTCTGCAAACCGGACCGGGCGTTGCCTCCTATATAAAGGGACGACCCAGCGACAGTTCAGGGGCAAGCAATAATCCGTCGAGAGACAGGCAAGCAATCTGCTCCCTGTTCATCGACGCCCAAGCAATACCAAACCAAACTAGACGTAGGCTTTTACCTTCATCGAAGGGGCCGAACTAGTATAAACCCTCTGTGTCCTTTGTGTGCTTTTAACCTCTTCAAGCTAACCCGCGCGATGGTTCCACACATAAGTCCCTTAAACCGGACATCTGACGTGTTAATTCCACGACACTCGTGGTGGCTGATACGTCTCCAATGTATCTACTTTTCCAAACTCTTTTGCCCTTGTTTTGGACTCTAACTTGCATCATTTGAATGGAACTAACCCGGACTGACGTTGTTTTCAGCAGAATTGCCATGGTGTTGTTTTTGTGCAGAAATAAAAAGTTCTCGGAATGACCTGAAAATCCACAGAGAATTATTTTGGAAAATATAAAAAATACCTGCAAGAAGATCCAGACCAGGGGGGGCACACCCTGTCCACGAGGGTGGGGGCACCCCCCCTAGGGCGCGCCCCCCAGCCTCGTGGGCCCCTTGGTGCTCCACCGACGTATCCCTAGATCCTATATATTCACTTTCGGGGAGAAAAAAATCAGAGAGGAAGAATTATCGCGTTTTACAATATGGAGCCGCCGCCAAGCCCTAATCTCTCTCGGGAGGGCTGATCTGGAGTCCGTTCGGGGCTCCGGAGAGTGGAGATCGTCGCCATCGTCATCATCAACCTTCCTCCATCACCAATTCCATGATGTTCACCATCGTGCGTGAGTAATTCCATCATAGGCTTGCTGGACGGTGATGGGTTGGATGGGATCTATCATGTAATTGAGTTAGTTTTGTTAGGCTTTGATCCCTAGTATCCACTATGTTCTGAGATTGATGTTGCTATGACTTTACTATGCTTAATGCTTGTCACTAGGGCCCGAGTGCCATGATTTAAGATCTGAACCTATTATGTTTTCATGAATATATGTGTGTTCTTGATCCTATCTTGCAAGTCTATAGTCACCTACTATGTGTTATGATCCGGCAACCCCGAAGTGACTATAATCGGGACCACTCCCGGTGATGACCGTAGTTTGAGGAGTTCATGTATTTACTATGTGTTAATGCTTTGGTCCGGTACTCTATTAAAAGGAGGCCTTAATATCCCTTAATTTCCAATAGGACCCCGCTGCCACGGGAGGGTAGGACAAAAGATGTCATGCAAGTTCTTTTCCATAAGCACGTATGACTATATTCGGAATACATGCCTACATTTGCATTGATGAACTGGAGCTAGTTCTGTGTCACCCTAGGTTATAACTTCTACATGATGAATTTCATTTGACATAATTTCCCATCACCGATCCAATGCCTACGAGCTTTTCACATATTGCTTGCTGCTTATTTACTTTTCCGCTGCTACTATCACAAAAACTACAAAAACACTATCGTTACTTTTATTGCTGCTACCGCCACCATCATATTACTTTGCTACTAAACTATCTTGTTGCAGATATTAAGTTTCCAGGTGTGGTTGAGTTGACAACTAAGCTGCTAATACTTAAGAATATTCTTTGGCTCCCCTTGTGTCGAATCAATAAATTTGGGTTGAATACTTTACCCTCGAAAAATGTTGCGATCCCCTACACTTGTGGGTTATGTAGACTATTTTCTGGCGCCATTGCCGGGGAGCATAGCTCTATTCTTTAAGTCACTTGGGATTTATATCTGTTGATCACTATGAAGAATTTGAAGGACTCAAAAACCAAGATCTTACCCTCAACTACGAGGGGAGGTAAGGAACTGCCATCTAGCTCTGCACTTGATTCTCCTTCTGTTATGGGTAAATTTGCGACACCTACTCCTGCTATTGAATCTGATATGTTGTATGTTCTTGATGATGCCACTTCTGCTATGTATGATGAAACTACTTCTATGCTCGATAATACTGTGCCACTAGGTGAATTTCTATATGAACAAATTGCTAAGGTTAGGGAGAATGCAAATATTGAAACTGATGATATTTATGAAAGTGATGATGAAGCTTCTCCCAATAGATATGAATTGCCTGTTGTCCCTAAGGGTTATGTTATGGATGAAGAAACTGATAGAGACTTTCTTGCTTGCAATGATAGATATGATCTTAAGAAATTATTAGCTAAGCTGAAAGAAAAGTCCTTGAATGCTAGAATGAAACATGACCCTGCTTTCGCTACTTCACCTATCTGTGTTACTGATAAGGATTATGAATTCTCTGTTGATCCTGAGTTAATTACTTTGGTTGAATATAATCCTTTCCATGGCTATGAATCTGAAACTGTTGTGGCACATCTTACTAAGTCGAATGATATAGCCACCCTGTTTACCAACGACGAAAAGATTCGTTACTACTATATCCTTAAGTTATTTCCTTTCTCGTTAAAGGGTGATGCTAAGACTTGGTTTAATACTCTTGATCCTGGTTGTGTGCATAGTCCCCAGGATATGATGTATTACTTCTCTGCTAAATATTTTCCCTCTCATAAGAAACAAGCTGCCTTACGGGAAATCTATAACTTTGTGCAAATTGAAGAAGAGAGTCTCCCACAAGCTTGGGGGAGGCTTCTCCAATTACTTAATGCTTTGCCTGATCATCCTCTTGAGATGAATGATATACTTGATGTCTTTTATAATGGACTAACCGACGCTTCCAGAGACCACCTGGATAGTTGTGCTGGTTGTGTTTTCAGGGAAAGAACAGTTGATCAAGCTGAATTACTATTGAATAATATGCCGGCCAATGAAAATAATTGGACACTTCCTGAACCAGCCCCTAAGCCAACTCCTAAGAAAACAGGTGTTCTATTTCTCAGTCCTGAAGATATGCAAGAGGCAAATAAATCTATGAAAGAAAAAGGTATTAAAGCTGAAGATGTTAAGAATTTACCACCTATTGAAGAAATACATGGTCTTGATAACCCTACACAGGTAGTAAAGGTAAATTCTCCTTATAGATGTGATGAAGGTGATATTCCTCATTATAAGTTTGCTAGCCAATGCTTAGATGAGTTTGACAATTTTATTGTGAAACAAGACAACTTCAATGCTTATGTTGGTAGACAATTACAACACAATGCTTATATGATTGAATGCTTGAGTGATTATCTGTCTAGAGCTAAAGGTGAACTGAAACTCATTAGTAAACATGCTTCCATGGTCACCACTCAAGTAGAACAAGTACTTAAGGCTCAGAATGATTTTCTCAATGAATTAAATAGTAAGAATAATGACTATGCTGTTAGAGTTGCTACTAGAGGTGGTAAAATGACTCAGGAACCTCTGTATCCTGAAGGCCACCCTAAGAGGATTGAGAAAGATTCTCAGGGATCTAATTTAGATGCACCCAGTTCTTCTAAGAAGAAGAAGAAGAAAAATGATAGAACTTTGCATGCTTCTAGTGAACCTGTAGCTGACACACCTAAGAATCCCAATGATATATCTGTTTCTGATGCTGAGACACAATCTGGTAATGAACATGAACCTAGTGATAATATAAATGATGATGGTCATGATGATGCTCAACCTAGCAATGATAATGATGTAGAGATAGAACCTGCTGTTGATCTTGATAACCCACAATCAAAGAATCAACGTTTTGATAAGAGAGACTTTGTTGCTAGGAAGCACGGTAGGGAAAGAGAACCATGGGTTCAGAAACCCATGCCTTTTCCTCCGAAACCATCCAAGAAAAAGGATGATGAGGATTTTGAGCGCTTTGCTGAAATGATTAGACCTATCTTTTTGCGTCTGTGTTTGACTGATGTGCTTAAAACAAATCCTTATGCTAAGTATATGAAGGATATTATTACCAATAAAAGAAAGATACCTGAAGTAGAAATTTCCACCATGCTTGCCAATTACAATTTTAAAGGTGGAATACCTAAGAAACTAGGAGATCCAGGAGTACCTACTATACCTTGCTCCATTAAAGGAAACTATGTTAAAACTGCTTTATGTGATCTTGGAGCCGGTGTTAGTGTTATGCATCTCTCTTTATATCGTAGACTTGACTTGAGTAAGTTGACACCTACTGAAATATCTTTGCAAATGGCTGATAAATCAACTGCTGTACATGTTGGTATTTTTGAGGATGTGCCTGTTGTGGTTGCAAATGTTACTATTCTAACGGACTTTGTTATACTTGATGTTCCCGAGGACGATAGTATGTCTATTATCCTTGGTATACCATTTTTGAATACTGCATGGGCTGTTATTGATTGCAACAAAGGCAATGTCACTTTTCATGTCAATGGTAATGAGCATACGATACACTTTCCGAGGAAACAACCTCAGGTCCACAGTATCAATTATATTGGAAAAATTTCAACTATTACTATTGGAGGTTTTGAATTTCCTCTTCCTACTATCAAGAAGACAGATGACATTCTTATTGTCGGGGACATACATATCCCCATTGAGGTAACCTAGTGTTATTCGAAAATTCCCCGGTCTCATGTTATTTGGAAAGAGTTTATTAACAAGACCGGATCAACCTTGTTAATGGATTCCTTTTGATGAGCATGAGATAGGTGAATCTAGATAGCACAACCTTCTGTACCCTCCTTTTACTTTCTGTTAATTAGGATAAATAAAACAAAAATAGTATTTTATGTCTGTTTCCAGACTTATCCGTGCAATAAAAAAATACCCCAAAAATAAAAGTTCTCCAAATGCCCTGAAAATGAAATATGATTTTTTCTAGAATATTTGAGAACATATGGCACAGAACACACAGCGAGGGGAGCCAGCACCTGGCCACGAGCGTCCAGGGCGCCCCCCCCCTGCCAGGGCGCGCCCCTGCCTCGTGGGCTCCATGTGGCCCCCCTCCACTTATTCCTGCACCCATACTCTTTTTCTTCCCCCCAAAAAAAATCACCAACCAGCTCAAACCCGAGTTCTAGCTCATCTTGCTGCCATTTTCGATCTCCTTGCTCAAAGCACCATTCATCAAACTGTTTGGGGAGATCGTTCCTTGGTATGTGACTCCTCCATTGGTCCAATTAGTTTTTGTTCTAGTGCTTTATTTGTTGCAAATTTTTGCTGTTGTGGTGACCTTGTTCTTGAGCTTGCATGTCAAATTTTCTTGGTCCCAAGTAGTTCTAATGCATGATATAGTCTCTAGGCACTAGTAGGAGTTGTTGCTATCAATCTTGTTGAGTTTGGTTAACTTTTATTTTGAGTTACTAAAAAATTCAGAAATTTTTAGAGGAGGAAAATGATAAAGAGATTGTTGAGGGGCTCCGCCAATAAGAGTTCAGAGGAGAAAAGGAAGGAAGAAAATAAGAAGCCCAAGTATAATCTTCCTCGCATGGCGGAAGTTCGACCGTGCGAATGGCCTTGTAATGATTTCATGATGTCCGCCGGGATTTACAAAGACTTTTATTGGTTGGCAAATAATGTGGGCCTCACCGACTTCCTCCACGACCAGAAAGAACATTATCTCTTACTCACCAATATTTTCACGCAAAGTTTTCATTTTCATGCTAAGAAAACACCACCTACGGTGGAGTTTCGTTTATATGATGTGATTAAGGAGATATCACTCTTAGATTTTTGTGAAATATGCAACTTACCCTTTGGAGGTAAACTTGACGAACCACGTTGTGAAGACGTTGAAGGGTTTATTGACATGATAGCTGTAGGGGAAACTAGACAAGTCTCAGGGGCGAGAATCACTACTATACACTTCCCTGTTCTGCGCTACTTTGCTTTATTTGCTAGTAGATGTTTAATTGGTCGCGGGAACAGCGGGAATCTTAGTGCCCCTGATATAGTCATTTTACGCCAAGCTTTGTTTCAAGACACAACTTTTAGCTTGGGTGCCGTCGTTGCTAAACGACCTAATCTGAACCACTCAAAGGGGCCCGTCTTCGGAGGCATCTTTGCTTCTCGCCTTGCTGAACATTTTAGAATACCTATTAGGCATCATGAGAAGGAAGAAAAATTGCTTGCCCCTGTTTATCTAGACTACAAGAGCATGGTAGCTCATGACTTTATTGTTAAAGGCAAGAATAGGCAGCTTAATTATAAATTAAGGTTTGATGAAATATACTGTGAAATTGTTACCTTGCCTGCACAATCTTTGTTTGATCTGTCCACAGGCGTATACCTCATCACATCAGATGCCTTGTACAAGTACTAAGGCCAGGCACAAGCTTCAGAGCCTCAGCCAGAGCCAACACTTGATCCTTACCGTCAGTCTGTTTATGGGTAGGAGCTGGATGAGCTCACCAACCAGTGGCACCCAGAGGATACATCTCAGTACAATGGAGGGAGTAGCTTCGATCCATGGCCATAGACTAACTTAGGCCAAAAGCCTAAGCTTGGGGGAGTACGTGTTTCTCACCGACTTTACATTCATGTCCACACACTTATTCTAGTTGTCGGTGCTCACACTCTTTCACTGTACCATCCATGCCTAGTTTCAATTTCTTTTTCTTAGTCTTTTTCTTGTGTGCTAGAAAAACCCAGAAAAACAGAAAAATATTAGTTGTAGCTTCTAGCTAGTTTACTTTCTTTGCTTGTAGTAGAAGTTAAAATGAAAACCCAAAAATATTTTTCGTTCTTCTTTTGCTTGTTGGGAGCTTTCCCGTGTAAATAGTTTCTTTTCTTTTCTTTGGGGGTTAAGAGTGGAAGACCATGATTGAAAATGCTTAGTGGCTCTCATATGCTTTGTTGTTGATTTAACCTTGAGCCATATTACCTTGTCTTCTCTCTTGTATTAAATGTCTGCAGGTTCCAGCTTAGTCCAATGCACGTGCACTATTATTATTATCCACACCGTTCGGTCGTGCGAGTGAAAGGCAATAAGGATGATATATGATGAACTAATTGAGATGAGAAAAACTAGTATGAACTCAACCTCTCTTGTTTTTGTAAATATGATAGTTCATCGTTCCTGATTCAGCTTGTTATGAATGAAACATGCTTGCAATGACAATTAGAGATCATAGCTGCTTATGCCATGCTTAATTAGCTGAGAGTTTATAATGGTCTATCTTGCGTGCCAACATGATATTAAAATGGTTGTGATGTGGTATGATGGGTTGGTATCCTCCTTTGAACGATTTAAGTGATCTGACTTGGCACATGTTCACGCATGTAGTTGAAACATATCAACATAGCCTTCAGGATATTTATGTTCATGGTGATTTATATCCTACTCATGCTTGCATTCATTGTTGATTAATTTTAATGCATGTTCATGACCGTTGTTGCTCTCTAGTTGGTGCTTCCCAGTCTCTTTCTAGCCTTCACATGTACTAAGCGGGAATACTGCTTGTGCATCCACTTCCATAAACCCCAAAGTTGTTCCATATGAGTCCACCATACCTTCCTATATGCGGTATTTACCTGTCGTTCCAAGTAAATTTGTATGTGCCAAACTCTAAATCAAATGAGATTCGGTTTTGTATGCTCGAACAGCTCATGTATCAAGTAGGTATGTCTATATCTTCCATGTTAGGTGGGTTATTCTCACGATGAGTGGACTCCACTCATCATTCATGAGAAAATGGCTGGTAACCAGGATGCCCAGTCCCATGCTCAAATTATAATAATTGAACAAAACTCCCCCATGGCTATTGCTGGTTTGGACGGTACCCGTTGTTTCGGGCTAGCCGTGGAGTGTGCTTGTTGGTGGTTGGGGGAGTATAAACTTTACCATTCTATTTAGGAACCGCCTACAATGTGTGTAGCATGGGAGATATCGAGATTCTTGGTTGCTATGTTGACAATGAAAGTATACCCCTCAAAATGTTATTCATCTCTATTTAAAAATCGAGCTCTGGCACCGCTATAAATCCCTGCTTCCCTCTACGAAGGGCCTATCTATTTGTTTTTTATGCAGAGTCATCATCCTCTTATCAAAGAGCACCAGTAGGAGAGAACCTCTGTCATTGCATGTATTACTATTAATTTGCATTGAGTATGATCATGACTGGATCTCTTTTACCATGAATTACAATGTCTAGTCAGTCCTTGATCTTTAAAGGTGCTCTGCTATTATGTTTTGCGGTCTCAAAAAGAGCTAGTGAGATACCATCTTGTTATATTGTATCATGATTGTTTTGAGAAAGTGTTGTCATCCGAGGTTTATTATTATTGCTCGCTAGTTGATTATGCCATTGATGTGAGTAATCTTGAGACCTGAAAGTTATTGTGGATGTGGTTAGTTCATGATCTTGTTGAAAACCTGAATGCTCGCTTACATATTTTCAACAACAAGAGCAAACAAAGTTTGTCAAAGATTTTCTTTATCACTTTCAATTTATCAACTGAATTGCTTGAGGACAAGCAAAGGTTTAAGCTTGGGGGAGTTGATACGTCTCGAACGTATCTACTTTTCCAAACCCTTTTGCCCTTGTTTTGGACTCTAACTTGCATGATTTGAATAGAACTAACCCGGACTGACGCTGTTTTCAGCAGAATTGCCATGGTGTTATTTTTTTGCAGAAATAAAAAGTTCTCAGAATGACCTGAAACTCCACGGAGATTTATTTTGGAAAATATAAAAAATATCCGCAAGAAGATCCATACCAGGGGGTCCACACCCTGTCCACGAGGGTGGGAGCGCGCCCCCTGCCTCGTGGGCCCCCTGGTGCTCCACCGACGTATCCCCAGATCCAATATCTTCACTTTCCGGGAGAAAAAAATCAGGGAAAAGAATTATCGCGTTTCACGAGACGGAGCCGCCGCCAAGCCCTAATCTCTCTCGGGAGGGCTGATCTGGAGTCCGTTCGGGCCCCCGGAGAGTAGAGATCGTCGCCATCGTCATCATCAACCTTCCTCCATCACCAAATTCCATGATGCTCACCGCCGTGCGTGAGTAATTCCATCATACGCTTGCTGGACGGTGATGGGTTGGATGTGATCTATCATGTAATCGAGTTAGTTTTGTTAGGGTTTGATCCCTAGTATCCACTATGTTCTGAGATTGATGTTGATATGACTTTGCTATGCTTAATGCTTGTCACTAGGGCCCGAGTGCCATGATTTCAGATCTGAACCTACTATGTTTTCATGAATATATGTGTGTTCTTGATCCTATCTTGCAAGTCTATAGTCACCTACTATGTGTTATGATCCGGCAACCCCGAAGTGACAATAATCGAGACCACTCCCGGTGATGACCATAGTTTGAGGAGTTCATGTATTCATTATGTGTTAATGCTTTGGTCCGGTACTCTATTAAAAGGAGGCCTTAATGTCCCTTAGTTTCCAATAGGACCCCACTGCCACGGGAGGGTAGGACAAAAGATGTCATGCAAGTTCTTTTTCCATAAGCATGTATGACTATATTCGGAATACATGCCTACATTGCATTGATGAAATGGAGCTAGTTCTGTGTCACCCTAGGTTATAACTTCTACATGATGAATTGCATCCGACATAATTTCCCATCACCGATCCAATGCCTACGAGCTTTTCCTATATTGCTTGTTGCTTATTTACTTTTCCGCTGTTACTATTACAAAAACTACAAAAGCACTATCGTTACTTTTATTGCTGCTACCGCCACTATCATATTACTTTGCTACTAAACTATCTTGCTGCAGATACTAAGTTTCTAGGTGTGGTTGAATTGACAACTCAGCTGCTAATACTTAAGAGTATTCTTTGGCTCCCCTTGTGTCGAATCGATAAATTTGGGTTGAATACTTTGTTGGAAATATGCCCTAGAGGCAATAATAAAAGGATTATTATTATATTTCCTTGTTCATGATAATTGTCTGTTATTCATGCTTGAATTGTATTGTACGGAAACAGCGATACATGTGTGAATACATATACAACAACGTGTCCCTGGTAAGCCTCTAGTTACTAGCTCGTTGATCAACAGATGGTCACGGTTTCCTGACCATGGACATTGGATGTCATTGATAACGGGATCACATCATTAGGAGAATGATGTGATGGACAAGACCCAATCCTAAGCATAGCACAAGATCGTATAGTTCGTAATGTTTAAGCTTTTCCAGTGTCAAGTATTTATTCCTTAGACCATGAGGTTGTGCAACTCCCGAATACCGTAGGAATACTTTGGGTGTGCCAAACGTCACAACGTAACTGGGTGGCTATAAAGGTACACAACGGGTATCTCCGAAAGTGTCTATTGAGTTGGTACGAACCAAGACTGGGATATTGTCACTCCGTATGACGGAGAGGTATCTCTGGGCCCAGTCGGTAAGACATCATCATAAAGATCTCAAAGTGACTAAGGAGTTAGTCACGGGATGATGGATTATGGAACGAGTAAAGAGACTTGCCATGACGAGATTGAACGAGGTATCGGGCATACCGACGATCGAATCTCGGGCAAGTACCGTACCGATAGACAAAGGGAATAACATACGGGATTGAGTGAATCCTTGACACAGTGGTTCATCCAATGAGATCATCGAGGAACACATGGGAACCAACATGGGTATCCAGATCCCGCTGTTGGTTCTTGATCGAAGAGTCGTCTCGGTCATGTCTGCGTGTCTCCCGAACCCGTAGGGTCTACACACTTAAGGTTCGGTGACGCTAGGGTTGTAGAGATACATGCACGTGGAAACCCGAATGTTGTTCGGAGTACCGGATGAGATCCCGGACATCATGAGGAGTTCTGGAATGGTCCGGAGGTAAAGAATGATATATAGGAAGTCCAGTTTTGGCCATCGGGAGAATTCCGGGGGTCACCGGGAGTGTCCCGGGACCATCGGAAGGGTCCCGGGGGTCCACCGGGTGGGGCCACCCACCCCGGAGGGCCCCGTAGGCCGCAAGGGGAATGGGGCCAGCCCCTAGTGGGCTGGCGCACCCACATGGGCCCCCCTCCATGCGCCTAGGGTTGAAACCCTAGGGGGTGGGGGCGCCCCCTATGCCTTGGGGGGCAAGTTTCCCCCCTCTGGCTGCCGCACCCCTAGGAGATTGGATCTCCTAGGGCCGGCGCCCCCCTGGCCCCTATATATAGTGGGGGGGAGAGAGGGCAGCCGCGCCCCAAGCCTCT
>LR738709.1:131683183-131775652 GCA_902687465.1 Secale cereale | reverse complement strand
CCCCCCCCGTCACACCTCCAACTGCAGGGCATAGGCGAAGCCCTGCAGCTTTTCCCGTTGCATCCACCATCACGCCGTCGTGCTGCTGGATCTCCGTCAACCTCTCCTCCCCCCTTGCTGGATCAAGAAGGAGGAGACGTCACTGTACTGTACGTGTGTTGAACGCGGAGGTGCCGTCCGTTCGGCGCTGGGATCATCGGTGACGAGGATCACGAAGAGTACGACTCCATCATCCACGTTCCTTCGAACGCTTCCGCACGCGATCTACAAAGGGTATGTAGATGCACTCCTTTATGCTCGTTGCTAGATGACTCCTTAGATTGATCTTGGTGAAGCGTAGGAAAATTTTTGAATTCTGCTACGTTCCGCAACATACTTTACCCTCGAAAACTGTTGCGATCCCCTACACTTGTGGGTTATCAGGGCACCATGCTAGTATCGGCCTACGTAATCAATAATGCCCTTTCCCATATAAGGATAGAGTGGTTGCACATGCAAGGTTGGAATAACGGTCGCAATTTAAGCCAATCCGTTTTGAAAATCACACACACACTTGCCTCGGTACACCACTTCGTCATCAAGTGGTTACCCAACTCAACATCTCCCTCGGGCATAAGTGGCACCCGATGGAGATTTCAAAAAGTCTTTTGAAAATACTTTGTCTCCATCACCATGCATATTCCCGTCGCATTTGCATAGCCGCTACTTCAGCATCCTATCTACTCCCACCCGCATAACCCTCATAGGAAGGCAGGGTCATGCTTGATGCAAGTTTCAATAGGAAAGTAACAAAGGTAACCAACCAAAGTGGTCACCACCTCAACACGATCCCGATGCATTGATAACAAGGTGCTATATGACATGCATAAAAATGGTTTCTTAATCATGGTCAAAGGGCTGCTTGCCTGGTTCACAAGAGTCTTCAAACCTTCTGGTCCATCTCCAAGTACTCTGTTTACTTCGTCAACTAACGTCGGAAACAACACAATAAGCAACAGATCAAGGCAAAAGTAAAAGTGCTTCTAAAAATAGGAGTTGGACTTTTCTAGGATACCTCTGGTCATATGAGGAATGACCAAAGTGATTTCAATGGAATGGGATAAGTGGATATTTTGGAACATTTCAATATGAAGGATATAAGGGATTTTATGGATCTGCAAGAAGTGTACAAAAGAATTATTTCAAAAAATGAGCAAAGGCACCCATTTAATAAGTAATAATTTTAGAAGCATCTAGGAGTTGGTTTCTCTATATTTGGAGTTCAAATGAATTCCCTAGGGATTTGCAAAGTTGGTTGTACATGGATAAATAGACCAATATTTGATGTGGTACATAAAGCATTGATAAAAATGTTCCAAAACTAAGTTAGGAACATATAACTATCTAGGAACTTGAATCATTGCATTTGGATCAATTTTGAGCTCTATGTGACTTTCTAAAGTTTAACACAGAAATGGAGAAAATGGGATTTTGTAAATATTTATGAAGATAAATTTCTGAAAAAATGTGCAAATAACACCATGTGATAGAGCATGATTTATGGAGTCACTACTAATTTGAATCATCAAATTTGGACATTGTTTCAATATTTGGGAGATTTTACAAATCTCTGAAAAAAAATAAAGAAAGAGGAAGGGGTTATACCTATACTGCGCAATGGGCGAAAGATAGGCAGTGGGCCGGCCCAGCGGCTTAGCTGCATGGGTGAAGGAGGAGACGTCGAAGGCGTACTCTAGGCTTACGCCTTCCCGCACGTGAGGCGGCCCCAGGCTGGACCCGTGTCCACTTGCCAGCGTGGCCCGATAGCCTGAGCCACTGACGAGCAGGGCCCGCTCGTAGGTTATCGCCTTCGTCTTCCTCCCGCGCACTCGCCTGGCCGAGGGAGCAGAGCCCCGACGATGACTGCCGGCGCTACGGGGTACCTTTGGTGACGCTCCGGCTACGTATGAGCGGAGGAGGCCGCGCTGCATCCACCTAGGTGCTTCACGCACGTCGAGGAGGGCTGTGGTAGTGACGGCTTGGGCGGCCGCGGAGGGGGTCATCGACCATCTTTGGCCACAAGCGCGCGGTGTTCCCGGGGATGAACAACGGCGATGGAGGGAATTGAGGTGGTGCTATGAGGGCACTGGAGTGGTTAGGGAGAGAAGATAGGGGCCAAGGCGCCCTAATTTTGGCGGCGGCCGACGGCGGTGTTCTGGTCATGGAGGTGGATAGGGGACGCGAGAGCAAGAGAGGGCTAGTCCAGGAGGACTAGGGGAGGAAGTGAGAGTGACCAGAAGTGAAGGAGAGGTCTAGGGAGGCCCTATATGGCGAGGCCATGGCGCACCATGGCGGCGTCCACAACTGCAGCCAATGCAGTGCCATGGGCCGAACTGGCACCCAGTGCCTTGTCCAGGGCATTCGTAGCCGTGGCCTAGGCCAAGGGGGAGAGAACGGGGGAGCGGGGCGTGCTCCAGGAGGGCCCTGAGCTCGTCCGCCCACTGGCCGAGCTGGGCGGTGCTCGGGGTGAGCTTGACAGGGTAAGAGGAGAGAGGGAAAGGAGGGGGGTCGACCAACTAGCATGTCAAGGCAACCTCGAGGGACACGCTCGCTCTGCCCAATGTCGCCTGGTTACCTCGGGAGGGCCGAGCTACAGTGCCCTGACGCACTGTAGCATGCTTCAGAGCACGACTTTGGCCGGCATGGGCATGTCGTTTGTGTCCTGTTCGTGTCCTGCAATGTCCAACAGCTCTAGGGGGTAGTAAACTATAGGAAAGTGGCATTGGATGCCTTAGTAAGCCATTGGATGAGAGGGGAGGTGAAGAGAGAGGTGAACAGGGGTTGCCCAGAAGGGTAAAATGGGGGTTTTCACCCCTCAATCATTGAGCTTTGGTTGAATGGGTTTTAATGGAGGTAGGTGATGACCAGGCATACCTCTGGTAAAAATTTGAGGCAAAGGAGAGTAGTAGAACTGGACCAAATGGTGGTTTTGGCAAAGTGCGAGAAGGTGTTTGATGTAATTTTGGGCAAGTAAATGAAGTCCAAATGTCATGAGACTTAACAGGATGAAATGGAACATGAAAATAGGGTGTTCCACCAAGTTTGAGCTCATTTGGGCAAAGTTGATAATGTAACTTTGGTAAACCCTAGAAATCAACGAAATGGATTTTCCAAGATTTAGTCATGCAAATCATTCCTCCTTGATGCACCACTTAGTGTAGTGTCATCATTTGGGGTTCTGTCCACAAAATTTGAGGCCACAAATAAAAAGTTGGCAAGGTAGAGTTGTTCAAATTTGCTTTTGGACAGAGAGGGTTTTGGAACACTTTGATCATGATATCCTTCTCTCCAACTTGTGACATTTGGTCTAGATGCATCAATACACCATTTGAGCATGTTCACCAAGTTTGAGAGTATTTGGACAAGTTTAGAAATGTAAAGTTGCTCAAACTTCAAAATGGACAGAAATGGTTTTGAGGGGGTTTGATGATGTTTTCTTGATCTTCAAGGCATGAGGCTTGGCAAGATCATCAAATATGTCATATGTGACATGCTAGAATTTTATTGGAATGTTTAGGGAATATTTCCTTTGTAAATATTTCAAAAGCTTGAAATATCCAGAAAGGGTTTTGGAGGATTTGACCAATATTTGGAACATGACCATGTGTTGAAACTATATGTCCATTGAGCTTCCCTAAATTTATCAAATATTTTTGAAACAGTTAAATAATTTTATCCTAGTAAAGACCATTTCTGGCCTTAAGAAAAAGCCTTTGAATAAAATAGTAAAAATAACTTTTAGAATAATATTTGTGTGGTTTTTGGGAGTCCTATATCTAATAGGAGTCAAATATAATTTTTGATAGATTGTTCACACCTTTAATTAAGTACTTGTAGTGCAAACCTCATTTTATGGGTTTTTGGAAAGCTAAATTAAGAAAATACTCTTTGGCCAAAATATTTTTGTAAAAAAATATATTATTATGTCATGATCATTGGGCAAAGTTTTGGAGCAAGGAGAAAGAGTACGAGACTAGGACGATTTATTTGATTTTAGAGCACTTGCAAACAGCAACCAAAATTCAATCAAACAAAGACCAAAACACTCAAAAGTTTTTGGCAAACCATATTTTAGCATGATTATTAGCTTAAGTGTTGTGACATGAAAAACAAGGTGTGACAGAGATGCATAGCAACGAGAAGGGGAGAGTGTGTCCACGTACCCTCGTAGACCGAAAGCGGAAGCGTTAGTTCAACACGGTTGATGTAGTCGAACGTCTTCGCGATTCAACCGATCAAGTACCGAACGTACGACACCTATGAGTTCAGCACATGTTCAGCTCGATGACGTCCCTCGAACTCTTGATCCAACAAAGTGTCGAGGGAGAGTTTTGCCAGCACGACGGTGTGGTGACGGTGATGGTGAAGTGATCCGCGCAGGGCTTCGCCTAAGCACTACGACAATATGACTGGAGGAGGAAACTGTGGAGGGGGGCGCCGCACACGGCTAGGAACAATTGATGTGTGTTCTAGGCGCCCCCTCCCCACGTATATAAAGGAGGGAGGCGGAGGGAGCCAGCCCTAGGCGCGCCTGTAATGCCCAGTATGAGATTATACCTCCCACGTGTCGAGGCACGACTTAAAGCCATAATATCATACTAGAATGATCTCAAGAATGGTATCTTTGCACATCTCATGTAAAAGAGGGATGAAATTGTAAAAGAGTAGTTGGCTTACACTCGCCACGTCACACAATACATTACATGAACATTCATCATCCAAATAACATCAGAGTCCGACTACGGACGAAGATCCAAAAGAAATATACCATAAATAAATAACACAAGGTCCCGATCGCCCCTAGTAGGAACAACTACTGATCGTCGAAAACGTCACATACATACGGCTACGCTCTTCATCGAACTCCCACTGAGGTTCTGATCCACCTCCTACACTGTTCTCGGATGTACCTGCATCTGGTGTGTGTAGTAAACTGTGAGCCACAAAGGACTCAGCAATCCCGTTCCCGGGTAGCAAAACTAACAAAGCCTTGGGTGTGAAACAAGGCTGAAGAACAAGGTGGCAGCTGCACAAGCACTAGCTTACGTGTTTAGAGCGAGAAGAGAAGGCAAACGATCATCAAAGTGATCACGAAGTGATCCTATCTAAGCACGTCAAACATAACCCCACCATGTTCACTTCCCGAACCCCTTCGGAAAGCGACTGTCACGGTTACTCACGCTGGTAGTGTATTATGATCATAGTGTCAAGTTTTCTACAACAGGATATTAACAAATTCCCATCTGCCACATAACCACGGGCACGGCTTTCGAAAGATCAAACCCTGCAGGGGTGTCCCAACTTAGCCCATCACAAGCTCACGATCTGCGGAGTCGCAACTCCAAGGTGGGAAGACCCGAGTATTCTCGGAATCCCGTGCTCAAGATATTCCGACAAAGGTAAAACTAATCCAGCAAGACCTCCCGGCGTGCCGACACCCTGATATTAGCCGCGGGTATCTCGTCTCAGGCCACGACCGAATGGGCGATGCTACAGGTTTTTACCAGCCCTCGGGTTTCCCCAAGGTGGCCCCGCAGGCTCCCCAGTTTGGACCAACACTCATGTGGAGCACTGGCCTAGGGTTGTTAATTAAGAAAAGGGTTAATTACTCCCTATGCATGTTTTAGTTGTTAGGCAAATGTAAAACCAATGTTGGGCCTTGCTGGAAAAGCTTTAGCGCTAAGCGGGTTATCGAGGGGGGCCCATAAACCCCAACCATGTTAGGAACGCAAAATCCAGGAACATAACACCGGTTTATCGGGTCCTAAGGTGGCATGAGTGGAACAAAACACCGAGCAAAAGGCCAAGCCTTACACCCTTTGCCAAGTATATAGGTGTGTTAATATATTTAAGAGATATTGTGATATTCCAACAACAAGTTCCAACATGGAGCAATCTTCATCTTCACCTACAACTAACAACGCTATAAGAGGGGCTGAGCAAGAGGGTAACATAGCCAAACAACGGTTTGCTGGGAAGGTGTCAAAGGTTAGAGGTTTCATGGCAACAATAGGAGGCTGACAAACAGACATAGGCATCGAGGCAATATCTAAAGAGCGAAACATCTAGCATAGGCAAAGATAGTAGTGATATCTGGTAATGGTCATCTTGCCTAGGATTCCGCAAGGGAGAAGAACGAGTCCATGAAGTAGTCGAACAAAACCTCACAACTCCAGAGCGAAACCGAAGCTAACGAGAGAAGCAACCCAGAAAAAGCAAACAACACGGTAAACACACAAGCACAAACATGGCATATGATTCACAATCAAGTATGATGCATGTCTGGTTTAAATATGCATGGAATGGCAAAGTGCACAAACAAGTACTACAAGTTAAGTGGAGCTCAATATGCAACGAGTTGCATATTGACGAAACACCACAATTTATTTATTTAGTTGACTCTCATTTATTAACAAGACAAGATTAAATGTTTTTATTAAACATGGCAAGAGGTGAAGCATGAGAAAAACTACACTATCTAGCCAATTTAAATGAGGCCGGAAATAACAACAACAATTCCGGAAACTCCTCATGTCATTTAGCAATTATTAAAGCAACAACAATTTAATCATTTAAATGTTGTTATCATGATGCGGATAACATTTTCAAGTTTTATGCAAATTTTAGTTAAAGGTTGACAATTAATAAGATATGAAGCATTTGGTCGCCACGACGGAAGGAAAGGAGTGTCCTGGCGACGAGAATGGAAACGGTGCCACGGCAACATTTCGATGATCCAACAACTCGTCGAGAAGCCGGTGCAAAAGCAAGGTGGCGTGAGTGAGTCGAACAAGATGATGGGGTGCTCCTGGCTTCCGGGTTCCCACGGGTCGGCGTCAAAAGAGGGGCGCAACGGACACAGCGCAAACAAGTACTTCATCTCATACATCACACACTCACATGCATCCATCCACGGGGTCGTCTCGGTGGTATACCTTTGTAGCGTGCGGATTCGGGGTGGTTCGAGTCTCGAGGGAAGTAGTGGTTCACGTGTCATAGAGGAAGTAGTCGTTCACAAGTCGGTCGTAGTGGAAGTAGTTGCACACGGTGATGGTGGTTGTACACGGGTCTTAGGCGACGGTAGTGGTACACATTTTCGTAGATGAACTTGTCATTTCGGTCCCGTGGTACTTGTCGCATCGTCGGGCGTAGTGGTACTTGTGATTCCGAAGATGTCGGTAGAGGTACTTGTCGCGTCATCGTGTAGTCGTACACGGGTCGTCGTGGGAGGTAGTCGTACACGTTTTCGTAGACGTTCGGGTCACATGTAGAGGTACTTGACGTTCTTGGCGCATCCGGTAGCCGTTCGGCCGCATCCGGGACTTGCAGGTCTCGGTCTCGGCAATGTAGTTGTGCAAGGGTTGTAGTGGTACTTGTCAAGGATCCCAGATCCGCGGTAGATGAACTTGGCGGGCCTCGTCGTCCTGGACGGCGACACGGGATCTGACGGCAGCCTGGTGCGGGGCGTGCAGGGCACAAGACCACGGCGGAAGGCGATTCAGGGGACTCGAGCAAGAGGAGGCCAAGGCAGGGACGGCGGCGTCGATGCTGTCGCGGCGGCTCATGCTCGCCGGCGCGGAAGAAGAGGAGGCCGGAGATGGTCGCATGGAGGCGGCGTTCTGCAGCACCTCCGGTGGCCACCGGGAGGCCGGGCGCGGATGAAGAGGAGCATCGGTGGAGGTCCCTAGCGGAGGACGGCGTGGGCGCCATCCTGCGGCGACGGATCGGGAGCCGAAAGGCTCGAGGGCCTCGGCGCTCGAGAAGAGGAGGCAGCGCCTTGGCGGCTGCAGCCCCTGGCTCCCGGGGCGGTGACGCAGCAGGGTCCGGCGGGGGAAGGAGCTGGGACGGCGCGTCACTGGAGGAAGAAGGGAGGCGGGGTCGCGGGGCACGTGGGGCGACGAGGAGGAGATCGAAGCGGAGGGAGATGGGGATCGAGCGAGCTTGTGTGGGGGATCGAAGAGACGAGGCAGAGCGCTCGAGACCTGGCGGCGCGAGGGAAAAAATACGGGAGGAGGAGCGAGCGGTGGATTCGGGCTAGGGTTAGGTCTTAGAGGGGCGGCTGGGCATGCTGCTGATGGGCCTCGGGGAAGCGGTCGGCCGAGCTGGGCTGGACACTGTGGCTGGGCCGCGCGGAAGCATACCAGCCTGGCCGCTGGGCTTCTCTCGCCCTCCCTACTGTTGTTTTCCCAAAAAAACAGAAAAATAACAAGGAAGAAAAGAAAAGGATGGAGGTGCTAGGGATAGAATTAGGGCATGAGGTTATTTTTCCCGGACTCGCAAAAATGTCCACGGTCCACGAAAAATAGGAGAGGCAAGAATGCAAGAGTTAAATTCAAACTCATTTGAATTTAATTCAAATGGTTTGAATTAGGACAAGGTTTAGGAAGTGTCCAGAAATGTTGAGACTTTAGGAGGAGCCTCGATAAAAGAGATAAGAATTGTTGCCAAGGTTTGGAGGTGAAACTTGAAGCAAAAGAATATGGAGAATATGCAAGTGTGTTTCGATGGTTCCAAGGCAATGGAATATTTTGTTATAGCTCCTTAATAATATTAGGAGACTTTGTATAGGTTACAAAGAGAAATCACCATGTGAATATCCCTTGATTTAAATGGATCGAAGATCCATACGATTTATTTAGTTGAGTTGCAGAAATTAAAGACATGATGGCATGATGACATGATGCAATGCAAAAATAAATAGGGCAAAAAAAGAAACACACGGTGAAAACCCGGAACATTAGGAAGTCTTCTGGAGCATCGGTTTTCGGGCGTCACAACTCTCCCACACTAACCGAGGATCTCGACCCGACATCCTAGAGATGGCACCAGATAGAAACGGAAAATAAGAGGTAAAACAAAGTTGCTTCTTTGACAAACGAGTGAAACCACGAACCTTGAGAGGTTAAACAAGTTGAATAAAGAATGCAATGGAGATGAACGAAGATTAAAACACCCCATTAGAAAAGAGGAACAGGGAGCATTATGAGAACCTTGTAGGTTGAAAGACATGAAACAAGATCTTACGAACCAAAAGAATATGAAACTGCAACGGTATAGCCAAGGAAAAAAATGACAGAATTCGGACAACACCCCAACTGAAAATGTAAGGAATTGAACATGAACTTGCCAAGTTGGGATGATACTTGATGAAATCAACAACACACAGCATCCGGAACATTGAAAGAATGGCACGAGGGTAAGGAAGGCTTCAGACAGCACTCCGGTTGAAAAGAGAGGCAAAACTTGAACAGATGAGAGAACTTGAATGGAGGACACAACACTCTCGTTAAATGGGCAAGCAAGGAAGAATATGATCTTATCAAAACAAGATGATGGGACGAAGAGAGCAATATTACAATGCCTCCGGAATGAAAGAATAGATGCTAGATCGTTGGAAAGAAAGAACAGAGAAGAAAATGACAACTTCTCCCACGAATGAATATGAAAATCATCCTTACGAAGAAGGGCTGAACGGGGTTGTTAGAATTTCAACAACGAAAAGAATAAGCTCGTTGTGGGCTTATGGAAAACATCTCAAAATTATGAGGTGACAACCAGCCACTTACGAAAACATTTGATTGGATTGAGATCAACAAGGAAACGAAAAACTTATATCACCGGAATGATAAATGAAGAACTTGGTTCATTTATAAGCACCATAATAGCAACAATTCTTAGGGAAAGCTTTAGTTGAATTATAACCCACGAAAACTCCAACGAATAAATTGAAGGGTTAGGAGGATCTCCTGAACGAAGAAAATGATGGGTTTAAATATCTCATTCCTGACAACTTGTGAATCATGAAACATGAAGGAAAAATTGTCAAGAATGACATAACACCACCTCAAAAGATAAGGGAGCAAGAATTGCACTTCGGAATGCATGATGAAGACTGCTTGAGCTCCAACAAGAATCTTGAAGAACACTTCGAGGATGAATTAAATCATGATGAACCACCATGTTGAACTCCGGTAACAAACGAATGAGAAGTGAAGGTAGAAAAGAATAAGATTGAAGCCTTTGCAATGATTAGATGAAGCTATGTGATGAGATAAAGAGAAAACCTGGAACTCCGGAAAGAAAGATGAAACACTCCGAACCTAGAGTTTATTAATCATGAACAAACTCCGAACAAGGAATTAATCACTTGAATGAAATAAGAATAAGAATTATGTTGTGTGTATCATTCACCAATTTAAATTGGTGACTAAAAATGGATTTGGCATACTACTTATTCTTGTTACAAAGAATTCAAGAGAGATCTCGCACGAACTTGGGTAAATCTTCAACGAACCACTGATAGGATTATGAAAAGAACAAATGAATTGATACGATAACAACGAAAAGAATAATCTTGAATGAACCACCGTAAAAATATGGAGATGAACGAAGAGGCATCAATTAAGAACAATTGGAGGACGAAGTTGAAAAGTGAGAACGAAGAAATCTTCTGAAATGATGGCCTTCGGAGGATCATAATGGAAAGGATTCATGACATGCTTTGGATGAGTCTAAAAAAGAATTCTCACACTCGAAAACACTTATGAGGATGGTATGAAGCTAGAACCACGGATCTTCAAGAGAACGGCCAAGATTTAAGAGAAACTCTTCTTCGGTCTTCAAATGTTGAGAATAAAGATGAGAAATGCCATGAAGAATTTGAGATACTCCGAAAGAATGAAAATATAAAGGTTGAAGCAACAATGAATGAAAACAATCTTAGAGAAGGCATATGACTGATGGAATCCATACTTACGTCACACTTTGAAAAGATTTTGAGACTATCTCCGGAAGAATTAGAAGAGTCAGGTAAGATCCCGGGAAAAGACCTATGGGTTAGGGCCCACTCAAAAGAAACACCGTTGGAATTGATTACATAATAGATATTGCACCGGTTGAATTAAATGGCTTGAATAAGATAGCAACCTCAAAATAGCTTGAACGGATTAAGAATGGAAACATGAATCTTCCGAGATGTCTTCAGCTCTCCGGATATGAATAGCGAGAGGACAATGATTAATTGGTGCACCAGAATAAGAAAGCATTGTGAAATGAGGAAAAGGATAAGATCAACACTGAAATCTTGAATTAAATTCACCGGAGAACAAAATGAGAATGGAACAACAATGAAGTTGAAGATTCCTTAGCGTCTTCCTGAGAAATCACCAGATAAGGACATTGAAGGAAATGAATGAAGAAACATCCCATGAATAAAATGGATACTTGATTTGAGATTTTTGGCTCTGAGAAGAAGAAGGGTGGGAGGGTGGGGAAACAAAGACAACTTGGGATGAATGAAACAGACAAATCGTCAGATTTCTCAACGGTGTTCGTATGGAATAATTTGAAGAGAAGGCACACCGGTTGAAAAGGATTAACATGAAAATCTCGATGGTCAAGAAGAATTTGTACTCCCATAGAATTATGAGAACACCGATTAGGAAAGGTATGGAATCAACACTTGACATCGAAGCAACTCGAATACCAGAATCAAATCAAAACAACGGATAGATATGTTGCAACATAATCTTCACAATATCATTCGAACAGAAAATTGAATGAATGAATTCCAAAAGCTTAATGGTACATCAACTTGTCGAGAAGCCACTTGGGAGAACAAAAGGTAAATAAAAAAACAACAAGGATCGGATAGAACAAATACAAGATAGAAGCTTCGTCCCACATGTTCATGCTGAAAGCTCATGGAACGTGTTACAAAAGGGTTTTGCAATCCCTGGATCAGCATAGCCAAGGACCCTTTAAGATGCAACTCCCGATCGGAACAACGCCCATAAAACTACTTCACTCAATGTAGAACCCCGAACTCCATATCATGCATTCGTTGGAAGAATGCCTACGAGCTACTAGATGAACCCACCTATTAATTTCTGAAAGTTTCCGGTTATGCAATCGGGTGTTGGGGATATAGGGGAACCACCGCGCACTCAACTCTAATCCTACATCAAGCTGTATCCATCCTTCAACACATAACCAGTTATTTTCGGAAACCGTTTACCTCGGACCTTCGAAACGCATCTGCTATACAAGCTATGGCAATACTCCCGAACTACCTCCCCAGTACTGGGTGATGTCGGGGTTATCTTGCCACCAAACGCATAGAAGAGTTTTTTATGTCGGCCATCTTAAGTATTCCAGAACTGTTGCGATAGATTTGTGACGACAATACCTCGGAGCTCAACTCCCCGGGACACTGCCACAACCCCTAATGATAGGAGGCATCGAGAACAATGTTCTCGTCACAAAGGCATCGGAACAATCCAAACAATACTCGCGTGATCCTAAAAAAAATTTAGTGAATTTTTTAGAGTAGAAGAGATAGAATATCGTCAGGAGTCCTCACCAGAGTGATAAAGGGATGAGGAGTAAAAGAAATCCTACTCTCCAATATATATATATAGGACTCAAAACATTTTCATGTGTGTGCCTAGACTCAACCGTCAACGATTCGATCAATCAGTGGGGGCTCCTAGGTCGGAGAAGGCTCTGATTACCAACTTGTAATGCCCAGTATGAGATTATACCTCCCACGTGTCGAGGCACGACTTAAAGGCACAATATCATACTAGAATGATCTCAAGAATGGTATCTTTGCACATCTCATGTAAAAGAGGGATGAAATTGTAAAAGAGTAGTTGGCTTACACTCGCCACGTCACACAATACATTACATGAACATTCATCATCCAAATAACATCAGAGTCCGACTACGGACGAAGATCCAAAAGAAAGATACCATAAATAAATAACACAAGGTCCCGATCGCCCCTAGTAGGAACCACTACTGATCGTCGAAAACGTCACATACATACGGCTACGCTCTTCATCGAACTCCCACTGAGGTTCTGATCCACCTCCTGCACTGTTCTCGAATGTACCTGCATCTGGTGTGTGTGTAGTAAACTGTGAGCCACAAAGGACTCAGCAATCCCGTTCCCGGGTAGCAAAACTAACAAAGCCTTGGGTGTGAAACAAGGCTGAAGAACAAGGTGGCAGCTGCACTAGCACTAGCTTACGTGTTTAGAGCGAGAAGAGAAGGCCAACGATCATCAAAGTGATCACGAAGTGATCCTATCTAAGCACGTCAAACATAACCCCACCGTGTTCACTTCCCGAACCCCTTCGGAAAGCGACCGTCACGGTTACTCACGCTGGTAGTGTATTATGATCATAGTGTCAAGTTTTCTACAACCGGATATTAACAAATTCCCATCTGCCACATAACTGCAGGCACGGCTTTCAAAAGATCAAACCCTGCAGGGGTGTCCCAACTTAGCCCATCACAAGCTCACGATCTGCGGAGTCGCAACTCCAAGGTGGGAAGACCCGAGTATTCTCGGAATCCCGTGCTCAAGATATTCCGACAAAGGTAAAACTAATCCAGCAAGACCTCCCGGCGTGCCGACACCCTGATAGTAGTCGCGCGTATCTCGTCTTAGGCCACGATCGGATGGGCGATGCTACAGGTTTTTACCAGCCCTCGGGTTTCCCCAAGGTGGCCCCGCAGGCTCCCCAGTTTGGACCAACACTCATGTGGAGCACTGGCCCAGGGTTTTTAATTAAGAAAAGGGTTAATTACTCCCTATGCAATGTTTTAGTTGTTAGGCAAATGTAAAACCAATGTTGGGCCTTGCTGGAAAAGCTTTAGCTCTAAGCGGGTTATCGAGGGTGGCCCATAAACCCCAACCGTGTTAGGAACGCAAAATCCGGGAACATAACACCGGTTTATCGGGTCCTAAGGTGGCATGAGTGGAACAAAATACCAAGCAAAAGGCCAAGTATTCCACCCATTGCCAAGTATATAGGTGTGTTAATATATTTAAGAGATATTGTGATATTCCAACAACAAGTTGCAACATGGAGAAAGCTTCATCTTCACCTGCTACTAATAACGCTATAAGATGGGCTGAGCAGGCGGGTAACATAGCCAAACAACGGTTTGCTGGGAAGGTGTCAAAGGTTAGAGGTTTCATGGCAACAATAGGAGGCTGACAAATAGACATAGGCATCGAGGCAATATCTAAAGAGCGAAACATCTAGCATAGGCAAAGATAGTAGTGATATTCGGGAATGGTTATCTTGCCTGGGATTTCGCAAGGGAGAAGAATGAGTCCATGAATTAGTCGAACAAAACCTCACAACTCCGGAGCGAAACCGAAGCTAACGAGAGAAGCAACCCGGAAAGAAGCAAACAACACGGTAAACACACAAGCATAAACATGGCATATGATGCACAATCAAGTATGATGCATGTCCAGTTTGAATATGCATGGCATGGCAAAGTGCACAAACAAGTACTACACGTTAAGTGGAGCTCAATATGCAACGAGTTGCATATTGATGAAACACCACAATTTATTTATTTAGTTGACTCTCGTTTATTAACAAGACAAGATTAAATGTTTTTATTAAACATGGCAAGAGGTGAAGCATGAGCAAAACTACACTATCTAGCCAATTTAAATGAGGCCGGAAATAACAACAACAATTCCAGAAACTCCTCATGTCATTTAGCAATTATTGAAGCAACACCAATTTAATCATTTAAATGTTGTTATCATGATGCGGATGACATTTTCAAGTTTTATGTAAATTTTAGTTAAAGGTTGACAATTAACAAGATATGAAGCATTTGGTCGCCACGACGGAACGAAAGGAGTGTCCTGGCGACGAGAATGGAAACGGTGCCACGGCAACGTTCCGATGATCCGACAACTCGTCGAGAAGCCGGTGCAAAAGCAAGGTGGCGTGAGTGAGTCGAACAAAATGATGGGGTGCTCCCGGCTTCCGGGTTCCCACGGGTCGGCGTCAAAGGAGGGGCGCAACGGACACGGCGCAAACAAGTACTTCATCTCATACATCACACACTGATGGCTTCTCTCCCCTCGTTGGTTACCCCAAGTGGAAGGTTTGAGATGTAGCGTAGCGGTAGTTTTCCCTTGGCAAAGATACCAAGGATCGAATCCCGTGAGACTCCGAGGGTCGACAAGAAGGTGTCAATAGCGCCAGAGACTTTTGCTTGACAGGACCTGCACACAGATACAAATAACTTTGCTCCCAACGAGTACAGAGAGGTTGTCAATCCCTCCGGCCTTGTCGTTTACAAAGGATCAAACGCAAGAGATAATAGTGGTAGGTATGACTGCAACTAGTAAATAAGAACAGGAAGTAAATAACGGGAATGATTAGTGATGGTAATATGGACCAGGGTCCCACGATGTTCACTAGTGATGTCTCTCTCCCAAAAGACTATAAAACAGCTAAGCGAGGTAAACAAATTACAGCTGGGCAATTGACAGGATTATGTGCGCAAACCAATGCTAACTATGCTGTAAGAAAGGTAGAGGCTCAAAAGCATGGGCGGTACGCCAAGGCAAGTAGACCGAAATCCATCTGCATCTACTACTAATCATCCACCTTGAGATATCTATCCAGAACATCTCGCTGGTATTAAGTTGCGAGTCCCACCCATAGTGTAAACTCAAAGCAACAGACAACTGCATTAAAAGAACTTTGCGTAAAGTAAACAATCCTTGCACCCGCAAGTACAAGCACCGTTGTTTTCCCCCTTGTGGCAACAACACATCCCCTAGACTCATGTTTCTGTCACTCAAGCTAGTCATCGAGGGGCATGAACCCACAATCAAGCATAACGTTCCCTCTTGGAGTTACTACCTACTACTCGGCCAAAGCAATAAACACCAACGGAGAACATGCAAGAATTACTCAAGAACATAAATATAAAAGAGGTGAATCAAATATATTACTCACACACAATCTGAACATAATCTCATAATCCATCGGATCCCAGCAAACTCGGCATAGCAACAGCATAAAGATTACATATGTGCCTCGATCATGTAGGGCAGCTCACGAGGTCTAATCGGTGAAGAACAAAGAGGGGAGGAGAACATCACATAGCTACTGGTCATGGACCCATGGTCCAAGGGGGACTACTCACAACTCATCCGGGAAGCGTCCATGGTGGTGGAGAAGCTCCCGGTGGTGGTTCTCCCCTCCGGCAGGGTGCCGGGAAGAGTTCTCCTGGTGCTCCCGATCTTGGAAGCGCGGCGGCGGCGGAACAGAGATGAGATCGCGAAAAAGGGTTCCGTCCTCAAGGGTTTCGGGACGCGATGTAAATATATGCCAAAGGGGGTCATCAGAGGAGGTAAGGGGGGCCCAGGCGCCCCCCCCCCGGCGCGGCCAGGAGGGGGGCCGCGTGGGCAGGCCGCCTGGGCTGCCCCTAGCTCCCCTCTGGCGCGTGGAAGCTTCCGGAGCGCTGATTCTTTATATATTTTTGCTGGAATTTTTCTGGCAATTTAAGTAATGGGAAAACCTGAAATAGAAAAACAGCAGAAAACAGAAACTGGCACTAGGGTGCACTGAGTTAATAGGTTAGTCCAAATATGATCAAAAGTGTATGGAAGTGCATAAATATCATAGCAATATCACACAAAAGAGGCATGGAGCAAGCAGAAATTATAGATACGTTTGGACGTATCAACATCCCCAAGCTTAATTCCTGCTCGTCCTCGAGTAGGTAAATGATAACAAGCATAATTTCTGTGGTGACATGCTATCAACCATATAAGAACTTTTAAGTAAAGCAATCAAGGCATGTAATCCAATTCAAGTCATAACAAGCAAGAGTCTATATTAGCATTGTAACAAGTAACATAAGAACATAAAGGTGCAAGAGCTCTCGCTGTCCGTGACTCGAATGTCTCCAAATAATTTTTCCGTGCAACAAAGGGGATAGGGATATATGAGAGAGTAAAACATAGTTTTTGTATTGTTGAGAACTTAATCTACTAAAGTTTCACACTTGGTCTTCTTTGGAATCTTATCTTGACTCATCCCCAGACCGTCAGCCAGGTACAAGTCAAAATGATCCACTCCCTTTCGATATTTTGAGCACTCATGCAATGGATGAGCGTAAGCAAGAAAGTCGACACTTAGGATGGCAAAGAGATAAGGATGATAGAGGAGGAAGACAAAAAAGGTGTGAAAGGCTCACATCAATGAGGACAATCATCGGCAAGAGAAAGCCAAATGATAGATATGATGCGAGGAGTAGGGATTGCCATGCAACGGATGCACATATGAGCAAAGGTAAGCTTTCCAATGGAACTAGTGGGGGTGCATCCAACTTGCTTGCTCAAGAAGACCTAGAGCCCTTTTGAGGAGGCTCATCATTGGAATATACAAGCCAAGTTCTATAGTGTAAAGGTCCCCACATAGCTATATGCATAAATGATAATCTCTATGGAGTACAAGGTATAAGATGGAGTACGAGTGTGGATCTCTCAAAAAAAATATTAGTGTGCCCCCTTCTCTCTTTTTATTTCTTTTCCTCTTTTTTCTATTTTTTTTTATTTTTTGTGGCCTCAATGGCTCTTTCTATTTATCTCTCATTTGTCCTCTTTGGGATCTTTTGATTTTGTCCTCTTTGGGATCTTTTGATTTGTCCTCTTTGGGATCTTTTCCTCACTTAGGGGCAACACTCTATGTATTACAAGAAGTATAGAAGATCTTTCACACTTTACAAAAGTACTCAACATAAAGAAAATGAAACTATCATGATGTATGCAAATGTATGTCTCTGCCAGTGTAGCAGGATATGCAATGATACTAGCGCTTCATGTAGCAATGATTAGGGCAAGGCCCAACTAGCATGCGGCTCATCGATCAAGCAAAAAGCATGTATGACATGAAGATCAAGTCATGAGAGGATGGATGTTGCATGGCAATGTATCTCGGAAAGGCTATGGAAATGCCTTAATAGGTAGGTATGGTGGCTGTTTTGAGGAAGGATATAATGAGGCTTATGATGACAGAGCGTATCGTGCCAAGGATTTGGATGCACCGGCGAAGTATGCGCCAACTCTCGAGGTGAGGAAGGGCAATGCACGGTACCAAAGAGGCTAGAAAAATATGGGTAGGTGGAAGTGTCAACCTTCGAATTCTCACATTAGTCCGAAGAACTCATGCACTTATTATCGGTAACTCTCAATCTAATTAGGAGGTTCACAAAGAGACAAGTACCCCGAGGAGGTGTGTATGGGGGTTTGGTTACCCTTGCTCATCCTCGACCCATGGTACGTGAGTGTACTCTAATATTCGATCCCTCCAAAGATTAGTGATCCATTTAGTAGCTAAAGTTCTCAACTATTTTGTAGGTTTTCAAAAATAAACACGGATTCCCCAAAATACGACATCTATCACTAATAGGCTAAAGCTCTTGACACCAAAAGTTCAGACATTACTCATGGCAATACTTCAAAACTATTGCAAGTTACTACTAAAATTAAATAGCAACCTCAATTACCTACTTTAAGTTAAGACACACAATTCAGTGCAACAGACAAACTCTCTTAACAAGATAAACATGAAAACTCAAGAGAGTTCAGCAACCAACTAAGCAAAAGCTCTTTAAAAAGAAAAGCATGAAAACTAAGAGCTAAACATGACAGTAGCTATTGAAAGACAAAGAACATACACAACAAAGATAAGCATGAAAATCCTATGTTGTGTTCTAGGTTGAAGTGGAGCGTGTTTCTCTCCCACACAAAGAAAGCTGGGTTCTAAGTCGTTATGAACAGCAAGCAAAGCTAAAAGAAAACTAAAAGGAAACTAAAAGCAAGACGCTCCAAGCATAGCACATAACGCATGAAGTGATTAAAATATAGTGGAACGAAAGACGAACTGATAATTGTTGATGGAGAAGGGGATGCACGGGGGCATCCCCAAGCTTAGACGCTTGAGTCTTCTTGAATATTTCTTGGGGGTGCACGGGGGCATCCCCAAGCTTGAGCGTTTGACCCTCCTGAATCTTTTTATCATCTTCCCTCGCACACTTGAAAACTCCCTTCATACATAACTCATCATAATCTGATTAGCGAGGTTAGTACCCATAATAAAATAATTTTTCCTTTCTGGAAATAAGGATAATCTTGAAGGGCTACTGTTTCTCAAGATTGCCAAAAGGTTTTTGCAAAGAAAAAGCAAGCTCAAGGTTTGCAAAACGAAGAAAAGGCAAAACAGGACAGAATCTGTGAAAAACAGACCAGCAGGTAGTAAATAATTTTTTCGGGGCACTTCTGCAACTCAAATCAAAAAACTCAGAACAGTCGCCCGAAAGGCAATTGTATAGAGCACGCTGTCGAGAAAATTCAGACCAAAAAGATGATCTGGTGATTTTATACGAATTTTTCTGTCCAAGGACAGAATCTGTTTCCTGGACAGCACGTCACAACTTTTGAACTTTCTTGCAATCGGAGGCTAAACTTGGCACAAAGCTGAAAAGTAAAGATACAATGATGATGCTACCGTAGTAACAAACATCAAGACACAACAAAAGCAAAATAAAATTTTATTCATTGTGGACTGCCTCCCAAAAGCGCTTTCTTTTATGCCTTTAAGCTAGGCATAATGCAAAAAGAGGATCAAGTTTTTATCAAGAGTAAAAGAATAGCTAGCCCGTATAACGGACTCAAAAGGTAACTTAATATTCTTTCTAGGGAAGTGTTCCATTCCTTTCTTGAGAGGAAATTGGAATTTTATATTCCCCTCTTTCATGTCAATGATAGCACCAACGATGCGAAGAAAAGGACGTCCCAAAATAATTGGACAAGAAGGTTCACATTCAATATCCATAATAGTAAAATCAACGGGAACATAATTGTCATTGACAATGATAAGAACATCGTCGATCCTCCCCAAAGGTTTCTTTATGCAAGAATCAACAAGACGAACACCAAAAGAACAACAATCAAAAGGTTTCAATTTATGCATATCATATATTCTTTTGGGCATAACGGAGGTACTAGCTCCAACATCACATAAAGCATAGCAAGAGAAGTTATTCAACTTAATTTTAATCATAGGATCCCAACAATCCTCTAGCTTTCTAGGTATGGAGGCTTCTACCCTAAGCTTCTCCTCCCTAGCTTTGGTAAGAGCATTAGTGATATGCTCCGTGAAGGCAAGGTTAAGTGTGCTAGTGTGGGGATCTTTAGCCACTCTTTATAAAAAGGTGACAACTTCTGAGAGACTAGAATTATCAAAATCAATTTTATCATTATTGAGCAGAATTGTAGTGTCATCTTCTTTGTTTGAATTGCTCTCTATTATAAGAGTTTGAACGTCTTCCCAAGTTTGGGGAAGTATAGGAGCAACTTTAAACTGAGGCTCATACTTTTTTCCTGGAAGACCACGCCATGGGCATAACTCTCCATTAAAACTAACATAATCACAAGGTTTATTACTTTTGTAGATCCCGACGGTGGTGATTCGCGTGATGGAAGAAGGGGTGTACTCCTCCCACTTAGTGTTTTTGGTGGAACCCATAGCAGCAGCAAGCAAGATAACTATTTTTGTGATTTTTGGAAAAAGACACTAAAGCAAAAACTG
This sequence comes from Secale cereale, assembly GCA_902687465.1. Classification (NCBI taxonomy): domain Eukaryota; kingdom Viridiplantae; phylum Streptophyta; class Magnoliopsida; order Poales; family Poaceae; genus Secale; species Secale cereale. Next base: position 131,755,184 of record LR738709.1, on the reverse strand, counting down.
AAAGGTAAACTAACAAGACTAAAAAGCAAAGATAAAAGATAGCGTGCAACTCCCCTATCTTGAAGAGTGGAGTCCCCGGCAACGGCGCCAGAAAACTTTGCTTGATGGCTTCTCGCCCCACGTTGGTTACCCCAAGTGGAAGGTTTGAGATGTAGCGTAGCGGTAGTTTTCCCTTGGCAAAGATACCAAGGATCGAATCCCGTGAGACTCCGAGGGTCGACAAGAAGGTGTCAATAGCGCCAGAGACTTTTGCTTGACAGGACCTGCACACAGATACAAATAACTTTGCTCCCAACGAGTACAGAGAGGTTGTCAATCCCTCCGGCCTTGTCGTTTACAAAGGATCAAACGCAAGAGATAATAGTGATAGGTATGAATGCAACTAGTAAATAAGAACAGGAAGTAAATAACGGGTATGATCAGTGATGGTAATATGGACCGGGGTCCCATGATGTTCACTAGTGATGTCTCTCTCCCAAAAGACGATAAAACAGCTAAGCGAGGTAAACAAATTACAGATGGGCATTTGATAGGATTATGTGCGCAAACCAATGCTAACTATGCTATAAGAAAGGTAGAGGCTCAAAAGCATGGGCGGTACGCCAAGGCAAGTAGACCGAAATCCATCTGCATCTACTACTAATCATCCACCTTGAGATATCTATCCAGAACATCTCGCTGGTATTAAGTTGCGAGTCTCACCCATAGTGTAAACTCAAAGCAACAGACAACTGCATTAAAAGAACTTTGCGTAAAGTAAACAATCCTTGCACCCGCAAGTACAAGCACCGTTGTTTTCCCCCTTGTGGCAACAACACATCCCCTAGACTCATGTTTCTGTCACTCAAGCTAGTCATCGAGGGGCATGAACCCATAATCAAGCATAACGTTCCCTCTTGGAGTTACTACCTACTACTCGGCCAAAGCAATAAACAGCAACGGAGAACATGCAAGAATTACTCAAGAACATAAATATAAAAGAGGTGAATCAAATATATTACTCACACACAATCTGAACATAATCTCATAATCCATCGGATCCCAGCAAACTCAGCATAGCAACAGCATAAAGATTACATATGTGCCTCGATCATGTAGGGCAGCTCACGAGGTCTAATCGGTGAAGAACAAAGAGGGGAGGAGAACATCACATAGCTACTGGTCATGGACCCATGGTCCAAGGGGGAGTACTCACAACTCATCCGGGAAGCGTCCATGGTGGTGGAGAAGCTCCCGGTGGTGGTTCTCCCCTCCGGCGGGGTGCCGGGAAGAGTTCTCCTGGTGCTCCCGATCTTGGAAGCGCGGCGGCGGCGGAACAGAGATGAGATCGCGAAAAAGGGTTCCGTCCTCGAGGTTTTCGGGATGTGATGTAAATATATGCCAAAGGGGGTCACCAGAGGAGGTAAGGGGGGCCCAGGCGCCCCCCCCCGGCGCGGCCAGGAGGGGGGCCGCGTGGGCTGCCCCTGGCTCCCCTCTGGCCCCACTTCTGGCGCGTGGAAGCTTCCGGAGCGCTGATTTTTTATATATTTTTTCCGGAATTTTTCTGGCAATTTAAGTAATGGGAAAACCTGAAATAGAAAAACAGCAGAAAACAGAAACTGACACTGGGGTGCACTGAGTTAATAGGTTAGTCCAAATATGATCAAAAGTGTATGGAAGTGCATAAATATCATAGCAATATCACACAAAAAGAGGCATGGAGCAAGCAGAAATTATAGATACGTTTTGGACGTATCACACACTCACATGCATGCATCCACGGGGTTGTCTCGGTGGTATACCTTTGTAGCGTGCGGATTCGGGGTGGTTCGAGTCTCGAGGTAAGTAGTGGTTCACGTGTCGTAGAGGAAGTAGTCGTTCACAAGTCGGTCATAGTGGAAGTAGTTGCACACGGCGATGGTGGTTGTACACGGGTCTTTGGCGACGGTAGTGGTGCACGTTTTCGTAGATGAACTTGTCGCTTCGGTCCCGTGGTACTTGTCAAATCGTCGGGCGTAGTGATATTTGCGATTCCGAAGATGTCGGCAGAGGTACTTGTCGTGTCATCGTGTAGTCGTACACGGGTCGTCGTGGGAGGTAGTGGTACACGTTTTCGTAGACGTTCGGGTCACATGTAGAAGTACTTGGCGTTCTTGGCGCATCCGGTAGTCGTTCGGGTGCATCCGGGACTTGCCGGTCTCGGTCTCGGCAACGTAGTTGTGCAAGGGTTGTAGTGGTACTTGTCAAGGATCCCGGATCCGCGGTAGATGAACTTGGCGGGCCTCGTCGACCTGGACAGCGACGCGGGATCTGACGGCAGCCTGGTGCGGGGCGTGCAGGGCACAAGAGCACGGCAGAAGGCGATGCAGGGGACTCGAGCAAGAGGAGGCCAAGGCAGGGACGTCGGCGTCGACGCTGTCGCGGCAAATCTTGCTCGACGGCGCGAAGAAGAGGAGGCCGGAGATGGTCGCGTGGAGGCGGCGTTCTGCAGCACCTCCGGTGGCCGCCGCGGAGGCCGGGCGCGGATGAAGAGGAGCACCGGAGGAGGTCCCTAGCGGAGGACGGCGCGGGCGCCATCGTGCGGCGGAAGATCGGGAGCCGAAAGGCTCGAGGGCCTTGGCACTCGAGAAGAGGAGGCAGCGCCTCGGCGGCTGCATCCCCTGGCTCCCGGGGCGGTGACGCAGCAGGGTCCGGCGGGGGAAGGAGCTGGGACGGCGCGTCGCTGGAGGAAGAAGGGAGGCGGGGTCGCGGGGCGTGTGGGGCGACGAGGAGGAGATCGAAGCGGAGGAAGATGGGGATCGAGCGAGCTCGTGTGCGGGATCGAAGAGACCAGGCAGAGCGCTTGAGACCTGGCGGCGCGAGGGAAAAAATACGGGAGGAGGAAGTTGTTATGGTCGCAGCTTCCACCCACAATCTCGCGGAAACATCTCCATAGGAACTGCGCAGACACGCAGGTGAAGAAGATATGGTTCGAATCTTCTTCAGGCCCATAGAGCGGGCAACACCCATCACCAGGGCCATTGCGCTTCAGAACCTCAACGCCAGAAGGGAGGCGGCTGCGAATCCATTGCCACAGGAAGATCCTAATTTTCAAGGGGAGGCGAATCTCCCAAATGGAGGAAAGAGCCTCATTGCCGAGCGAGGGGGCGATGGCCAGATAAAGAGATTTGGTGGAGAATTGACCGGACGGCTCGAGGCGCCACCTGGCGTGGTCATCGTCAGACATGAGATCCGGCTCATGGAGAGCAATACAGTCAAGCAACTCTTGCCTGTCCGCATTCTCAATAGGACCAAAAGGCCTCTGGAATGCAAGCCACCCTATGTCAATAAGGGCGCTCTCCACGGAGATCTGAGGGGCAACCGCGATGGAGAACATGTCCGGAAAGTGGGCTGCCAGGGGTGTGTCACCAGTCCAGCGATCGAACCAGAACAGCGTGGCGGTGCCGGGACCAATCTCGATCGAGGTCCCAATCCGGAGGACAGGGAGGAGCTAAATGATGGATTGCCAGAGCTGGGAGCCCCCAGATCACTGACAGAAGGCGAGAGGCTGGCCTCAGAGGTATTTCTGCTGAATAATGCGTAGCCATAGGCCACCATCTCCGTTGCTAATCCTCCGGAGCCACTGAGTCAGAAGGGCGATATTCATGTGTTTGGAGGACATGATCCCAAGGCTGCCCTAGTCGCGAGGTTTGCAGATCTCAGACCACCTGACCATGTGATATTTCTGCTTATCACCCTAGCCTGCCCAGAAGAAGTGCCCCTGAACGGTGGCAATCTCGTGATGAAGAGTCTCCGGAAGGTTGTAGAAGCTCATGATGAATAATAGGAGGCTGGAGAGGGACGAGTTAATGAGCATCGTACGGGCCACTTTCGAGAGCCACCGACCCTGCCAGGGCTCGATCCGGTGTTGGAGCTTCCCCACCGTGGGGTGCAGCTCGGCCACCGTAAGCCTGGCATCACTAATGGGTATCCCCAGATAAGTCGTGGGGAAGCACCCAAGCTGGCAGTTAAGCCGATCTGCTATGCTCTATCGCTCATCTTGGGCGTAGCCCAAGACCATAACCTCACTTTTGTCGAAGTTGATCCTAAGGCCGGACATCTGCTGGAAGCACAATAAGAGGAACTTGAGGTTCGAGATATCACTCTCAGAGCCCTCCACCATGATAATGGTGTCATCTGCATATTGGAGGAGGGAGATCCCGTTGCCTCCAACAAGCTACGAGATAATCCCCTTAATGTGTCCCGCCGCCTTGGCCTTATCGAGTATGGCCGCCAGCGCATCGACAACTATGTTGAACAGGAATGGGGAAAAGGGGTCGCCCTGGTGGACCCCACAGAACATGGGGAAGAACGGGCCGATCTCCCCATTAATGTTCACCGCGGTGCGACATGAAGAAACCATCTGCATTACTCTGGTCACCCACCTATCGTCGAAGCCCTTCCGAAGCAAACATTCCCGAAGGAAGGTCCAGCTGACCGTGTCATAAGCCTTGTGCAAGTCTAGTTTCAGGAAGACTGCCTTGAGGTGTTTGGAGTGCACCTCATGGAGAGCTTCGTGGAACACTAGGACTCCATCAAGGATATAGCGGCCCTGGATGAAGGCCGACTGATCAGGGTGAGTGATCCGGTCAGCTATAGGGGCCACCCTAATGGCGTACCCCTTGGCGAGGATGCGGAAGATGACGTTAATCACTGTAATCGGCCGGAATTGTCGGATGTCTGAGGCAAACAACCTCTCTTATAAGGAGGTCCAACTCCTACCAAACTAGCACAGTGGGACTAAACTTTGGTTTCACCTCTTGCCTTGCACGAATGGGCTACGTGGGCCTCTAGGATTTATTAGGAATTTCTGAAATTGCTATTATACTGACCCAAAATAGACACAATTCCAGCACATCTTTCTACGACGACGAATATCCTCGTATGTCAACAAATGTTTTACTAACCTCCACAAGAAAGTTCTAATCTTTCGTGGTATTTGCATGTTCCATAATGACGGCCAACACTTCTCCTCGCTTAAAGCATTTGAAGAAGCTCCTCTCTCTTCAAGCAAATATTCTCTCCATTTTCTTGTGTTAACTAGCATACCGTGGGCCGATCTAACTAACAAGTACCCTATTGTTTCAAACTACCATGCCCAAAAGCCTGCCATTGGTGTTATGCTTAAAGGAATGTCTCTGATTACTGCCGCATCAGAAGGAATACAATATTATTGTAGTTTATCCTCTCGCCACGACGCTGACGTGTTGTCTATGGGATCACAAACATGTATTGGGGGATCGCTCGCCAAGCATGCAACATGCCTCTAGTAGTATCTCTCGGGATCCAATTCTCAATCCAAATCTGTGTCGATGACCGGTTCTCAGTTCTCTTTATGAGTCCCTGCAAGAGCATGCCCATGCCTTCCAATATCGACCTCTAGACTTGGGAGGGATGAGACCAAAGACCAGCAACCAAAATGTTTTACAATTGGTAGAATCCAGCCTTTAAGATTCTTGCACAAAATGACTCACACGTAGTCAACAACCGGCATGATTGTCGCGCAAGAAGGGCACGGTTAAAAGCCTTGAGGTCCCTAAAACCCAAATCCCCACATTTCCTCGGTTGAGTCATTGTTTTTAGAGATACCCAATGTAGTTTTCGCTGGCTCTCCTTGCTACCCCAAAGAACCTACATATTAGCTTATTGAGATGCTCACACGATCCTCGGATAGCTTGAAACAAGACACAGAATAGACCGAAATCAGCAGCGCCACCTATTTAATTGAAATGTCTTTGCCTGCTGCTGAAATTGTTCTCTCAATCCATCCTTTCATCTTCACTCACACTCTCTCCTTTTAAGTATTTGAAGGCACCCATCTTAGAAGCACCGATGTCAGATGGTATGTCCAAGTAATTCACATTTAGAGTCTCGGTATGAACATCTCTTAACTTCCCGTCTTACATTTTCAGATGTTCCCTCGCTAAAAAAGATCGAAGACAACAAAAGTCCAACATGTTTTTTCTTTAATGTTTTCTACGTAAAAACTGTTCGCTTTCGCCGAATATTTGTCCCGTTTGTCGAATTATCGCCGAATTTACTATTTTGTAAAAAAAAATGTGTCTGGGACGACTCTGAAGCCGACAATTGAGAACCAGATCGATCCCAACCTAGGTGATGATTTTTCGAGCCCCGAGGGCCAACGGCTAGAGATGGACCGCGAGGCCCATGCCCAGCCCGGCTCTCCGTCACCTCACTCCGTTCCCTCGAAAAATAATAAAAAAAAGGAAACGTCGCTCTCCCCTTCCTCCCATCGCCTCCAGGTCTCTCCAGTGCTCCATCCGCCATCGCCTCCAGTGCTCCCGCCGCCATCGCCGGCGCACGGCAGTGACCGGGAAACACGCACACAGCTAGGCGCAAGCACCGCAGCCGCTTCCAGGTTTGGAGTGCCCTTGGCCGGCAGCCGGCCTCCATTGCCCCGGCCAGGTCTCAGGTTAGTATAAACCTAAGTCTGTCTACAGTTCGGCGGGCACCACTTCTGCTATGTTGTTGCTATTCTGCTTTAGTTAACACTAGAATGAAGCAAATTGATATTCCGCCTGCAGACGCTCCTTCAATCAGAACCCTGAGATGCCTAATTTGGTCAAAACTGACATGTCAAATTGTGTGAACTCCTGTTGTTGTTAATTACGAGCTAGCTAGTGTAAAATTCTGCTCTCCTGTGTGGTTTCCTACTCTAATTTCTTATACCACACTGTATGATACGCACCGAGGGAGTATAAGTCTTTTAAGACATTTTAAATGGACTACAACATACGGATGTATGTAGACATATTTTAGAGTGTAGATTCACTCATTTTGCTCTGTATGTAGTCACTTGTTGGAATCTCTAGAAATACTTATATTTGGGAACGGAGGGAGTAGTTTGGTTGCAATTTGTTACTGGTTCTACTCTCTCAAATAAGCAAAAAAAAATCAACAAATCAGGGAGGAACCTCCCCGGTTCCAGTTTGTATAGGAATGGGACCACCTTTTCCACCAACATCCTAAGTTACTTAGGTTTAGAAACAAAATATATGTTCACCTTTTGTTACCTGATGTCTACAGCGGAAATGATTCTTGAGCAACAGGTGTTTCATGAAGTTTGCCTTAGTGAAGAAAAACAATAAAAATCTGTAAAATCTCGAGGGGAAAGGAAACATGGTTATTCGGTCATGGTCAACCATGTCACTTCTTGTTATAATGGAAAATAAAAACATTACAATGTCACCAGAGAAATTAGTTCATTTAGACGTTTACGATGGAAAATCTGTTAAATTTAAAAATGCTAGTTGCAAACTTGCAATGAAGATTTCACCCAAATTTTCTAAACCGTCTCTTTGCTACAATTTTATGTAGGTGTAGCTCCAAGAACAGGTTTTTGTGGCGTATATTGATGGCCAATACCGAGTACGAGTATGTGAAGAGGGAATTCGAGTTCGACCATCACCTTCCAGCCTCCAACTAGATCATTGTCCGCTCCGATGGCTGTCATTTCCACCGGTACTGTTCATCTCTTCCTTTGAAAAGGAAAACAAGTGGTTAAGCAACTGCATCGGCCATTTGACCATGTCAAGTTCTTAATCTAGTGGGAAACATGCAATGGAGGTTACTATATGCATACTTGGGGATTACTGTTGCTTCATATTATAAATAGTTTATGTTTGTTGTTTTGTCCAGTGTCCACTAATTTCACTCCTGTTTTTGTTAGATTCTCGAAGATACACGCCTTTAGAAACTAAATGATGAGAGTACTTTAAGATTGATGAATGCTTGTGCTAGTTCTATCCTCGAGGAATTGCCTGACATAGTGTTTTCTTATGGTGTTAGAGCACCTCTAGCAGATCCCTTGAAAGAGCCAAAACTGTAAAAATAACCGCTTCTTACGGGATTGAGCGGAAAAATGGACCCGAGCAGACCCCTCAAAATCGGCCGACCCGTATTTTCTTTTGAGGGAAACCTTAAAATAAGCCTTCAATCCCTCAGATGTTGAGGATTCGGGGCAAATTTTACAGTTCACCTTAAAAAAGACAGTTGGTGGGAGGGAAGTTTCAGATCCAACCGCCAGAATAGTCTCCATTTCGACCAAGATCAGTCTTACCAGTCTCGATTCCAGCCAAATTTCCAGCGGAGAGGTCCGATTTGGAGCGATTCTAGTTGATTTCGGTGGGCCGGCGCGAGCTCCGCGCGTGCTCCTTGGGATCGACGGCGACATGGCGCTGCCTCCGCGGCTGTTCATGGACGGGAGGTACGTTGGCGTCGCCGACGAGGTGCTGGCACTGCATTAGCAGTCGCGGCTCCGGTCGATGCTCCGCCGCGCAGCCGGGCATGGACGAGGCGGCCTGCGAGGTGTGCGGTGATGCCTGGTTAGTCGTGTGTGGAGGCGGACTCCGCGGTGTGCGGCGGCAAGGATTCAGGGCAATGCGGATGAAAGGAAGAAGAAGAAGACCATGGGGAATATTCGGTTTTACGGTAAATGTTTGTGGGGTCTGTTCCAATGTAGCCTGCATGGTACTGCAAAACAGGTTTGCATGATTTATACAAATGACCATCATAGTTTCTAATCATAACTTGGTGCAGAGATCAATCTAGCATTTCTGAATTCGCATCTGATATCCAGATAGTTAAATGTAAAAAGTCTTGCTATACTTAAGTTTTGAGGGATAATTGGAACTCCTTATTTGGCATTTCATGTCATTTCCTTGTCTGATATTGGTCGAATGCTATAATTCATCTAATGAGTTGTGCAGATTAAATACTGCATTTGTTTTGTGGGTCTGATTGTTGAATAATGTTTTTTTTTGTGGGACATGTTTTCCTCAACTGTTAGTTAAGATCAATTAACCCTGTAAGGTGCTCTTTCGAATACTGATGAAGTGTTGTTGTACATATCATTGCAGGTAGAAACAACGGTGAAAATCAACGACTATGGGAATCCCATAAAAAGAACCCAGTTGGCAAGTACAGTGTCAATTTTTGATATCATAGGACCTGAGTTTTGGGAAAAACATCAAAACATTCTTCGGGAAGGTTAGTTGAATCATTATAGTTTTAGCAATGCTTCTAGTCCAGCTCCAGTCAACTTTTGATATATAGTACCAGTACTGTATACAACATCGGTCTAATTGTATGTTTGGGAGAGAAAAATATAGATAGGAGTATATTATAAGAAGTACGAGAACATCCATAGGCTTCCATTTTGTAATTGAACTGTTGTTTGTATCAGCGCCTACCAAATTGATCGGTGAGGACCCCTACTTTCCTATTTATGGAATGTATGCTACAATGCCATTTACAATTTCTTGTCGACGGTAGTACAATATGTAACATCTGAATTAATCTGTTCATCTACACCAGTATGTATGTATCCATTAAATTTAGTTCTTGTTTAGTTTTTTACGGTGGTGAATACTTATCAATGCCCTTGTCCCTTCTTTTTCTAATAGTATCCTGATGCAAGGGCTTATTAGTTATTACTGTTGTAGCAAGTTAGAACAACAAACCATAAGAAAATGAGCCGACTCCTTGTACAATTCAGAGGCCACAACAGAAACCAGTACAAGACATTCTTTTGGATGCTAGTGAAGGCTGGAAAGGGCGAAAATGAAGCTCACGATATGGTGAACGTCTTCTTTCATCATCTACGTAATCTAAATACTTGTTTGCATTATCCTATTCAATTTTTCTCTTCTCTACCGTCCCTAACTTTGTACTGTTCCCTGAAGGTCAAAGGACAAGAACGAGTTGCTCTTTCAGCCGTTTGAAATGACTACAACAACGAACCGGCCATGTACTGAAAGGGCTCATGTGCTTACCGTGAAAAGGTATGTTTACCATCATCCAAGAACTATTTTGAACAACAATGTTGTTTGTGCTGCAGTTTCATATTAACCATTCCAAAATAAAATGTGGTGACGCTGAAGAAATAAGATTTACCTTGCCTAATAAAAGATCAAAGTATGTTTTTTCCAACCCTGTATGTATTACGATGATGGGTTGTGCAGTGCGAGTAGGTGGCGGCTCAGGGCATGGTAATGCAGCGGCGGCGGTCGGCGGTGGCCCGCGGTGCATCTTCTCCTTCCGCAGTGTCCGGGAAGACAAGAGGATCCGGCAGTCTGCTGGGTACCCTGCTTAGCACCCCAGGCACAGCCAGCGTACAGCGCTGCTGCAGCTACTCATCCCCCGGCGTTGCTTCCCGGCATCTTCGTGTGGGCGCGGTGTCCGGTCCTTGGTCCTGTGCACGCACCTCGCAGGGAGCGGAGGGAGTCTTGTGGGCACCAGATGTGCGCAGCAGCAGCAGCAGCAGCAGGCTTCGGCAACCCGTCGCCACTTCCTCGCGGGGGAAGTAGCGACGTGCACAGGCGTTGGGCCAGCACCCTGGCGGTCCTTGGGCTTGCGTCGCAAGCTGAGCAGCGGAGTTACCCCCGGCCAACGGCCGGGAGTTGAAGCCTCCAGCCTGAGGCTGCTGATGCTGCGCGGAATTGCTGGCCGGAGATGGGAAGCGATGGCGGCTGACTGATTAGGGTATGTCCAGTTTCTTTGTTAATGGCTTATACACAGAGAGGGTGGCTGCAGGTGGGCGATGCTGCGAGTGGGCGGTGGCGCACGTCGACATGAGGCCAGAGATCCTCGTCGCTTTTTTAGCAGGAACAGGTATGGTTAAGTAATAAGTAGGAGTTGTTCTCATCGTTGTCTCAGAGAAAACGAGACGGTTTATTACGGCTGGATAATACTACAAGGTCGGGCGTTCGATCTCTGGACCGTGTATTATATTAGTGAACATCATTTATTTTATTTTCGATCGATGAAACCTCTCGTGGGCCGGATACTGTGTCAGCGCGCGTGCATGCCGAGTCGGACCGTGCGGACGAGCGCACAGGTTGTATACTTGTATGCTCTAAAAATTGTCCCACCTCGCCTGCTGTGGGACGCCGTGCCCAGTTTATATACTGCCTTCCTACTGTCACATTACCTCCACGGGGACAACCAGCCGCGAAAGAGGCCACAGAGCCCACGGAAAAAATGAGGAAAGAGGCCACAGAGCCCATGGAAAAAAAGAGGAAAGAGGCCTCATAGCCCACGAAAAAAAAAGAAAAAGAGGTCTCAGAGCCCACAAAAGAAAAAGAGCCAGAGCCGAAAAATGGACCCAGGCCAGAGCCAACCAAAAAAAAAACGGCAAAGTACCCGTGGAGTCTGTGCTAGACACATGGCTTTTTTGTAATCCCTCTGTAAACAAATATATAAGAGTAGGAAAAAAGTAATCTCTGTCGCAGCTTTTTTTAACTCCTATATATATATATACATACGAGAAACTATTTATTTATTTATGGCGGTCACTTTTATCCTCCAACCAGGAGTATGAAAATGCCCAAAATAGGAACTTGAAGTTTTGATCTATGTCACAACCTTTTCTTTAACCATGAGTATGAAAATGCTCAAAATAGGAACTTGTAGTTTTGATCTATGTCACAACCTTTTCTTTAACTCCTGCTACTTTTTTCCAGCACTTTTATCCTCCAACCAATAGTATGAAAATGCCCAAGATAGGAACATGTAGTTTTGTTTGCTGTCTTTTTTTTAACTCCTACTAATTGTTTCATGATATAACGAGAAACAATTTATTTATTTATGGTGGTCACTTTTTACCTCCGACCAGGAGTATGAAAATGCCCCAAATAGGAACATGTAGCACGCCGAGCTGAAATATAACAAACCCGATAGGAACTTGAAGTTTTGATCTATGTCACAACCTTTTCTTTAACCATGAGTATGAAAATGCTCAAAATAGGAACTTGTAGTTTTGATCTATGTCACAACCTTTTCTTTAACTCCTGCTATTTTTTTCTAGCACTTTTATCCTCCAACCAATGGTATGAAAATGCCCAAGATAGGAACATGTAGTTTTGTTTGCTGTCTTTTTTTTTAACTCCTACTAATTGTTTCATGATTTAACGAGAAACAATTTATTTATTTATGGTGGTCACTTTTGACCTCCGACCAGGAGTATGAAAATGCCCCAAATAGGAACATGTAGCACGCCGAGCTGAAATATAACAAACCCGATACATAACAAACCTTTTCAATGCTCAAGTCTGGACAAGTACTCCCTAGGTCCCTAAATGTAAGTCATTTTAGACATTTCAAATGGACTACAAATGTAGACATATTTTAGTGTGTAGGTTCACTCATTTTCCTCCGTATGTAGTCACTTGTTGTAATCTTTAGACAAACTTATATTTGGGAATGGAGAGAGTATAATGCATTTTCTGAGGGCGAAGGTACAATTAATTTGATGTTTAGGAAGACAACAATAACTAATGACATTAAGAAATATCTCATGTCTACAATCATAAACACGAAAGACCCGCATCGGCATCCATCTTGTTTCTTTCAATTAATCCTTAAATGACCCATAAACAGAAGACCTCGTCCTCACATAAACAATTTATTTATGTCTTTTTAGATTTTTGATCTCTGTCTTGGCTTACAATTTGTTTGTGGCGATCACTTTTATCCTCCAACCAAGAGTATGAAAATGCCCGAAACATGTAGCACTCTGTGCTAAAATATAATAAACCCAATACAAAACAAACCTTTTCACTATCCAATAATCTTCAGTGCTCAAGTCCTGATAAGTGAAATGCATTTTCTAAGGGGCGAAGGTAAAATGCATTTGATGTTCAGAAAGACAACAATAACTAATGGCATTAACATTTTCACATGGCTTTTTTTTATATCTATCTCGGTAAACAAATTATTTATGATGGTCACTTTTAACCTTCAACCGAGAGTATGAAAATGCGCAAAATAGGGCACGCCGAGCTAAAATATAACAGACCCGATGCATAACAAACTTTTTCACTGCCCAATAATCTTCGATGCTCAAGTCTTGATAAGTAAAAATGCATTTTCTTGGGTTGAAGGTAAAACACATTTGATGTTCAGAAGACAACAATAACTAATGAACAGTAAGGGAACCAATAGTATGAAGATGCACAAATTAGGACATGTAGCACGGTGAGCTAAACTATCATAGACCCGGTATGGGACACCTTTTTACTGCCCAATAATCTGTCCTTATCCACAATATCTTCAGCGCTCAAGCCTTGATAAATAAATGTATTTTATTGGGGAAGGCGATAAAGGTAAAATGCATTTGATGTTGGGAAAGACAACAATAATTAATGATATTAAGAAATATCTGATCTTAGTAATCATAAACACGAAATAGACTCTTTAGGCTTTCTAACTAAGAGATAAATCTCTCGATAAAAAGACCAGTAGATATTGCGCTTTGGAATGTCGCCTCGCTTTTCTTCGCGCTGTCCACATCGCCCATAGCGTGATCGTCATCTTCACAAATTCACCATGAGATAGAGATTCTAGTTTCGAAAAAGCCAGTTTTTAGCATTAGTTTCATGGGTCTCCATGATACATCTCGAACATGTCTATAATTTATGAAGTATTCATGACATGTTTACAACAATTTTATATGGTTTTGGTATGATTTGATTAGAACTAACCTGGACTGACGTGGTTTTTAGCAGAACTACCGTGGTGTCGTTTTTTGTGCAAAAATAAAATTTCTTAGAATGGGCTGAAAATTTACGGTGATTTTTATGGACCAAAAGAGGCCCCCGAAGCACCGGATCTAGGCCAGGAAGTGGACGAGGGAGCCACAAGCCTATGGGCGCGCCCCTCGAGCATGTGGGCCCCTCGGACACCCCCTGGCGTGAGACCGATGCCAAAAATTTCTATAATACCCCAAACATCGAAAAGAACCCTAGATGAGAAGTTCCGCCGCCGCAAGCCTTTGTATCCACGAAAACTCAATCGGGACCCCGCTTCGGCACCCTACCGGAGGGGAAAATCGTCACCAGAGGCCATCTTCATCACCCCGACGACCACCATGATGAAGAAGGTGTAGTTCACCCTCGGGGCTGAGGGTACGTACCCGTAGTTATGTGTTTTATTACTCTTTCATGTTCTTGATTTGGCACGATCTTGATATACAGTGAGCTTTGTTAATTTAGTTGGATCATATGGTGCTTCTCCCTCCCTACCTTCTTGTGATGAATTGAATCTTTTCCTTTGAGGTTTTGTTATGTCGGATCGAATCTTTTGTATGTGAGAGCACTTGATGTATGCCTTGCGATGAATATCCGTGGTGACAATGGGATGTTCTATTGATTCACTTGATGTATGTTTCGGTTATCAACTTGCTGATCCCCTTGGTGACATTGGGGTAATCTATGCATAGGGGTTGATACGCGTTTTCATATTCCTTTCTCCGAGAGAAATCTTGGGGTACTCTTTGAAGTTCTTTGTGTTGAATTAAATATTATGGATATGAAATTGTGCGATGCACATTGTATAATTAACCCACGGATACTTGTGGTGACATTGGAGTATCTAGGTGACATTAGGGCTGATTGTTGTGTGTCATATGGTGTAATTTTAGTATGAACTCTAGGTATGTTTGTGACACTTATAGGAATAGCTCAAAAGATTGATCAGAAAGAATAACTTTGAGGTAGTTTCGTACCCTATCAACAATTTCATCTTATGTTCTCCGCGATAGGAACTTTGGAGTGATTCTTTGTTGCACGTTGAAGGGTTGTTATATGATCCAATTATGCTATCATTGTTGAGAGATTTTGCACTAGTGAAGTATGAACCCCGGGCCTTGTTTTCAAGCATTGCAATACCGTTTTTTCTCACTTTTACTACTTGTTACCTTGCTGTTTTTATATTTTTAGATTACAAAAACCTATATCAACTATCCATATTACACTTGTATCACCATCTCTTCGCCGAACTAGTGCACCTATACAATTTACCATTATATTGGGTGTGTTGGGGACACAAGAGACTCTTTGTTATTTGGTTGCAGGGTTGTTTGAGAGAGACCATCTTCATCCTACGCCTCCCATAGATTGATAAACCTTAGGTCATCCAGTTGAGGGAAAATTGCTACTGTCCTACAAAACTCTGTGCTTGGAGGCCCAACACGAGTCTACAAGAATAAGTTGTGTAGTAGACTATCAATGCTCTTCATTGAAAATGATGGTGCGGAAAATTGTGCTCAATTGATAGAAGAAGAATTCAATAAAATGTTTGGCATAAAATATATGAATGATGAGCATGATTGCAATGTTGTTAGTATGAATTCTTTGAATATCCATGATGCTAGTGATATGCAAATCCATAAGCTTGGGGATGCTATGTTTGGTGAAGATGATATTTTTATTCCCTGAGGTTTTGATGTGCAAATTTGTTATGATGATGGCATGCCTCCTATTTACAACGATTACAATGATGAAAGTGGGTTTGATAGAGTGTCAACTTGTAATGATTATCCCAATATTTTGGAGGGTGTTGAATCTTATTCTAATAATTATGAAAGTGGATTTGGAGAGGTCGTGACTTTATTTAACGATGATTCCACTATTTCGGAAGAGGTTCTAATTGATTATGAGAACAAAGTTGCTATATATGATGATTATTGTGATGACACGTATGCTATAAAGAATAATGATAATCATGGAACTTGTCATCATGATTTTAATGTTCAAAATAGACCATGACGGCGCGCGTTGCCATGCCCGTCAATTTTAATAATGAAATGACAGTTATTGCCGCAAGTGCATTAACATACCCGCATTTTTTGTGTAATCAAAGTCGAAAATTTTAATCAGTCTAAATCAAAGGATGATAGTTGTCATAAAAGAATGGTGAATTATAATAAGTCCGCAATGAAGGAGAGTGGTACTCTAAATGACCTTCTAGCTGGCAATCACATTTTCAAGATTAGGAGATTGACGTTCAACACATACCACCATCGCAAGACAAGGTTAAAGTAGTTTCTCCTAAGATGAAAAAACATTACCCATCTACTGCGATACTCAATCTAAAAATATATATCCTTATCAATTATAATCTCTTTGTTACATTCCTTCGGAATACAAAACCATTGTCAAACAAGTAACCATAGATATGATGAATCGTTTGCTAGGCACAAATTATGAAAGTCATATATTGTAAATATGTAAGCAATAATTTACTTGAGCTTCTTATTGCGAATCAACATGCAACATAAGAACTCATGTGTGCGAATAGATATGAACACAACATGACACACATAACTGACTTATGAATTGCTAACAATTTTGATCAACTGATTTCCACGTGAATGATGTGAGATATGATTTTACACGCATATACTCACAACTTGGGAATGAATATGAGCAAAGTATTTGTTACAGAAGTATATGTGATCAGGGCTAGTGCCACGGAAAAAAAATCACAAATACAATATAAAATAGAAACTTGTCATCGAGACAACGACTTGAACAAAATACAATCTTTCAAGATTTATCCAAAAGAAATTGCAAGGAAGTGAAACCAATATGCAGATTTTCACAACAAACTAATTGGTTTCTGAGGCCCAAAATCCTTTTAGTCAAAATCGGTAAGCTGCTTTCAAGTCTACCTGCAAAAATAAAATTAACTATAAGAGCATGATAATGGTGAAATATGTAACATAAACCTGTCCATATGCGCACTCTATCAGTTGACACACCTTAGTTATATAGTGGTGCACCCCATTTCCTATGAGCTGTGTAGCTGGTACAAATGTAAGAGAATGTATTTACTGGTTATGTAATACATTGATTTTAGCAAATCAGGTACACTGTGCGCTAATCAAGTTAAATAAGGTTCATATAGACAGGGTCAAGTAAAGTATGGGTTGAAATAACATGCACTAACAATCGAACAAGCAATTATCTTTTAAAGACCCATCTTGTTCAAATGCTCAACAATTTTTGGACAAAGAACATAACTTTTTGAAATTTTGGCATAACATGAGCTTTCCAAATGCATTTGAAGATGTGCGTGTTTGGATCTGGAATTCTAGATGGTGTGCATCCAGTTTATTCAAAGGGAGCTTAGCAGCCTGAAAAAATATTCTTAAGAAAAACCATGGACGGTGAATTTGTATGGAAAAGTCAGTAAGTAATCATAAATAGGAGAACTACACACTAAGTAAGTTGTAAGCCAGCCATTGTTGTCATACATACGTTGTAGAGAAACATTTGGTGCTTCCAAATTAAAACTCAACCGAGACGAAGAAGAATCATATTCATAAGTTATATTTCTGAAAACAGATGCATATTTTGGAATGTTCCAGAAATAGAGGATGGTGAGTTTACATAATGTAGAAGAGATGCAATTTTGTAGACAACATTACCGAAAAATGGTTTTCCCTCCGCTTTGTATTTCAAAGCACCAACACCGACCACAGAGCAAAGCTGGGGCGAGTAGCACAACAAGCCAAAGAAAAAGAAGAAGAAACAATGCTAACACCAGTAGCTCGACAAAGCACGGATGACCCACTACCGCTGCACCCTCCGAAGTCGATCCACCATGATCCAAGGCTCCGATAGTCCGCGTACCAAGCAGCACCTCCAGGAAGGAATGCGACGCCAACGATGCTGCTCCCCGGTCGTGTCCTAGGGTTTCCCCCGGCACGCGGAGGATTGTGGGGAATGAATTCCACTGACACCCTCCAGGGAGGAATGGTGGTACCCGTAGGCGTCACCGCATCGGAGCCGGAAGACCCGACAAGGATTTCTCCCAACTCCACACCCCACCACCCAACCGGATCGAAGCCAACTAGCCAACATTCACCCAAAAACAGAATTTAGTCAAATAGTTTAGATCATCTATAAACTAAGATCTGTCACAAAAGAATTTGTTACCGGACCTTCACAGACGAATAATCCATCAAATATACTACAATATAAAGTAACAACTTGTTGGAGATGATGAGAATATATACTCCCCATCATAGACATGTTTGGTCCTCCTTGTTCAATTGGGGGATCAATGCAAGCACTTAGCACTGACGTAGAAAGTTACCAGAAAACTTAAGTAAGAGATTACAGATGCATCGAACAGAAGATGTGGTCCCCGAAACATAATATAACTCAGCCCATAAATCATCAAAGTTGGATGCAATGCTTATTCTTACAATCAAACAGAACAACTGTATCCAGCGTAAGCAAGCTCTGATGGATCGAGATGGTTTAGGGCCCTAAGCATCAATCATGGTTGCTGGAAGAGATTTTGCGGGAGTAAGGAGAGGAATGGGGAAGGAGCGGCAGGGCGCATTATATGGAGGCGCGTACTACAAGGGTCAAGCATCGATCGAAAATGAACTAACCGGTAATTATGGGTGGATGGCAAGTTTTTTTTAGAAAAGGAGGATGACCCCGGCCTCTGCATCTAGGAGATGCATGTGGCCATTTTATTGATTATTCTCAAGGACCTTACAAAGTATAACAACAATATGCCTGAATCCGCCATCTTGACAACATCAGCCGCTACTCCTATCCAAATGATGAAGGGGGTGCAAGCTGGGCCACATACCCAGACCTCTCACCTAAGCCTAACATATAAAGCCGGAGACCTCGACCGAGCCATCTGCCGGGTCCGGGACTCAAACCGGTCCGACGCACTCACATGTGTCGTCGCGCCATCTTCCACTGGTCCATCTTCAGAGCAGATTGAGGTGACAACCTTGGCAGGTCCTCCGCCATCGACGCTACCATGACGCCAAACGACAACCTCCACCTACGAGAGTCTTGGCAGGTCCTCCGCCATTGACGCCACCACGACGCCAGCCGATGACCTCCACCTACGCGAGTCCATCTCCAAGCACTGGACGTAAATCCATGCTAGGGTAGGGCCACACCACCACCGTCACCCACCACCCACAAGCGCCACCCAACCCCAAGGTTCCTAAAGCGGCGCCTTCAAGAAGGGAACGGTGCCGTGAGCACCGCCGCTGCCCAACAAAGTTAGGGCTTTCGCCCGGGAGACCTAGGGGAAGGTGAAGTGAGGAGATCAGTCCATACCGACGCCTCCAAGGAGGGGAACGACACCCTCAGGCGTCGCCGTCGGTGCGGCCGATCATGGCCGACCAGGGATTTCGCCCGAACTAGATCTCCGCCACCACCAGCGCCTCATGTATAGAACCGGTGACCAAGAGGAAGGGTGGCCCGACTAGCCGATCGTGCCTTGCCAATGGAGCCGCCGCTCCAGATCCAGGGTTCCCCATGCAGAATCAGGGCAACTGACACCCCGGCGCCACCATCCTTGGCGCCCCGGGCTTGCCTGGCGGCTGCCTTAGGCGGCGGTGAGGAAGGGAAGAGGGGGGTGGGGGGTGAGGAGGTGAGGCGGCTAGGGTTGGAGGAGGAGGGGCGGCTGTTTGGGAAGAGAGGGCGGCGTTGTGTCAAACCACCTGGAGGATGGCAAGTGGCGTGTATTGATTCCATTTTTAATAGCATGTATGGACAGTATTTACTTCCGGAATCAATGGCGAACGGACTTGAATCCACACCGAACAATTCAATGTCCGTGCCACCGTGTCATGCCATCGCTTGCCGAGGATATCCAGTCAGTCGCGTCGGTCCTACCCGGTCTAGGATCGCGTCCGCCGCCACCAGATAACCGCTTCTGTGCGGCAGCGCGGTCCGCAGTATGGACAATAGTTTTTTTTAGAAGAATGCAGACGATGCTAGGAGCCACGAGGCTAGGACATGACGGTAGTTTTCTTTTCTACCATGTAAACTTTCTGAGAGAATGAAATAAAACCCATCAGGCCCAGTTACACAGAAGTTGTCCAATTTTGTTACCGGAGCATCGACCATGTTGTACGTAAAATGCTTGGTGGAGACCATAAGTAGCCCATGAGGGAATGAGGGGAGATCCAACGGCCAAGAAACGCCCGAACTTGAGATCCAACGGCTGAAATGCTAATGGCATGAGAGAGCTCCTAGAGTGCTTAGCTATAATTCTTTAAATTGATTATGTCAATCAAATATCTCATGATAGTTATTTTGTTGAGTTTGCTCCCACTATTATGAACGAGAAGGAATTTGCTTATGTGGAGAGTGATAGGTCCATTTTGCATCATGTTTTTATGTTGATATTTATTGCACTATGGGCTGTTATTACACGTTATGTCACAATACTTATGCCTTTTATCTCTTACTTTACAAGGTTTACATGAAGAGGGAGAATACCGGTACCTGGAATTCTGGGCTAGAAAAGGAGCAAACATTGGAGACCTATTATGCACAACTCAAAAAGCCCCGAAACACCACGAAACACCGTTTCAGAAAATATAAAAAATATCTGGCGAAAGAGATACGAGAGGGGGGCCACCACCTATCCACGAGGGTGGGGGCGCCCCCCTGGCCGCGTCCCTGCCTCGTGGACCACCTGGTGACTCCCCGATGCCCATCTTCTGCTATATGAGGTGTTTTGACCTGGGAAAAAAAATCATAAGGAGGCTTTCGGGACAAAGCGCCGCCGTCTCGAGGCGGAACCTTGGCGAAACCAATCTAGGGTCCGGCATAGCTGTTCTTCCGGGGACACTTCCCACCGGGAGGGGGAAATCATCACCATCGTCATCACCAATAACTCTCCCATCTTGAGGAGGGTTATCTTCATCAACATCTTCACCAGCACCATCTCCTCTCAAACCCTAGTTCATCTCTTGTATCCAATCTGTGTACCAAAACCTCAGATTGGTACCTGTAGGTTGCTAGTAGTGTTGATTACTCCTTGTAGTTGATGCTAGTTGGTTTACTTGGTGGAAGATCATATGTTCAGATCCATTATGCATATTAATACCCCTCTGATTATGAACATGAATATGCTTTGTGAGTAGTTACGTTTGTTCCTGAGGACATGGGATAAGTCTTGCTATAAGTAGTCATGTGAATTTGGTATTCGTTCGATATTTTGATAAGATGTATGTTGTCTTTTCCTCTAGTGGTGTCATGTGAACGTCGACTACATGACACTTCACCATTGCTTGGGCCTAGAGGAAGGCATTGGGAAGTAATAAGTAGATGATGGGTTGCTAGAGTGACAGAAGCTTAAACCCTAGTTTATGCGTTGCTTCGTAAGGGGCTGATTTGGATCCATATGTTTCATGTTATTGTAATGTTTACCTTAATACTTCTTTTGTAGTTGCGGATGCTTGCAATAGAGTTTAATCATAAGTGGGATACTTGTCCAATTAAGGGCAGCATCCAAGCACCGGTCCACCCACATACCAAATTATCAAAGTAACGAACGTGAATCATATGAGCGTGATGAAAACTAGCTTGACGATAATTCCATGTGTCCTCGGGAGCACTTTCTTTCATATAAGAGTTTGTCCAGGCTTGTCATTTGCTACAAAAAGGATTGGGCCATCTTGCTGCACCTTATTTACTTTTACTATTTGTCACTTGTTACCAATTACCTTATCACAAAACTATCTGTTACCGATAATTTCAGTGCTTGCAGAAAATACCTTATTGAAAACTGCCTATCATTTCCTTCTGCTCCTCGTTGGGTTCGACACTCTTACTTATCGAAAGGACTACGATAGATCCCCTACACTTGTGGGTCATCAAGACTCTTTTCTGGCGCCGTTGCCGGGGAGCTAAGCGCCTTTGGTAAGTGGAATTTGGTAAGGAAAAATTTATATAGTGTGCTGAAATTTACTGTCACTTCTTACTATGGATCATAATCCTTTGAGGGGCTTGTTCGGGGTATCTTCACCCCGACCAGTAGAGCAAAGAGTTGATCCTCAACCTACTGAACCTACTGAAAATGTTTGCTTTGAAATTCCTTCGGGTATGATAGAGTAACTGCTAGCTAATCTCATTACAGGAGATGGAACACTACATCCCGATTAGCACCTAATCTATGTGGATGAAGTTTGTGGATTATTTAAGCTTGCAGGTATGCCCGAGGATGTTATCAAGAAGAAGGTCTTCCCTTTATATTTGAAGGGAGATGCATTGACATGGTTTAGGCTATGCGATTGTAGAGACCCGACCCGAATGGATCAAGTCTCTGTGCTTAAGTGTCATCCCTGGATCGGTATACTGACACACACAATACTCGAGGATTTATAAAAGAGGTAAATCACATGTATTAAGTATCGTAAATACTATTACCTCAATCCTTATAGCGGAAGTAACAACGAAGTTGTGGATTCCCATCAACACCAACGGCAACGTTGAGTGTAGACAGCGCAACCCTAATGTAACACTTACTCGTCGAATAATTCCTACAACATGAGACGTTGCAGCCATGTAGGGTAGTACATTGAATGTACTGGCAAATTCACACTGTAGCAGTAATGATGAATAATGCCTACATCTACATGCATATTTGGCTGGTGGAGGCTGTAAGGTTGATTTTTGCATAAAGCTGATTTTCCCCAACCACAAAGGAATGCATTTATTTAACTACTTTGTTAAATTTATTTCATGAACAATTGAGTATGGTTCCTCCATCTCAATCCCAAACCCAAAGTCATTATTGACCCAACAAATTAATAAAAATAGAGTGGTGAGATCAACAAATAATCCACTTCTAGATACTCAAAGATGTCCATAACCGGGGACACGGCTACTCATGAAAAGTTTGTACAATCTATAGAGGTTTGTGCACTTTTCCCCACAAGACTCGATCGCCTCCGTTTAATTTCTCGCACTGCATGGTGTTTGAGAAACGAATGACTGAGACACAATCTTTCAGAATCATTAACTCTTTACCCTGGGTAGACTGGTACACCTACATTCGCTACATCTGCTAGTATACCTCTGAAAGAGGTCACACAACATACTCAACTATGCCAGAGCCCATAATGGCTTGCGGCTACACATGGAAGTTTCTAGGCATGAAAATATCATCTCATCTCTTTGAGCGTGCGTGGCATTCCAATAGGGTGATTGCACGGGTCCTCCGGGATCCCCTAGGACAACACTGGTTTCTCCAGGTGCCCGGCAAACCACTGAGTGCTCCAGGGTGCCGCAACCAATCCACCCAGATGTGTATTAAAATTCCACCTTAAAATTTCCCTTAAATAAATATCACTCTCACATCTTTCATGAAACTCTCATACCAATCCACGTCTACGAGCATGGCTAAGCAATAAGTAACAAAGCGTATACCCCCTTGGTTGATCTCAAGTCATTGGGTTCCTACCTCATGAACTACAAAGCATCTTCACATGTAACCAGTCCTACTCATGCAAGTGTTTGAGGATATAACTAATGCAATAAAAACCGGGTATTGGAAAATATGATCAAAGTGTGAACTTGCCTTGTACTGACAATGTAGATTCTTCATACTCAAAACTCGTGATAGATCTACTCGTCACACTCCGATCAATCTATCGTAAGCAAACAATAGTAACCACACATAAGCAATTACTCAAAAGATTGGAAAGAACGAAGAAACACTTTGGAAAACTTTAAAACCAAGCAAATAACTCTTTCAACAGAAAACAATTTCTAACAGTACCAAATTTGAATGAATTTGGCCTTATCAGAAAGTTTAGGTCAAGAGCTTCGATTGCAAAAATAATCAACTAAATCGGAGTTATGAAACTCAAGTTATGATCAAACGAAGTTCAAATTCAAATCTGGTTGAATTCAAATTTTAAAACTTTCAAAAACATGTTTAAGTTGTTTTACTGGAAAGAGGGGATCACAACGAAGACGTGGGCGTTGGTTTCGTTGGATTTGGACCAACAAGCAAAAAAGTTGTGGCTGTTTTAAGATTAGGGACTAAACTGAAAAACTTTTATTAACAGATAAGTCCTTGGCGGAAAACTAAAAGAAAAGAAAAGAACTATCGAACGAACATTCGCTATTAAGACCTAAACAACGAACAATCTCTAAATAACTAAACCTAATAAAATAAATCGATCTAAAGCATAAAACCGAACTAAAAAGAAAACCGGGGCAGGTTTTTATACCGTAGGCGGTTCGGGCGGAGAAAACCGGCGGTTCGGGCGGTTTCCAGTGGGACGGATCGGGTCCGGCGGGTCGGAGCGGATCTGGCTAGAGGTGAGCTCGGGCGCGGTGGGGCTGCAGCGATGGGTGGCGCGGGGCGGCGAGGGCGCTGCTGGGCAGGGGCGAGGCGCGACAGCAGCGGCAACAGGGCGCGGCGGCGGCGGCGAGCAAGTGCGGCGACGGCGGCTGCAGCAAGAGGAGGGAGACAGAGGGCCGGGGCGGTGCCCTTATATAGGAGGAGGAGGGGGCAAAGCTTGGAGGAGGGGGCGGCGGCGGTGTCGGCGTTGGGGACGGCGGCGAGTCCTGCGCATGCACGCGAGGAGGAAGGCGGCGGTGCGGATGGGCCAGCTGGGCCGTGGCCTGGAGGGCAGCTGGGCCGGCTCGGTCGGTCGCAAAGACTTTTGTTAAACAAATTTCCAGACCAAAAAGAAATAAAACAAAAAGAAATAAAATAAAATATTATATAGGCATATAATATATCAAAATTTGTAGAAAAAGATTTCCTACAAGGTGAATATTCTTCTACTGTCAAACAAAATCCTCGCAAATTTAAATAAATCATAAAGTGCTACTGTTGCAATAAAATTCAATGAAAATCATTTTAAAAATGCCAAAATGATTT
Source organism: Secale cereale (assembly GCA_902687465.1). Lineage (NCBI taxonomy): Eukaryota > Viridiplantae > Streptophyta > Magnoliopsida > Poales > Poaceae > Secale > Secale cereale. The sequence continues at coordinate 131,730,692 of LR738709.1, read as the reverse complement.
CAAATTATTTCTCTCCAATTTTATACTGTAGGGAATCATTTTACCCTATTTTCAATTTATTTTATTTTTGGGGAAAATAATTTGAATAAAACTCAATAACTCAATATTTGAAATGAATATCAGAATATTTCAAAAGAACTTCCAACTCATATTTCTTATAATTTGAAGAAGTCATGTTATCTTCTCTCGGGAAAATCATTGAGTTGCATAAAGTTTCTGAATTTGAAATATTTCGAGAATGAAATTCATAATCCTTTCAAAACCATTTTTCATTTAATAAATGGAATAAGTCATGTCATCTTCTCTCTAGGGTTTGGTATTTGAAATGAATTTGAATTCACGGATATCATAAATGCAAAATGAAAGTTTGGGAAAGTCATTTCATTCCCTCTCATTTAACTTTCAAAAGTTTCAAATTTCACTCAATTTCACACAGCACATCACACAAGCAATCAAAACTATCTATTTAATATAACATTCCAAAATTTAGAATTTTGGGATGTTACAAACCTACCACACTTAAAGTGAATCTCGTCCTCGAGATTCGAAGGGGCTAGCAAGAAATAGGTTGGGGTTTGGGGTCTCCTAACACCTCCATTGATTGGTGTGGTCTAGTGTGCTACCACACTTAGAAGCATGGTTAGGGTTCCATCAAGAGCTCATATACTCCGCCCTTATTTGTGGACAGGGTCGGTTTTCTCCGATCTTCAGGATAATTCTTTCTCGGGGCTCTTCTGGTAGCGGCATAACCTTTTCCTCAATTCTTGTGTCCTTTCATCTTGGTAAGGTTCTAGTGAGACTGGTTCTCCTTAGCTGGTGGTCATGAAACAATTTGATTGGATCCCTGCAGAAAATGGGTCTGGGCTTCACTCTCACCGTATATCCTACGGTTGGCAACAGCTGCCTTGTGCAAGGGAAAAATTTCATACCATTCTAAGGTTTAAACAAAGTTTTGACATCGTCGTCTCTCTACTATAGGTAAGTCACTCAGATTTACCATCCCGTATAACAGAGGCGAATAATAAGAGTAAGTCGGTATGGTGATCAATCCATTCCGCACCCAAATCATTACCTTGTATATGGTTTAGTGAATCTCGAATTCTAACACTCGGTCATCCTCACAAGCATTGCAGAATTTCTCTTGTCAACGAACTAAGTTCGGAGAAATCCATTGATTCTGCAAGCTAAACAACCATCTATCGTTTCTTCACAACCCTCGGGTTTTGCGTAAACTCCTAGGAAACGTTTGAGGACCAAACCTATAGCTCCTTCTAGTGATTTTCCTTCAGCAAGAGTGTGCTTGCTTCTTGTCAGGTCCTGGGGCCTGTGGGTTACGGCTCATCTCCAACTTGGCACTAGTAACATTTGGTCTCATCATTGAGTTGCATCTGATTATTCTTCCAACATCCAGCTTCCTAGCATTCTTAAATCCATCCAATTGTATTGTATCCCTTCCATCTGTTGGTACAAACTAGGATATCATTACTCAGACTCATCTTGGTCCGACCCATTCCAAAGTCTGATGTAACTAGCTCTTGTATTCGGGTAACGGTGTTGGGTCTATCACCCTTAAAATGAAACACACCAGTTCTCTTCCAAATCTCATTCCATGCATCATGATTTCACTCATCACTTATATAGTACCAACTCATAAATCCAAATCAATACCAGCGATGCTAACTGTATTGATTTTCAACTTACTACGATCTACTGCATTTCCATTACGTGCTTCAACTCAACTACTTAGCACAACTCTCCTTTTTCTTGGACAATTTCTGGCATAGTGCCCTGCTTCACTACAGCAGAAACATATTACTTCTGACAATTCTCGTGGTTCCCTTGTGATTACGTAGCCTCCTTAGGTCCTCGGCTTATGGGTCCACTTCAGAACTTGTATATCCTTAAATCATCCTTGGAGTTACTATTACTCCACACTCTAGCATTACACCCCCTTTAAATCCAATTGTACTTATTTCCTTCATACTTTTGGGGTGAGCATCATACCAAGAATAAACTCCTACTTAGTTGTGTAAACTCCACTATTTGGGGCATCAATTTCCTTTCTATAGGTCCAGGGTTCACACAGTAAAGTACCACTAAACCAGATACACTGGTTCATCCATAATCCATATTCTCCTCACATCAAATCACTTATTACATCCTGAACCACTATTCGATACTCTAAATTTCCAAGGTGGTTCACTACAAAGGCTGCCATCCCCATAGTTTGATATGGTCAAGCATTCCTTCCATCGTTATCCATTGGTCCTTGCCGAGGATGCTTCAGTCCCACTGGAATTGTGCAATGTGATTCTTGGAATCATCGATCTTTTGTTTCATCCTATTGGCCGTGTGCTTCATCTCCATCTCGGGAGATGAAAAAGTATTGACCCATAGTTTTTGGGCAAACTCCGTTCACACAATGGAGGTGTACCTCCACGTACCAAAGTTCAACTCCATTCTCCATGAAGGGATAACCCTTGTAAACTGCATCCCCTTCAAGGTGAATATGCTTCATCATATCCTTCAAGATCTTTGGGTAATCCTGATCGCTAGTAAGGGTCATGATGGTTTTTGGGCCCTTGAGAAAAGACTAGTAAAGGGTTATCATCTGTAGGTAATAGACAGAAGGGGTACTCAGGACAACGTATGGATATCCTTGGGTGAAATGTGGTTGTTTGTCCAAAAAGTTTGGGGTCAGCTTGTCAATGGGTTCCAGGTTTTAGTCAGGGTGAGATAGAAGAGAGGCACTCACAATCATCCAACAACTCATAATATTTCCTTCTTAGATTCCAAAAATATCCACTTCTATTGCTTCACGAACTATTACAATGTTCTTTCCATAAATCAACTCAACATCGTAGTAGAAGTGCATTCCACTTTTATTTACACGCCTTACTCCAGTATCCAGATCTCAACTACTCTGCTCAATCTTTCCTCGGGTCTGGACCTTCTCTGGAAAAATTCTCTACTTCCTTGCAGCGTAAACAAATGTCATCAGACAAATCTAAGGACTTCATGGCGACTGTTCTGGTTACTGGGTTCTTGGCTTCCTTGTTGGGCAGTTGCTAGCATAATGACCTAAATCCTTGCACCTGTAACATGTGATGTGACTCAGGTCCTTTTTCATAGAACTTGGGTTGTTCTGGGGACACATGCTCTTTCTCTTCCTCGACTTCTTCTTTCCAATCAGTTCTTCTACCTTTTGTGGATCAAACTCCACTTCTTCTGTCAGGAAGTCTCCCAGATACTCTTGGCTTTCCTTCACGCAATACTTTGAAAGATGTCCTTTTTCCCCACATGAGTCGCAAGCACGGGAGTAATATCTGTTTAGGCCTTCTCCATCAGGGTCGTCAATATCTTCCTTCATCTCGGATTCCCTTAAGGTTTCCTCGAGGACTTCTTTCATTGCTCCTTTCTTCTGCTGAACAGTTCGTTGCACCATGGGGTAAATATGACACTGAGCAGGGTAGTGGGTAGTCCCTTCACATAAGAAACAAGTAATCTGCCTAGTTGGGCATTCTTCAACTGGTTGACTTTCTTCACAATGAGGACATTCATCCTTGTGCTCCTCCTGGATGTGTCCTATTTCTCCACAAATCGTGCAGGCACAAGGCTTCTTCTTCGGGTTGTCACCACGCTCTTGGATGAGACGGGATCTTAACAGAGTCTTATTGAATTCCTCCCAACTTTATGCTCCACTACATCCTTGTATGGCTTGATGCATTTTCCACCATGTTGCAGCACTTTTTGTAAGGTACTGAAGAACGCATTGAACCTCATACTTCCTTGGAAACAAATTTTTCCTGAAGTGATCCTCCATGTTCTGTATCCATAGCTCTGCCTCCGGCTGGGTCGTCGGTCCAGAGAATACAAGTCTATCTTCTTTCATCCTCTATTGGGTCCAAGGGTTTTGGGATGAGATTTGGGAGATGGAGAGAGGTACACTCAATACATACAATAGTTTTGAAAAAGATGAGTTTTTGTTTTGTGGCCGTCTGAAAAACATCAAACAATTGACGGTTCACAATCGTCGCATCTAACGTAAGTACATAACAGGTGTTTGGTCTTCTAAAGGTCAATATACTTCAAAGTTGTCAACTCTTCAAATCTTCGGAGTATCCACTATTGTAGCTTCAACATTTCTAATGCATGGTGAAATCCTCTTTACTCCGAAGTGGTCAAAATGGAAAAAGGGTTATGTCTAGCTATTTGAGGTAAAGGGGAGATTTTGACAAAGCTCGGAAAAGAAGAGAGATAAAGAATCTTTTTGAAAATAAGGTTTTTAGAGAAATCCTTTCCTATGGGCTGGCCAGTCTCTAGGGTCACATCCTACATTCAACATGTGCTCTGATACCATCTTGTAGCGACCCGACCTGAATGGATCAAGTCTCTGTGCTTAAGTGTCATCCCTGGATCGGTATGCTGACACACACAGTACTCGAGGATTTATAACAGAGGTAAATCACATGTATTAAGTATCGTAAATACTATTACCTCAATCCATATAGCGGAAGTAACAATGAAGTTGTGGATTCCCATCAACACCAACGGCAAAGTTGAGTGTAGACAGCGTAACCCTAACGTAACACTTACTCGTCGAATAATTCCTACAACATTAGACGTTGCAGCCATGTAGGTCAGTACATTGAATGTACTGGCAAATTCACACTGTAGAAGTAATGATGAATAATGCCTACATCTACATGCATATTTGGCTGGTGGAGGCTGTAAGGTTGATTTTTGCATTAAGCTGATTTTTTCCTACCACAAAGGAATGCATTTATTTAACTACTTTGTTAAATTTATTTCATGAACAATTGAGTATGGTTCCTCCATCTCAATCCCAAACCAAAGTCATTATTGACCCAACAAATTAATTAAAATAGAGTGTTGAGATCAACAAATAATCCACTTCTAGATACTCAAAGATGTCCATAACCGGGGACACGGCTACTCATGAATAGTTTGTACACTCTACAGAGGTTTGTGCACTTTTCCCCACAAGACTCCATCGCCTCCGTTTAATTTCTCGCACTGCATGGTGTTTGAGAAACGAATGGCCGAGACACAGTCTTTCAGAAGCATTAACTCTTTACCCTAGGTAGACGGGTACACCTACATTCGCTACATCTGCTAGTCTACCACAGAAAGAGGTCACACAACATACTCAACTATGCCAGAGCCCATAATGGCTTGTGGCTGCACATGGAAGTTTCTAGGCATGAAAATATCGTATGATCTCTTTGAGCCTTGGTGGCATTCCAATAGGGTGATCACACGGGTCCTCCGGGATCCCCTAGGACAACACTGGTTTCTCCAGGTGCCCAGCAAACCACTGGGTGCTCCAGGGTGCCACAACCAATCCACCTAGATGTGTATTAAAATTCCACCTGAAAATTTCCCTTAAATAAATATCATTCTCACATCTTTCATGAAACTCTCATACCAATCCACGTCTACGAGCATGGCTAAGCAATAAGTAACAGAGCATATACCCCCTTGGTTGATCTCAAGTCATTGGGTTCCTACCTCATGAACTACAAAGCATCTTCACATGTAACCAGTCCTACTCATGCAAGTGTTTGAGGATATAACTAATGCAATAAAACCCGGGTATTGGAAAATATGATCAAAGTGTGAACTTGCCTTGTACGGACGTTGTAGATTCTTCGCACTCAAAACTCGTGATAGATCTACTCGTCACACTCCGATCAATCTATCATAAGCAAACAATAGTAACCACACATAAGCAATCACTCAGAAGATCAGAAAGAACGAAGAAACACTTCGGAAAACTTTAAAACCAAGAAAATAACTCTTGCAATAGAAAACAATTTCTAACAGTACCAAATTTGTATGAATTTTGCCTTATTAGAAAGTTTAGGTCAAGAGCTTTGATTTGCAAAAAGAATCAACTAAATCGGAGTTACGAAACACAAGTTATGCTCAAAGGAAGTTCAAATTCAAATCTGGTTGAATTCAAATGTTAAAACTTTCAAAAACATGTTTAAGTTGTTTTATTGGAAAGAGGGGATCACTACAAAGACGTGGGCTTTGGTTTCGTTGGATTTGGACCAACGAGCAAAACGTTGTGGCTGTTTTAAAATCAGGGACTAAACTGAAAAGCTTTTACTAACAGATAAGTCCCTGGCCAAAAACTAAAAGAAAAGAAAAGAACTATCGAACGAACGTTCGCTATTAAGACCTAAACAGCGAACGATCTCTAAATAACTAAACCTAATAAAATAAACCGATCTAAAGCATAAAACCAAACTAAAAAGAAAACCAGGGCGGGTTTTTTATACCGTAGGCGGTTCGGGCGGAGAAAACCGGCGGTTCGGGCGGTTTTCAGCGGGACGGATCGGGTCCGGTGGGTCAGAGCGGATCCGGCCGACGGTGAGCTCGGGCCCGGCGGGGCTGCAGCGATGGGCGGCAAGGGTGCTCTTGGGAAGGGGCGAGGCGCGGCTGCAGGGCGACAGCAGCAGCAACAGGGCACGGCGGCGGCGAGCAAGTGCGGCGGCGGCGGCGAAACGAAACGGCGGCGGTGGCTGCGGCAAGAGGGGGAGAGAGAAGGCCGGGGCGGTGCCCTTTTATAGGAGGAGGAGGGGGGCAATGGTTGGAGGAGGGGGCGGCGGTGAGTCCTGCGCATGCACGCGAGGAGGAAGGCGGCGGTGCGGATGGGCCAGCTGGGCCGGCTCGGTCGGCCGCAAAGACTTTTTTAAAACAAATTTCCAGACCAAAAAGAAATAAAACTAAAAGAAATAAAATAAAATATTATATAGGCATATAATATATCAAAACTTACAGAAAAAGATTTCCGACAAGGTGAACATTTTTCTACGGTCAAACAAAATACTCGCAAATTTAAATAAATCATAAAGTGCTATTGTTGCAATAAAATTTAGTAAAAATCATTTTAAAAATGACAAAATGATTTCAAATTTATTTCTCTCCAATTTTCTACTGTAGGGAATCATTTTACCCTATTTTCCATATATTTTATTTTTTGGGAAAAATAATTTGAATAAAACCCAATAACTCAATATTTGAAAATGAATAGCAGAATATTTCAAAAGAACTTCCAACTCATATTTCTTATAATTTGAAGAAGTCATTTTATCTTCTCTCGGGAAAATCATTGAGTTGCATAAAGTTTTTGAATTTGAAATATTTCGAGAATGAAATTCAAAATCCTTTCAAAACCATTTTTCATTTAATAAATGGAAGAAGTCATGTCATCTTCTCTCTAGGGTTTGGTATTTGAAATGAATTTGAATTCATGGAGATCATAAATGCAAAATGAAAGTTTCAGAAAGTCATTTCATTCCCTCTCATTTAACTTTCAAAAGTTTCAAATTTCACTCAATTTCACACAGAACATCACACAAGCAATCAAAACTATCTATTTAATATAACATTCCAAAATTTAGAATTTTGGGATGTTACAGTGATGATATTGGATCATGGAACTACAATCGATTGAAGTTGGAATTTCATCATAAGTTCTATCCTATGCAGCAGGTTCATCGTGATCGTAATTATATATATAATTTTTGGCCTCGCGGAGGAGAAATTATCGCTCAAGTTTGGGGGAGGCTTAAGTCAATGTTATATTCATGCCCCAATCATGAGCTATTAAGAGAAATGGTCATTCAAAAAATTTATGCTCGACTTTCTCTCAATAATCGCTCCATGCTCGATACTTCTTGTACTGGTTCTTTTATGATGAAGACCATTGAATCCAAATGGGATTTATTGGAAAGAATTAAACTCAACTCTGAAGATTGGGATCTCGATGAAGGTAAGGAGTCAGGTATAACCCCTAAGTTTGATTGTGTTAAATCTTTTATGGATACCGACGTTTTCCGTGAATTTAGCACTAAATATGGACTTGACTCTAAGATAGTAGCTTCTTTCTGTGAATCATTTTCTACTCATGTTGATCTCCCCAAGGAGAAGTGGTTTAAATACCATCCTCCCATTGAAGTAAAAGTAGTTGAACCTGTTAAAGTTTAAGAAAAATACCATCACTTATAATGTTGACCCTATTGTTCCTACCGCTTATATTGAGAAAACGCCTTTCCCTGTTAGGATAAAGGATCGTGCTAAAGCTCTAACTGTGGTTCGTAAGAGTAATACTATAACACCTACACCCTCTGAGCAAATTAAAGTTGAACCTAGTGTTGCTATGGTTAAGGATCTCTTGGTCGATGATATTGATCATCATGTTATTTACCTCTATGTTGAAGCTGCTAGAATTGCTAGACCTGATACTAAGAATAAACATAGACCCGTTGTAGGCATGCCTGTTATTTCTGTTAAATTAGGAGATCATTGCTATCATGGCTTATTTGACATGGGTGCTAGTGCTAGTGCAATACCACATTCCTTATATGAAGAAATTATGCACGATATTGCACCTGCTAAGCTAGAAGGTATTGATGTCACTATTAAGCTTGCTAACAGAGACACTATTTGACCAATTGGGATTGTTAGAGATGTTGAAGTCTTGTGTGGGAAGGTTAAATACCCTGCTGATTTTCTTGTTCTTGGTTCCCCACAAGATGATTTTTGCCCCATTATATTTGGTAGACCCTTCTTGAATACTGTTAATGCTAAGATAGACTGAAAGATATTGTTACTATTGGTTTAGGGGATAGGTCTCATGATTTTAACTTTGCTAAATTTTGTAGACAACCCCATGATAAAGAATTGCCTAGTAAGGATGAAATTATTGGTCTTGCTTCTATTGTTGTGCCTCCTAACGATCCCTTAGAACAATATTTGCTAGACCATGAAAATGATATGTATATGAATGAGAGAAGGGAAATAGATGAAATATTCTTTAAACAGGGACCCTTATTGAAAAACAACTTGACTATTGAAATTCTAGGGGATCCTCCTCCACCCAAGGGTGATCCCGTGTTTGAACTTAAACCTTTACCTGATACTCTTAAGTACGTTTATCTTGATGAAAAGAAGATATATCATATTATTATTAGTGCTAACCTTTCAGAGCAGGAAGAAGATAAATTATTGAAAACCCTGAAGAAGCACTGTCCTGCTGATACGTCCAAAATGCATCACTATTTTGTATTATAATTTATCCTTATTCATTGATATATTCCACGTTATGATGATGTTCTTATGTTGTTTTGGTCTATTTTACACAGTTTGCAACTTTCCGATGCCGAAACAGCAGACGCAGGATTTAGCAGGAAAAAGTGGATACTGAGTTGCTGAAGAAGAACACCTCCAAATTACCTGAAAATTGACGGGACGTGTTTTTCAGAAGAATAATGAAGACACGCAAAAGGGGAGTCAGAGGGGGGCCATAGGGTGCCCAGGCGGCCTGGGGGCGCGCCCCCCTGGCCGCACCGGGGGGCGCCTGGAGCCCCTGGCCCACCTCTGGCCGCCCCCTTTTGCATATATGCTCTCCGTCTCCCGAAAACCCTAGGCACGTGACTTTTTACGGAGTTCCGCCGCCGCTTCGAGGCGGAAACCTACAGAGAAGAAAAGGGCATCTCCGGTGGGTAGATTCCGCCGGGGAGATCACCTCCCGGAAGGGGAGATCGTCGCCATCGTCATCACCATCATCACGGGCATCATCGAGATCATCATCAACATCATCCCCAACACCAGCACCATCTCCATCTTCATCCAAATCTCATCTTTCCATCGCAACTCGTGTTGTAACTTGTACTACCTATCCTCTCTACTCCATCAGTGTTGATTACTACTTTGTGGTGAATGCTATTGAGTTTTGTTGGAGAAATATTATTATGTCCAGATTGTTTATCACTTATTTATCCCCTCTGATCATGATCTCTTTTATGTCTTGTGAGTAGTTACTTTAGTTCTTGAGGACATGGGGAAAGTCTTGTTGTTAGTAGTCATATGCTGTTGAAGTAATATGTGTTGTTTGATACTTAAGTTGTGTTGTCATTCTACTAGTGGTGTTGTGTGAGTCGAACACCCAACACTTCGCCTTATTAAGGACCTAGGGGAATGCATTGTGTATAAAGAATGCTTATGGTGGGTTGCCAGAGTGACAGAAACCTGAACCCCAGTTTGCACGCTTTTGCATAAGGGGATAATGGATCCGCGATCGTATTGCTATGGTTAGGCTTTTGCCTTAAATTCTATCTTGTATTTGCTGATGCTTGCAAGGTGTTTAATCATAAGAGTGCATTCATCTTAGTCTAGAGAGTGCACTAGCATAGATCCACCCACCAACACTTATCAACACATAACATAGTATCGATACCGAATATGACGAAAGCACATGACTGCCTCTCCCGTGTGTCCTCAAGAACGCTTAGTCTTTATAAGTTCAGTTGCTAGGCCTCTCCTTTGCTAAGAAAGGATTGGGCCAGTTGTTACTCTCAGTATCTTTTACATTACTTGCCTTTACATTCCTATTGCTTATATTGAGAAAACCCCTAAAAGTTATCTTTCAGTGCTTGCAGTAATTTCTTGCTCAGAATCGCTTATCAATACCTTCTGCTCCTCGTTGGGTTCGACACTCTTACTTATCGAAAACGCTGCAACAGATCCCTTACGGTTGAGGGTCATCAAGTACCGTTTTCTGGCGCCGTTGCCGGGGAGCGTAGCGCTATTGGTAAAGTGAAACTGGTAAGAAAGTCTTTTTATAATTCTGTTTTTTATTTTTATTGCTATCCTCTGTCCTTATGGATAACCCTATTATTGGAGCATTGCTTGCGGGAAGACACCCCACACCTGTGGTGGTTGATCCTCCCCCTACTGAAATTGTGCCTTATAAAATACCGGCTGGCATTATCAATTATGTTTTGGCTAATCGGTATGCAGGAGACAGACATCCCGGTGAACACTTGCTATATTTGTCACGACTATGTTCATTATTTAAGCTTGCAGGTGTATCGAGGGAGTTTGTCATGAGGAAATTGTTTGTCGTATCCCTTACAGATAAAGCTTCAGATTGGTATGGGCTTCTTGATAACCCACACTTGCTGGACTGGCAGGAGCTTATGTCTCTCTTTTGTACTAAATTTTATCCTCTTCATGAAATTCATCGAGACAGGAATTATATCTATAACTTTAGGTCTCGTGACGGAGAAAGTATTGCTCAAGCTTGGGGGAGATTGAAGTCTCTAATACTCAAATGCCCTATTCATAAGCTTCCCAAGGAGATTATACTTACAAATTTTTATGCCAGGTTTTCTCGTCAGGATAAGGAGATGCTGGATGCCTCCTCTAGTGGGGTGTTTCAGAAGAAGAGTGTTGAAGAAAGGTGGGATCTCCTTGAAAGAATCCAGAGGAATATCGAAGATTGGGAAATTGATAAAGGTATTGAACCAGCTATAAATTATGAACATGATTATATTGAGAGCTATGTAGAAACTGATTACTTCAATACTTTTTGCTCTAAGATTGGTCTTGATTCCCATCTAGTGATTGATTTATATAAGAACTTTGCCTCTCATGTTGATTCTTTTAAGAAGAATAGAGACCAGCACCATGCACCTTTTAAAGAAAAACCTATTGATATTTATGTTGCTGCGCCTATTTTGCCTGTAGTTATATATGAACAGCCTCCTTTTCCCACGAGGATAAAGGAGCACTCTCTTGTGACAGGCATAATAAATAAAAAGTGAGAGAAGAGTTGATGAACCTGAGGACCAGATCAGAGTCGATCCTCGAGTTGCATTGATTAAAGACCTTGTTACTGATGATGTTTTGGATTCCAATATAACTTTTTGTGCTATTTCCACTAACCTTGTCACAGCCAAGAACAAAGGCCCAATTTCAGGTACTCCGGTGGTATCTGTTAAAATAGGAGATCATAATTATTATGGGCTATGCGATTTGGGATCGAGTGCAAGTGCTATTCCTTATTCACTTTATGAAGAAATCATCGGTGAGATTTCCCCTTGTGAACTTGAAGAAGTTGATGTTACTATTCATCTTGCAAATAGATCAACTATCTCTCCTATCGGAATTGTGAGGGACATTGAAGTCCTATGTGGAAAGGTAAAATACCCTACCGACTTTTTGGTACTTGGTTCAGCCAGGGACGATTTTTTCCCATCATTTTTGGTAGACCTTTTCTTAGAACTTGTGGAGCTATAATAGATTGCAAGAAAGGTAAAGTTTCTGTTGAATTCAATGGTGAGCCATATGAATTTAATTTTTCTAAGTTCTCCAAGCAGCCTCGTGGTACTAATTTACCTAGTGATGATAAAATTATTGAAAGTATTGCCTCTATTGCTATTCCTCCTAATGATCCTTTGCAGCAATACATGGAGGACCACGAGAATGATTTACATATGCAGGAAAGAAATGAACTAGATGAAGTATTCTTGAGGCAGCCTGCTATCCTGAAGCACAACCTTCCGGTTGAACCTTTGGGAATTTTATCAAAACCAAAAGAAGACCCGGTGTTCGATCTTAAACCTCTTCCCGATACGCTCAAGTATGCTTATTTAGATGAAAAGAAAGTATATCCCGTTATTATCAATTCTAACCTTTCAGGATATGAAGAAGAGCGATTATTGGAAGTACTTCGTAAGCACCGAGGCGCAATTGGCTATACCCTTGATGACCTTAAGGGGATTAGTCCATCTATTTGTCAACATACTATCAACCTTGAGCCTGATGTTAAACCAGTTGTTCATCATCAACGACGGTTGAACCCAAAGATGATGGATGTCGTGAGAACTGAGATTCTCAAGCTTCTAGCCGCAGGTATTATCTACCCTATAGCTGATAGTAAGTGGGTAAGTCCTGTACATTGTGTTCCTAAGAAAGGAGGTACAACTGTGGTTCCTAATGATAAAAATGAACTAATACCTCAGAGAATTATTATTGGATATAGAATGTGTATTGATTACAGGAAGTTGAACAAGGCAACCAGGAAGGATCACTACACGTTGCCGTTCATCGACCAAATGCTTGAAAGGTTATCCAAAAACACCCACTTTTGTTATCTCGATGGTTATTCTGGCTTCTCTCAAATTCATGTTAACACTGTCGATCAAGAGAAGACCACTTTTACTTGTCCTTTTGGTACTTATGCTTACAGACGTATGCCTTTTGGTTTATGTAATGCCCCTGCTACTTTTCAAAGGTGTATGTCTGCTATCTTTCATGGTTTATGCGGGGATATTATGGAAGTCTTCATGGACGATTTCTCCGTCTATGGAACTTCATTTGACCATTGTCTTCACAACCTTAATAAAGTTTTGCAGAGATGCGAGGAGACAAATTTGGTACTCAACTGGGAGAAGTGCCACTTTATGGTTAATGAAGGAATTGTTCTTGGTCACAAGATTTCCGAAAGGGGAATTGAAGTGGACAAAGCCAAGATCGAAGCTATTGAAAGGATGCCCTATCCAAGGGACATCAAAGGTATTCGCAGTTTTCTCGGTCATGCAGGTTTTTATAGAAGGTTTATTAAAGACTTTTCTAAAACCTCGAGACCCCTCACTAATCTTCTCCAGAAGGATGTTCCTTTTGCGTTTGATGAAAATTGTAAGGAAGCTTTTGAAATCCTTAAGAAAGCTTTAATAACTGCTCCTATAGTACAACCACCTGACTGGAACTTACCTTTTGAAATTATGTGTGATGCAAGTGATTTTGCTGTTGGAGCTGTCTTAGGACAAAGGGTTGATAAGAAATTGAATGTTATACATTATGCTAGTAAGACCCTTGATAGTGCTCAAAGAAATTATGCTACTACTGAGAAGGAATTCTTAGCTGTAGTTTTTGCTTGTGATAAGTTTAGGCAGTACATTGTTGATTCCAAAGTTATTATTCATACTGATCATGCTGCCATTAAATATCTTATGACAAAAAAGGATGCCAAGCCAAGGCTTATCAGATGGGTACTCCTTCTCCAAGAATTTGATTTGCAGATTGTTGATAGGAAAGGAGAAGACAATCCGGTAGCAGATAATCTTTCAAGAATGGAAGATATACCGCATGATCCCATCCCAGTTAACGATAGTTTTCCAGACGAGCAACTTGCCGTTGTAAAAGTACAACCTCTCTCCGATCCTTGGTATGCAGATTATGCTAATTTTATTGTTGCAAAGTATTTGCCTCCAGGTCTAACGTTTCAGCAGAGGAAGAAGTTCTTCCATGATTTGAGGCACTACTTTTGGGATGACCCACATCTTTTCAAAGAAGGTCCCGACGGGATCGTGAGAAGATGCATTCCGGAACATGAGCAGAAGGACGTTCTCAGACGGTGCCATGACAGTCCCTATGGAGGACATCATGCCGGTGAGAGGACTGCACATAAGGTTCTTCAATCAGGTTTTTATTGGCCCACTCTCTTTAAAGATGCTAGAAATTATGTTTTAGCTTGTGATAAATGTCAGAGAGTTGGTAACATTAGTAGAAGGAATGAGATGCCTATGAATTACTCACTAGTGATTGAACCTTTCGATTGTTGGGGTTTTGATTTTATGGGTCCTTTTCCTTCTTCGCACAAGGACACTCACATTTTAGTAGCTGTTGATTATGTGACCAAGTGGGTTGAAGCAATCCCCACTGAAAGTGCTGACCACAAAACATCCCTGAAAATGCTTAAGGATGTAATATTTCCTAGGTTTGGTGTACCAAGGTACCTCATGACCGATGGAGGATCACACTTCACGCACGGAGCTTTTAGAAAAGCTTTGGCTAAATACGATGTTAATCATAGAATTGCTTCACCTTATCATCCTCAAACTAGTGGGCAAGTTGAGCTCACCAATAGGGAGATTAAGTTGATCTTGCAGAAAACAGTAAATAGGAATAGGAAGGATTGGTCAAATAAATTGGGAGATGCTTTGTGGGCATATAGAACTGCTTACAAAAACCCCATGGGCATGTCTCCCTATAAGATGGTGTATGGCAAGGCTTGCCATTTGCCATTAGAACTAGAGCACAAAGCTTTCTGGGCTATCAGAGAGCTTAACGCTGACCCAAAACTAGCTGGTGAGAAGCGTCTCATAAACTTGACCTCTCTAGATGAATGGAGAAGTGAAGCTTACGAGAGCGCTAAAATGTTCAAAGAAAAGGTAAAAAGGTGGCATGATAGGAAGATTCTGAAACGTGAATTTAACGTTGGTGATAAAGTTTTGTTGTTTAGATCTCGTTTCAGGTTTTCTCCAGGTAAACTACTTTCCAGGTGGGAAGGACCATTTCATATAGAAGAAGTTTATCGGTCTGGTGCAATTAAGATTAATAATTTTGAAGGCACCAAACCTCAAGTTGTGAATGGGCAAAGACTTAAGCATTACATAGCAGGAGACCCTGCCGATGTTGTTGTGAATATAATATACACAACAACCCACGAAGAACATGTTGCAGCCCTGTTTCAGACGCCAGCAGAAGCAGAATAAAGAAAAAGGTACGTAGTACGGTAAGAAAACACCGCAAAACATCATAAAAGTTCCGTATTACGCGTTTTTGAAAAATTAGTAAAATTCCGAGTCGAAGTGGAGCCGGAGACGACCACCAGGGAGTCCAGGCGCCCCCCTGGCGCGCCCCCCCTGGGCCGCGCCGGCAGGCCGCCTGGACACCCTGGTGCCCGTTTCCGACCCCGCTTTGATCCGTTACCTTCCTTTCTGTGCATAAATTTTTCCTATATATTTGCCCGGGTTGTTCCGGCAACGTATCTTGCGATTTCGCATGTTTTCTCTTCGATATGTTTCTGCCAGAAAATCTTTCAGCTAAATTTAGGTGCCATGGCTTCTCCAAGTTCCCCCAAGGACACGTTCGTCGTCAACGTCATCAACCCTTACCTCACTGAGGTGAAGAAGCACCCTCGGGTGGTTCAGATGAAGGAAGGCGTCCTTCATCAAGAAGATCTGAAGGGACCTATCAAGGAGGGGAGCGTCCAGGCTAGGCTGGAAGAAGTGGAGCAGGAAGTCTTCAAGTACAAGAAGATGACCGAGCGTGGTGTCGAAGCTAACTTTGACATCACCAACGAGCTGAAGAACTACTTCCTGAAGGAGATGAAGGAGATGTGGGAATGAATCGCCGCGTCTGAAGACAGAATCACAGAACTCCAAGGGCAAATTAACGATCTACATAACCAGAACTGTGAGTATGAACTAAGGTTTCTACACATGGGTTTGGGTGCTGAATGCAGGATCCAGGAGACGAGCTTCTCCTACGAGACTGGAGAACCCCTTCCATGGAAGAGTTTCGCCAAGAACTACTTGATCAACGCCAACAAGGATGATGAGTGAAATCTCCGTGGGTAATGGCATTCCCTTGGCTTGTTCCAAGCTTGGGGGAGTGCCTGGTATCTTTATCTTTTACCTTTTGTCTTTTAGAAGTCAAGTAGAGTCGTATCATGTCTAGGGAAGTTATTATATGAGATAGGTGTGTGCATTGAGGTCTATCGCCCCCTTGGTGAAGAATTGTATCCGTGTGTGTGGAGTCGTCTATGATGGAATATTAATGAGAAGTTTATCGGCCCCCTTTTGCTGCTCTCGGTATTCTCTTCACGCAATCGACCTTATATGATGATTCTTATGGGAAGTATTGACCTTATGTCAGGTATGGCTATGAAACTTTATTTAATCTTGGCAAACATAGCTTTGGTCATAACAACAAGCATGATTCTCTTAGAGTAGCAACATAGCCAAAACCTTTATGTTATTATACTTGAAGTGTTATGTTGACAAGGAAGACAACTTGATGTGTTATGCTTATTTCAATGTTCATGCTTTATATTGCTTTGCATCTTAGTCATCATCGATTGTCTGCTCTCTCAAAACCTTTGCTAGCCTAACTCTGTACTAAGCGGAATTCTGCTTGTGCATCCATACCCTTAAGCCAATACCTTCCATATGAGTCCACCATACCTACCTACTCGTGGTACTACACTACCACCTCCTAAAAGTATATAATTTATGTGTTATCCTTAAATGTTCAAAATCTTTTATTTTGTGCCTCTGCTTTAGCTCATGAGGAAGTAGTAGCTAATTCATGACCTTTTTGAGTTGGACAAGCTTCACCCCGGGATTGCATGTATAATGTGCAAACCCATAATACGAACAGGAACTGGCATTGAGTGCGCCCGGCTTAAAAATAATATAACAAACAAACCCTCCTTCACGCTTTGTTCATGAGAAATCAGAAAACTTTGGCAGTGATAAACAAAGGAGAATAAGAGGATGTTATCGTCCTCATACGGGAGCCGTTCCTCGAAACTTGTCCAGTTCAAGAAGCAATTGAGTTACCTATTAGCATTCGTTGACAAATCATGCACCTCTCAAAAATTTGTTTTCATTCTATTTGATTTGAGGATAGCACATGAGTTTTCCCTACTACCCTAGAGCAGGGCCTATCTTTTAATTTTAAGTTGAGTCAGTTATTCCCACTTCCTTCTATTTCTCAAAGAGAGCAAACGTTTGATGTTGATAAGGATTCATGCATATAAAGCTGCATTAAGATTTGTCATACCATATCCTTGTTGACATTATCAATTGATAAGTAAGTTGTTTGTCATGCCCAGCTAAGGCAAATATCTTCCTTTGTGTTAACACTTTCACTTCTTGCTTATTAACTTGTTATTTCAAAAGGCTTCAATTAATCCCGTCAAAAGCAAAAGTTAAAATTATTTGTTGTTCCTTGACCAAAGGACATGTTTGCCATGATGTAATGAGTTTCTATTAGTCCTACTTTCGAATATAAGTGTTGACACTCTTTCATAAGAGCCTTATGAGTTGAAGATTGTTGCTGAGGATATTTGAGTTGGTGAAGAGACTATGATGCTTCTTGTCCGTATTCTATTTATCGACACTTCACTCTCTAAACTTGTGGACAAGTTTACCGAGTTCATTTTCGCTTGGGGACAAGCGAGGTCTAAGCTTGGGGGTGTTGATACGTCCAAAATGCATCACTATTTTGTATTACAATTTATCCTTATTCATTGATATATTCCACGTTATGATGATGTTCTTATGTTGTTTTGGTCTATTTTACACAGTTTGCAACTTTCCGATGCCGAAACAACAGGCGCAGGATTCAGCAGGAAAAAGTGGATACTGAGTTGCTGAAGAAGAACACCTCCAAATTACCTGAAAATTGATGGGACGTGTTTTTCAGAAGAATAACGAAGACACGCAAAAGGGGAGTCAGAGGGGGGCCATAGGGTGCCCAGGCGGCCTGGGGGCGCGCCCCCCCTGGCCGCGCCGAGGGGGCGCCTGGAGCCCCTGGCCCACCTATGGCCGCCCCCTTTTGCATATATGCTCTCCGTCTCCCGAAAACCCTAGGCACGGGACTTTTTACGGAGTTCCGCCGCCGCTTCGAGGCGGAAACCTACAGAGAAGAAAAGGGCATCTCCGGTGGGAAGATTCCGCCGGGGAGATCACCTCCCGGAAGGGGAGATCGTCGCCATCGTCATCACCATCATCACGGGCATCATCGAGATCATCATCAACATCATCCCCAACACCAGCACCATCTCCATCTTCATCCAAATCTCATCTTTCCATCGCAACTCGTGTTGTAACTTGTACTACCTATCCTCTCTACTCCATCGGTGTTGATTACTATTTTGTGGTGAATGCTATTGAGTTTTGTTGGAGAAATATTATTATGTCCAGATTGTTTATCACATATTTATCCCCTCTGATCATGATCTCTTTTATGTCTTGTGAGTAGTTACTTTAGTTCTTGAGGACATGGGGAAAGTCTTGTTGTTAGTAGTCATATGTTGTTGAAGTAATATGTGTTGTTTGATACTTAAGTTGTGTTGTCATTCTACTAGTGGTGTTGTGTGAGTCGAACACCCAACACTTCGCCTTATTAAGGACCTAGGGGAATGCATTGTGTATAAAGAATGCATATGGTGGGTTGCCGGAGTGACAGAAACCTGAACCCCAGTTTGCACGCTTTTGCATAAGGGAATAATGGATCCTCGATCGTATTGCTATGGTTAGGCTTTTGCCTTAAATTCTATCTTGTATTTGCGGATGCTTGCAAGGTGTTTAATCATAAGAGTGCATTCATCTTAGTCTAGAGAGTGCACTAGCATAGATCCACCCACCAATACTTATCAACACATAACATAGTATCGATACCGAATATGACGAAAGCACATGACTGCCTCTCCCGTGTGTCCTCAAGAACGCTTAGTCTTTATAAGTTCAGTTGCTAGGCCTCTCCTTTGCTAAGAAAGGATTGGGCCACTTGTTACTCTCAGTATATTTTACATTACTTGCCTTTACATTCCTGTTGCTTATATCGAGAAAACCCCTAAAAGTTATCTTTCAGTGCTTGTAGTAATTTCTTGCTCAGAATCGCTTATCAATACCTTCTGCTCCTCGTTGGGTTCGACACTCTTACTTATCGAAAACGCTGCAACAGATCCCTTACGGTCGAGGGTCATCACCTGCTACTGGATATACTATGGATGATCTTAAGGGCATTAGTCCCACTTTATGCGAACACAAGAGAAAGTTGGAAGAGGACGCGAAACCGATTATCGATCATCAACGATGGTTAAATCCTAAGATGAAAGAAGTGGTAAGGAAGGAAATACTAAAGCTTCTAGAAGCAGGTACAATTTATCCAGTTGCTGATAGCCAGTGGGTAATCCTGTCCATTGTGTCCCTAAGAAGGGAGGTATTACTATAGTTCCTAATGATAAAGATGAATTGACCCCGCAAAGAATTGTTACATGTTATAGGATGGTAATTGATTTCCGAAAATTAAATAAAGCCACTAAGAAAGATCATTACCCTTTGCCTTTTATTGATCAAATGCTAGAAAGGTTATCCAAACATACTCATTTTTGCTTTCTAGATGGATATTTTGGGTTCTCTCAAATACCTGTGTCAAAAGGGGATCAAGAAAAGACCACTTTTACTTATCCCTTCGGTACCTTTGCTTATAGACATATGCCTTTTGGTTTATGTAATGCACCTACTACCTTTCAAAGATGCATGATGGCTATATTCTCTGATTTTTGTGAAAAAATTGTTGAGGTTTTCATGGATGGCTTTTTCGTTTACGGAACTTCTTTTGATGATTGCTTGAGCAACCTTGATCGAGTTTTGCATAGATGTGAAGAAACTAATCTTGTCTTGAATTGGGAAAAGTGTCACTTTATGGTTAATGAAGGCATTGTTTTGGGTCATAAAATTTCTGAAAGAGGTATTGAAGTTGATAAAGCTAAAGTTGATGCTATTGAAAAGATGTCGTGTCCCAAGGACATCAAAGGTATAAGAAGTTTCCTTGGTCATGCCGGGTTTTATAGGAGGTTCATTAAGGACTTCTCCAAAATCTCTAGGCCTCTGACTAATCTCTTACAAAAAGATGTTCCTTTTGTCTTTGATGATGATTGTGTAGAAGCATTTGAAGTACTTTAGAAAGCATTGATCTCTGCACCTATTGTCCTGCCTCCCGACTGGAATTTACCCTTTGAGATTATGTGCGATGCTAGTGATTATGTTGTAGGTGATGTTCTAGGACAAAAAGTTGATAAGAATTTGAATGTTATCCAATATGCTAGTAAAATTCTAGACGGTGCATTATGCTACTACTAAGAAGGAGCTTTTAGTAGTCGTATTTGCTTGTGATAAGTTTAGACCTTATATTGTTGATTCTAAAGTAACTATTCACACTGATCATGCTGCTATTAAATATCTTATGGAAAAGAAAGATGCTAAACCTAGACTTATTAGATGGGTTCTCCTCCTGCAAGAATTTGATTTGCATATTACTGATAGAAAGGGAGCCGAGAACCCTGTTGCAGACAACTCGTCTAGGTTAGAGAATATTCTTGATGACCCACTACCTATTGATGATAGCTTTCCTGATGAACAATTAGCTGTCATAAATGCTTCTCGTACTGCTCCATGGTATGCTGATTATGCTAATTACATTGTTGCTAAGTTTATACCACCTAGTTTCACATACCAACAAAAGAAAAAGTTCTTTTATGATTTAAGACATTACTTCTGGAATGACCCGCACCTTTATGAAGAAGGAGTAGATGGTATTATTAGACGTTGTGTACCTGAGCATGAACATGAACATATCCTACGCAAGTGTCACTCCGAAGCTTATGGAGGACACCATGCTGGAGATATAACTGCACATAAGGTACTGCAATCTGGTTTTTATTGGCCCACTCTCTTCAAGGATGCCTGTAAGTTTGTCTTATCTTGTGATGAATGCTAAAGATTTGGCAATATTAGTAGACTTCAAGAAATGCCTATGAATTATTCACTTGTTATTGAACCATTTGATGTCTAGGGCTTTGATTATATGGGACAGTTTCCTTCCTCTAATGGGTATACACATATTTTAGTTGATGTTGATTACGTTACTAAGTGGGTAGAAGCTATTCCAACTAGTAGTGCAGATCACAACACCTCTATTAAGATGCTTAAAGAAGTTATTTTTCCGAGGTTTGGAGTCCCTAGATACTTAATGACTGATGGTGGTTCACACTTTATTCATGGTGCTTTCCGTAAATTGCTGGCTAAGTATGATGTTAATCATAGAATTGCATCCCCTTACCACCCACAGTCTAGTGGTCAAGTAGAATTAAGTAACAAAGAGCTGAAATTAATTTTGCAAAAGACTGTAAATAGGTCTAGAAAGAATTGGTCCAAAAAACTTGATGATGCATTATGGGCCTATAGAACTGCATACAAAAATCCTATGGGTATGTGTCCGTATAAAATGGTTTATGGAAAAGCATGTCACTTACCTCTCGAACTAGAACATAAGGCGTATTGGGCTATTAAAGAGCTCAAATATGATTTCAAGCTTGCCAGTGAGAAGAGGTTATTTGACATTAGCTCGCTCGACGAATGGAGAACCCAAGCCTATGAGAATGCCAAGCTGTTTAAAGAAAAAGTTAAAAGATGGCATGACAAAAGGATACAAAATTGTGAGTTTAACGCAGGTGATTATGTATTGCAATACAACTCTCGTTTAAGATTTTTTGCAAGAAAACTTCTCTCTAAATGGGAAGGTCCTTACGTTATTGAGGAGGTCTATCGTTCAGGTGCCATTAAAATCAACAACTTCGAAGGCACAAATCCGAAGGTGGTGAATGGTCAAAGAATCAAACATTATTTCTCAGGTAACCCTATAAATGTTGAAACCAATGTTATTGAAACCGTAACCTCGGAGGAATACATAAGGGACACTTTCCAGAATGATTCAGACTCCGAAAAGGAAGAGGTATGTGGTACGGTAAGTAAATCGACTCCAAAATAGTTCTAATGGCAAGTTTTCTCCGTTTTGGAATATTTAGAAAAATAGAAAAATAAGAGGCAGTCCGGAAAGGACACGAGGCGTCCACGAGGGTGGAGGGCGCGCCCCCTACCTCGTGGTCACCTCGTGTTCCTCCCGGACTCCGATTTCTTGCACGTTACTTTTTTGGTCGGTACAAAATCATTATATATTCTCCCAAAGGTTTTGACCACCGTATCACGCCAAAATCCTCTGTTTTCGTTTCGAGCTGTTGTTTCTGACAGATCTAGATCATCATGGCATCTTCCAGCACCCCAAGGACAAGTTCTTCGAGAAGGTCATTAACCCCTACCTCGCGGAGGTGCTGCAACACCCTCAAACCATCGAGGTGCGTGAGGGGGTGTTGCACATCCGCGATGTTGCGGGACCAAGGAGGATCGGAAGTGTGGAAACAAGACTCGAAGCAATGAAGCCCACATACTCGATTACAAAGATAAAGATCATAAAGCAAAACTGGACTCGATTACAAAGATAAGGATCATAAAGCCGTTGAGTCCTCGTTCCACCATACCTTTGTAATCGAGTCCATGAGCTATATATAATAAAGATTAGTTTTGAGTCAAGGGCTTTATTTTTTTGCTATGGTCATGAGAGAACAAAAGAAAATATAAAAAGTATCAAAGAGATCATATTGATCTTATGGAAGATAATGACTTCACATATAAAGAGTATGATGAATAAAAGTTGTTGAGAGTTGACAAACAAAGTTTTGGTCATTGTTGCAATTAATAGGAAGTAATAAAGAAAGAGAAGTTTTCACATACAAATATACTATGTTGGACATCTTTTATGATTGTGAGCACTCATTAAAATATGACATGCTAAAGAGTTGATGTTGGACAAGGAAGACAACATAATGGGTTATGTCTTATTATATCCGAAATAAAGTATATTGTCATGGATCATCCAACATGTTGAGCTTGCCTTTCCCCCTCATGCTAGCCAAACTCCTTGCACCAAGTAGATATACTACTTGTCCTTCCATACATCCTTAAACCCAGTTTTGCCATGAGAGTCCACCATACCTACCTATGGATTGAATAAGATCCTTCAAGTAAGTTGTCATTGTTGCAACTCTCTAAAATATGTATGATCTATTAGTGTGGAGAAAATAAGCATTATACGATCTTGTGATATGGAGGTAATAAAAGCGACGGACTACATAATAAAGGTCCCTATCACAAGTGGCAATATAAAGTGACGTTCTTTTGCGCTAAGATTTTGTACATCCAACAATAAAAGCACATGACAACCTCTGCTTCCCTCTGTGAAGGGCCTATCTTTTGTTCTTACCTTGTAAGAGTCAAGGTGATCTTCACATTTCCTTTTTACATTTTATCCTTTGGTAAGCACATTATGTTGGAAATATCGTGATATATATACCCACTTGGATGTAAGTTATCATGATCTATTACTGTTGACATTACCCTTGAGGTAAAAGGTTGGGAGGCAACACTATAAGCCCCTATCTTTCTCTGTGTCCGATTAAAACTCTATACCCATAAGTATTGCGTGAGTGTGAGCAATTGTGAAAGACTAAATGATAGTTGAGTATGTGGACTTGCTGAAAAGCTCTTATTTTGACTCTTTCCGATGTTACGATAAATTGCAATTGCTTCAATGACCGAGATCATAGTTTGTTAGTTTTCAATGAAATTTCTGATTCATACTTGACATTGTGAATATATTGTTACTTTAGCATAAGAGTCATATGACAATATATATATATATGTGTTGCTGTTATAAGTTTGATGATGATGCCCTCATGTCCGTATTTTATTTTATCGACACCTCTATCTCTAAACATATGGACATATTTTTTGATATCGGCTTTCGCTTGAGAACAAGCGAGGTCTAAGCTTGGGGGAGTTGATACGTCCATTTTGCATCATGCTTTTATGTTGATATTTATTGCACTATGGGCTGTTATTACACGTTATGTCACAATACTTATGCCTTTTCTCTCTTATTTTACAAGGTTTACATGAAGAGGGAGAATACCAGCAGCTGGAATTCTGGGCTGGAAAAGGAGCAAACATTGGAGACCTATCCTGCACGGCTCAAAAAGCCCCGAAACTCCACGAAACACCGTTTCAGAAAATATAAAAAATATCTGGCGAAAGAGATATGAGAGGGGGGCCACCACCTGTCCACGAGGGTGGGGGGCGCGCCCCCTACCTCATGGGCCACTTGGTGACTCCCCGATGCCCATCTTCTGCTATATGAGGTGTTTTGACCTGGAAAAAAAATCATAAGGAGGCTTTCGGGACAAAGCGCCGCCGTCTCGAGGCGGAACCTTGGCGGAACCAATCTAGGGCTTCGGCAGAGCTGTTCTGCCGGGGACACTTCCCTCCGGGAGGGGGAAATCATCGCCATCGTCATCACCAACAACTCTACCATCTTGGCGAGGGTTATCTTCATCAACATCTTCACCAGCACCATCTCCTCTCAAACCCTAGTTCATCTCTTGTATCCAATCTTTGTACCAAAACCTCAGATTGGTACGTGTAGGTTGCTAGTAGTGTTGATTACTCCATGTACTTGATGCTAGTTGGTTTACTTGGTGGAAGATCATATGTTCAAATCCATTATGCATATTAATAACCCTCTGATTATGAACATGAATATGCTTTGTGAGTAGTTACGTTTGTTCCTGAGGACATGGGAGAAGTCTTGCTATAAGTAGTCATGTGAATTTGGTATTCGTTCGATATTTTGATAAGATGTATGTTGTCTTTTCCTCTAGCGGTGTCATGTGAACGTCGACTACATGACACTTCACCATTGCTTGGGCCCAGAGGAAGGCATTGGGAAGTAATAAGTAGATGATGGGTTGCTAGAGTGACATAAGCTTAAACCCTAGTTTATGCGTTGCTTCGTAAGGGGCTGATTTGGATCCATATGTTTCATGCTATGGTTAGGTTTACCTTAATACTTCTTTTATAGTTGCGGATGCTTGAAATAGAGGTTAATCATAAGTGGGATGCTTGTCCAAGTAAGGGCAGCACCCAAGCACCGGTTCACCCACATACCAAATTATCAAAGTAACGAACGCGAATTATATGAGCGTGATGAAAACTAGCTTGATGATAATTCCCATGTGTCCTCGGGAGCGATTTCCTTCATATAAGAGTTTTTCCAGGCTTGTCCTTTGCTACAAAAAGGATTGGGCCATCTTGCTACACCTTATTTACTTTTACTATTTGTCACTTTTTACCAATTACCTTATCACAAAACTATATGTTACCGATAATTTCAGTGCTTGCAGAAAATACCTTACTGAAAACAACCTATCATTTCCTTCTGCTCCTCGTTGGGTTCGACACTCTTACTTATCGAAAGGACTATGATAGATCCCCTACACTTGTGGGTCGTCAGAGAGTGGTAAAATTTCTATGCTTATGCATCATGAAAAGAGTGATTTGTGTGATAGTTATATTGTTAAATTCATTCATGATGCTACTAAAAATTATTATGAGAGAGGAACATATGCTTGTAGGTATTGCAATAATATCAAGTTTCCTCTCTATGTGTCGAAAGTTTTGAAGTCATGCTTGTTTTGCCTTTCTATGCTAGTTGATTCTTGTTGCCATAAATTGTTTGCTCACAAAATCCCTATGCATAGGAAGTGGGTTAGACTTAAATGTGCTTGCCATGTGATTTATGATGCCCTATTTGTGTTTCAATCATTTACTTCTATGTAAGAATCATTGAAATCATCATGCCTAGCTAAGAAGGCATTAAAAAAGAGCTTGTTGGGAGATGATGACCCACAAGTATAGGGATCAATCGTAGTCCTTTCAATAAGTAAGAGTGTTGAACCCAACGAGGAGCAGAAGGAAATGACAACCGGTTTTCACCAAGGTAATATCTGCAACCACTGAAATTGTTGGTAATAGATAGTTTGATAGCAAGATAAATTGTAACAAGCAAGTAAATGGTAACAGTAAATAAAGTGCAGCAAGGTAGACCAATCCTTTTATTGGCAAAGGAAAATCCAACCGGTCTCTTATAATAAGCCAAGCGTTCTTGAGGGCGCACGAGACTTTCATCTAGCCACTTTCATCATGTTGGTTTGATTTGCATTCGCTACTTTGATAATTTAATATGTGGGTGGACCGGTGCTTGGGTGTAGTTCTTACTTGAACAAACCTCCCACTTATGATTAATCCCCTCGCAAGCATCCGCAACTACAAGAAAAGTATTAAGATAAAGTCTAACCATAACATTAAACATATGGATCCAAATCAGTCCCTTACGAAGGAGCGCATACACTAGTGTTTAAGCTTCTGTCACTCTAGTAACCCATCATCTAATAACTACTCCACAATGCATCCCCTTAGGCCCAAAGATGGTGAAGTGCCATGTAGTGGACGTTCACATGACACCACTAAGGGAATCTCAACATACATATCATCAAAATATCGAACAAATATCAAATTCACATCATTACTTGCAACATTACTTCTCCCGTGGCCTCGAGAACAAAGATAGCTAGTCACAAATGATATTCATGCTCAAGACCAGAGGGGTATTAAATAGCGTAATGGATCTGAACATATAATCTTCCACCAAATAAACCATATAGTAATCAACTACAAGATGTAATTAACACTACTAGTCACCCACATGTACCAATCTGAGATTCCGGTACAAAGATTGAACATAAGAGATGAACTACGGTTTGAGTGGAGATGATGATGTTGAATATGTTGATGAAGATTGGCCTTCCAAAGATGAGAGTGTTGTTGGTGATGACGATGGCTTCGATTTCCCCATCCGGGAGGGAAGTTCCCCCGGCGGAATCGCTCCACCGGAGGGCAAAAGTGCTCCTGCCCAAGTTCTTCCTCGAGACGGTGGCTCTCCGTCCCAGAAGTCCTCTACTTATTTGTTTCTAGGTCAAAAGACCTTATGTACCAGAAGATCGGCACCGGAGGTGGGCTGGGCTGCCCACCACCCACCAGGGCGCGCTTGGGGGGCCTGGCGCGCCCTAGTGTCTTGTGGGCACCAGGCAGCCCCCCTCTGGTGGTTATTTGCTCCAATATTTATTATATTTTCCAAAATAATTCTCCGTAAAATTTCAGCTCATTTGGAGATGTGTAGAATATGTATTTCTGACGTAGCCTTTTCAGGTCCAGAATTCCAGTTGCCGGTATTCTCCCTATTTGTGTAAACCTTGCATATTATGATAAAAAGGCATTAGAATTACCCCATATATCATTATTATGCATAAAAAGTAAAATATGATGCAAAATGGACGTATCAACTCCCCCAAGCTTACACCTCGCTTGTCCTCAAGCGAAAGCCAATATCGAAAATTATGTCCACATGTTTAGAGAGAGGGGTGTCGATAAAAACAAAATCCAGACATAGTGGCATCATGTTTATTAGTAACAGAAACAAACTTTATCATAGTACTTCATCATATAACTTCTCATGAAGTAACAATTCATCACAACATCGAAGTAAACAACATAAACCTTATTTAAAAGCAACAAACTATGTTCTCAGTCAACTTTGCAACTACAATCCATCATATTTTTATGAAGCGTCTTGTATCGGAGCCTTTTGGCAAGTCCACATACTCAATCATCATTTGGTCTTCTATGATTTCTAACACTCACATCATACATATGAGCAAAAAGTCTCACCGGACACATATACTGGAATCAGAGAATTTGCCATTAGCCAGTTCTTAGTCGTCTACTAGCTGACGGCAAAGAAGGTCTTTACCGTCTGCTTACAAAAAATAGATGTCAATGGACTGGCTGATGGTAAAGATATTATTTTCCATCAGCTAGTTCTTTGTCGTCCGCTAGCTGATGGCAAAGATTCTTTGTCGTCCGCTAGCAGACGACAAAGAGGTGGGGTAGGGTCTAGTGGAGGCCAGTGATATGTCTCCAATGTATCTATAATTTTTGATTGTTCCATGCTATTATATATTTTGTTTTGTATGTTTAATGGGCTTTATCATACACTTTTATATTATTTTTGGGACTAACCTACTAACCCAAGGCCCAGTGCAAATTGCTGTTTTTTTTGCCTATTTCAGTGTTTCACAGAAAAGGAATATCAAACGGAGTCCAAACGGAATGAAACCTTCGGGAGAGTTATTTTTGGAACCGTATCTACACACAAGACTTGGAGTACACGCGAGGGAACGAAAGAGGTGGCCACGAGGGCAGGGGGTGCGCCCAGGGGGCAGGCGTGCCCCACCCTCGTGGGCCCCCTTTGGCTCCCCCTTTGGCTCCCCCGGTGCCCCTCTTCCTCCTATATATATCCTTGTACCTGTTCCGGAACCGTAATTCCACCGCCGGAACCTTCTGTTCCCATGAGATCCCATCTTTGGGCCTGTTCCGGAGCTCCGCCGGAGGGGGATCGATCACGGAGTGCTTCTACATCAACACCATAGCCTCACCGATGAGTTGTGAGTAGTTTACCACAGACCTTCGGGTCCATAGTTATTAGCTAGATGGCTTCTTCTCTCTCTTTGGATCTCAATACAAAGTTCTCCTCGATCTTTGAGGAGATCTATTCGATGTAATCTTTTTGCGGTGTGTTTGTCCAGATCCGATGAATTGTGGGTTTATGATCAAGATTATCTATGAACAATATTGGATTCATTTCTGAAATCTTTTATGTATGATTATAATATCCTTGCAAGTCTCTTAGAATTATTGGTTTGGTTTGGCCTACTAGATCTATAGTTCTTGCAATGGGAGAAGTGCTTGGCTTTGGGTTCAATCTTGCGGTGTCCTTTCCCAGTGACAATAGGGGTAGCAAGGCACGTATTGTATTGTTTCCATCGAGGATAAAAAGATGGGGTTTATATCATATTGCTTGAGTTTATCCCTCTACATCATGTTATCTTGCTTAAGGTGTTACTCCGTTCTTATGAACTCAATACTCTAGATGCATGCTGGATAGCGGTCGATGTGTGGAGTAATAGTAGTAGATGCAGAACCATTTCAGTCCACTTGTTACGGACGTGATGCCTATATATAATGATCATGCCTAGATATTCTCATAACTATGCTCTTTTCTATCAATTGCTCGACAGTAATTTGTTCACCCACCATAGAATTCTGCTATCATGAGAGAAGCCACTAGTGAAACCTATGGCCCCTGGGTCTATCCTTGTCATATTACATTCCCGTCATCTAGCCAATTTATATCGCCGATGCTTATTTGCTTTCTTTACTTTCTGTTCTTATACCAAAAATACCAAAAATATTATCCTATCCTATCTATCAGATCTCACTCTCGTAAGTGACCGTGAAGGGATTGACAACCCCTTGTTGCGTTGGCTGCGAGGTTCTTATTTATTTGTGCATGTATGAGAGACTCGCGCATGGTCTCCTACTGGATTGATACCTTGGTTCTCAAAAACTGAGGGAAATACTTACGCTACTGTGCTGCATCATTCTTTCCTCTTTGAGGGAATACAACGCAAGCTCGAGAAGTAGCAAGAAGAATTTCTGGCGCCGTTGCCGGGGAGATCTACGCAAAATTCATATACCAAGTACCTATCACAAACCCTTATCCCCCGCATTACATTATTTGCCTCTCGTTTTCCTCTCCCCCACTTCACCCTTGCCGTTTTATTCGCCATTTTTCCGTTCACCTTTTTGTTTGCTTGTGTTGCCATGTGCCTTCTATTTGCTTGCATTTTTGCTTGCTAATCTATTGATATGGATCCACTTAAAGTGTTCTACTTGGATCATCTTCGATCCTTATATGCTCGTGCTGAAACCCCAACTAGCCTAGTCGATGGGAAATCTTTAGATGAGCATGCTCATTTTGTGCGTCACCGTTTGTTTGAAAAAGGGAGACTCTTATGGGATCAAATAAACAGATTGATGTGTTATGCTTGGAATCTTTATGAAATTTATGATTTTACTTGTTGCTCTAAGAACCCTAAAAACACCTCCCCTACCTATGTGAGTTTAATGATAATGAATTATTATCTTCTTATGCAAAGGGTGTTTATAGTTATTACGATATCGAACAAATTGAAGAATTTGTTGCTTTTAAGGGTGCTTATGAAGTTTCTTCTTTGATTGAAATGTATGATATTACTCTCTACGAATCTGAAAATTTTGACATACTTAAATATTGGTTTGAAAACTATGCTCATAATGTCTATGTAAAATAATTTATTGAAAGAATGACCGCTGCTTTGGAAGAAAATAATGATATGCATGAATCTATAGATAGTTATGATTCTGATGATTTGATTGAAATATCCCTTGATGAACATGACGTTTGCTATTCTTATGGCCATGATGCCAATATTTATGATGAATTTGCTATAGTTCCTTATGTTAAACATGAGATCGTTGCTAGTGCACCCATACTTGATAGTTCCTTTGATGAAAAGCATGATTGCAATGATGTTATTATAATTTATCTTAATGCCAATTGTGCTAATGATATGGAAAACCTCAAGCTTGGGGATGCTAGTTTTCTATGACTACTATTTGTTGCAACGATCATGATTGGGGTGATTCTTTTTATGATCTTGAAAATTTATTTAACCCCCATGATGAATTGAGATTGATAATGTTTGCAATAATATTGAAATTGGGTTTGGAACAGTGTCTACTTTATATCCCACGTATTTGGAGAATGTTTAATCTTATGAATTTTTTGATAAAAGTGGGTTTGGAGAGGTCATGACTTTAGTTAATGTTGATCCCACTATTTTGGAAGAGTGTTAACTTCGTATGCATGTGGATTGTGTTGAGAATATATTTTGTGATAGATATATTGTTGAATTTGCTTATGATCCTACATGCAATTATTATGAGAGAGGATAATATGGTTGTAGAAATCTTCATGTTACTAAATTACCTCTCTTCATGTTGAGATTGATCTTGTTTCTTTCTTCTTCCTTGCATATGTTAGATCTTGCTTGTCTTGCTAATTTGTTTTCCTATAATATGCCTATGCATAGGAAGTATGTTAGACTTAGATGTGATTTTCACATGTTTTATGATGCTCTCTTTGTGCTTCAATTCTTATCTTTCATGTGAGGATCATTGAAATCTCAAGACGATCTTAATGGCTATAAAGAAAGAGCTTGTTGGGAGGCAACCCAATTTTATTTTATTTGTTTTTGCTTCTGTTTAGGAATAAATATTGCATCTAGCTTCTGTTTAGATGTGGTTTTGTGTTTTAATTAGTGTTTGTGCCAAGTAGAACATTTGGAAAGACTTGTGTGAAGTTTATATGATCATGCTGTAGAAAACAGAAACTTTAGCGCTCACGAGATTGGTTGTCATTTTTTACTGGAGAGTGCTTTTTAGTTGATTATTTTTGCAGATGATTAATAGAAAAATTCCTCACGTCCACCAATTATTTCATTTTTTTAGAGTTACAGAAGTATTCGAAAGTTACATATTTCTACAAACTGTTCTGTTTTTGACAGATTCTGTTTTCGTGTGTTGTTTGCTTATTTTGATGAATCTATGAGTAGTATCAGGGGGTACGAATCATAGAGAAGTTGGAATACAGTAGGTTTAACACCAATATAAAAATAATGAGTTCATCACACTACCTTTGAGTGGTGGTTTGTTTTCTTATACTAACGGAGCTCACGAGATTTTTGGCTAAGTTTTGTGTTGTGAAGTTTTCAAGTTTTGAGTATGGCTTTGATGGACTATGGAACAAAGAGTGGCAAGAGCCTAAGCTTGGGCATGCCCAAGGCACCCCAAGGTAAAATTCAAGGACAACCAAAAGCCTAAGCTTGGGGATGCCCCGGGAAGGCATCCCCTCTTTCGTCTTCATCTATCGGTAACTTTACTCGGGACTATATTTTTATTCACCACATGATATGTGTTTTGCTTGGAGCGTCATGTATAATTTGAGTCTTTGCTTTTTAGTTTGCCACAATCATCCTTGATGGACACACCTTTTGAGAGAGATAAATATAATTTAGAATTTATTAGAATACTCTATATGCTTCACTTATATCTTTTGAGCTAGATAGTTTTACTCTAGTGCTTCGCTTATATCTTTTAGAGCACGGTGGTGGTTTTATTTTGTAGAAATTATTGATCTCTCATGCTTCACTTATATCTATTTGAGAGTCTTTTAGAACAGCATGGTAATGTGCTTTGGTTATAAAACTAGTCCTAATATGATAGGCATCCAAGATGGGTATAGTAAAAACTTTCATAGAAAGTGCATTGAATATTATGAGAAGTTTGATACTTGATGATTGTTTTGAGATATGCCGATGGTGATATTAGAGTCATGCTAGTAGAGTAATTGTGAATTTGAGAAATACTTGTGTTGAGGTTTGCAAGTCCCGTAGCATGCACGTATGGTAACCGTTGTGTGAAAAATTTGAAGCATGCGGTATTTCGTTGAGTGTCATCCTTTGTGTGGAGGTCGGGATCGCGCGATGGTTAACTCCTACCAACCCTTCCCCTAGGAGCATGCGTGTAGTACTTTGTTTTGATGACTTGCAGATTTTTGCAAGAAGTATGTGAGTTCTTTATGATTTATGTTGAGTCCATGGATTATACGCACTCTCACCCTTCCACCATTGCTAGCCTCTCTTGTACCGCACAACTTTCGCCGGTACCATACTCCCACCATATACCTTCCTCAAAACAGCCACCATACCTACCTATCATGGCATTTCCATAGCCATTCCGAGATATATTGCCATGCAACTTTCCACCGTTTCGTTCATATGACACGCTTCATCATTGTCATATTGCCATGCATGATCATGTAGTTGACATCGTATTCGTGGCTAGGCCACCATGCATAATTTTTCATACATGTCACTCTTGATTCATTGCACATCCTAGTACACCACCGGAAGCATTCATATAGAGTCATATTTTGTTGTAGTATCGAGTTGTAATTCAATAGAATTGTGATTATCATCATTATTAGAGCATTGTCCCAAAGAAAAAAAGGAAAAAAGAAAAAAAAGGCCAAAGAAAAAAATGGCCAAAGAAAAAAAAGGCCCAAAAAAGAAAAGAAAAAAAGAAAAAAAAAGAAAAAAAAGGGACAATGCTACTATCTTTTTCCACACTTGTGCTTCAAAGTAGCACCATGATCTTCATGATAGAGAGTCTCTATTTTGTCACTTTCATATACTAGTGGGAATTTTCATTATAGAACTTGGCTTGTATATTCCAACGACAGGCTTCCTCAAATGCCCTAGGTCTTCGTGAACTAGGAAGTTGGATGCACACCCACTTGGTTTCTTTTGTTGAGCTTTCATACATTTTAAGCTCTAGTGCATCCGTTGCATGGCAATCCCTACTCACTCACATTGATATCTATTGGTGGGCATCTCCATAGCCCATTTATACGCCTAGTTGATGTGAGACCATCTTCCTCTTTTGCCTTCTCCACAGCCACCATTCTATTCCACATAGTGCTATGTCCATGGCTCACGCTCATATATTGCGTGAAAGTTGAAAAAGTTTGAAAAAATTAAAGTATGAAACAAATGCTTGGTTGAAACCGGGGTTGTGCATGATTTGAGTATTTTGTGTGACGAAGATGGAGCATAACCAAACTATATGATTTTGTAGGGATGAACTTTCTTTGGCCATGTTATTTTGAGAAGACATGATTGCTTTGTTAGTATGCTTGAAGTATTATTATTCTTATGTCAATATAGACTTTTGTCTTGAATCTTTCGGATCTGAATATTCATGCCACAATAAAGAAAATTACATTGAGAATTATGGGTAGCATTCCACATCAAAAATTCTGTTTTTTATCATTTACCTACTCGAGGACGAGCAGGAATTAAGCTTGGGGATGCTTGATACGTCTCCAACGTATCTATAATTTTTGATTGTTCCATGCTATTGTATATCCTGTTTTGGATGTTTAATGGGCTTTATTATACACTTTTATATTATTTTTGGGACTAACCTACTAACCCAAGGCCCAGTGCAAATTGTTGTTTTTTGCCTATTTGAGTGTTTCGGAGAAAAGGAATATCAAACGGAGTCCAAACAGAATGAAACCTTCGGGAGAGTTATTTTTGGAACCGTATCTACACAGAACACTTGGAGTACACGCGAGGGAATGAAAGAGGTGGCCACGAGGGCAGGGGCGCGCCCAGGGGGGGCATGCGCGCCCCCCACCCTCGTGGGCCCCCTCTGGCTCCTTCGGTGCCCCTCTTCCTCCTATATATATCCTTGTACCCTGAAAACATCGAGGCAACAGACGAAACCCTAATTCCACCGCTGTAACCTTCTGTTCCTGTGAGATCCCATCTTGGGGCCTGTTCCAGAGCTCCGCTGGAGGGGGTTCAATCACGGAGTGCTTGTGACACCCGAGACCGATGCGCCAGGTGTCAGCCAGTTATTTGATGTCGTTGCCATGTCATCTGCTTGCGTGTTGCATTTTTCCATGTCAGCATCTGCATTGCATCCTCATGTTTTCAAAACTTGCATCCGTTCGAGACCGCCCACCCTTTCCATTGTTCGTTCTGAGCCCAGACACACTTGCACGCGCCTGCGGCACCCCTGAATATTTATTTTATGAGTGGCCGGAAAATGTTCTCGGAATGGGATGAAACTTGGCGTGTGGTATTATTATAGCACAGGTAGACCGCATGTCCATTTTCGTCGCATTCGGAGCACGTTTGATAGCCCAACCGTTAAATATAGCGGCACTAGTCGTCGGACAAAACGTCGGACGTTTTCGGTATTCGGAAACCCCGCAGGCCTCTCTCTCCCTCTCTTCACAGCCCACTACCACCCTCTAGGCCCATCCTACTCCCCCTCCGCTCCGGGCCGTCAGATCGTGATCCGAGCATCCGGAACGGCCCCAAAAACCCTCTAACCTAGCCCCCTGCCTATTTAAGCACCTCCCCCATGCCAAAAATGGCCTAAACCTATCCTAACCCTAGCCCCTAGCCTTCTCCCTCGGATCCGGCGCCTCCACCCCCACCCTCCACTTGGCTCCGCCGCCAGCCGCCGCTCTGACCTATCCCGCGAAGCCACGTGGCCTCTGCCCTGCTCCCACCGCCGCCATCCCGCCAGGCCCACGGGAAGCCGCCCCGGGCCGCGACCGGGCCGCGCCGGGCCCGAGCGCCCCGCGCCCGCCTGGCTCTCGCCCGAGCCCCTCCACTCCTCTCTGCCATGCCCCGCGCCGCCACCGCCTGTGCACGGCTCCGCCGCCGCCATCCGTCCTCCCGTCGGTCCCCGCCGCCGCAGATGAGTGCCGTCGCCCGCCTCCCTTCTTCCCACGTTGTGTCCAGAGTTCACACCTTGCGGTGCCCCTGCAGGCCGCCGCCCGCTGCTATCGAACCTCGCCGCCGGGACCGACCTAGAGCTCGTCGGCGACTCCTCCCGCCTAGATCCAGCACCGCCAGGGGCCTGCCGGCCAGATCCGGCCGGGATCCGCAGGGATCCACCAGCTCGCGGCCTCCTCCGACCTTCTCCGCCTCGCCGCGCCGGCCTCCTCCCGTCGTCCTCACCGCAGCTGCCGTCGGATCCGACCGGATCAAGCCGGGGGCGACCAAATCCGCCCCGCCCCGGCCCTCTCCGGTGCCCCCAGCTCCAGATCCGCTGCCGCCGTGCCTCGGGGCCTCGCCGGCCGCGCCAGCCGGGCCGGACATGTCCGCCCTCCCCTCGCCCTGTGACCCTGACCGGTGGGCCCGAGATCCCAGCCGGTGGACATGCCGTTGCATCCGGACAGTGTCCAGTCAAGACCCCCCTCCCGGGTTTTTTTTCCAAGTCCTTTTTTGTCTTAAAAATGTCGCATACTTTGCTTGAGGATAACCTTTTGTGTGTATGTCCAAATTGAGCATATGATATGTCCAAATATTCATTGTGATATGCTCTTCATTTTGTTCCACCGTGGCATGCTTTTTTGAGTTCATCATGATGCCCCAATCATCGTTGCAAGAGTGCTATATGTTTAAAACTGTTGGTAACTGTAATTTTGTTGCATGCTTGTGGTGATGATAACTTTGTGCATGTTGGTCCAAATGGAGTGTGTGATATGTCAAAACGTTCATTGTGAAATGCTCTACATGGTGGTTGCTGTAGCATTCATGTTAGGTGCCATATTGCCATTTTAATCTTTGTTGCAAAAGTGCATGTGGCTGTTTAGTGCTGAAACTTGTTGTTGGATGCTGTTTTGACTTGTTCATAGCTATTTGTGTGTTTGTCTTTTATGCCACATGTCAGTATGTTTTGGAAGCAAAATCATGCCATCTTTGCTGTGGTGCAATCCACTTTTCATGATATGCCTTTTGGTGTTTGCAAAAAGATTGTAAAGTAGCCTACTCGCTGATGTTGTTTTCTAGGACTTGTTGAAAAACTGCTAAGTCTGAAACTGTTAAACCTGATGCCATGTTTGCTTGATGCCTCACTCAAATCCATGTATGTTCTAGTATTCCCAATGATCATGTCTTGTTGTCCATGTTATGCTCTATCCATCCATGCCCGTGTTTGCATATATGCCCTGCTGTAGCTTATTTATTTCTTGCTCTCAAGTTGCTATAAATGTACCTGTCAGACTGTTACCAGCATGATCATTTGGTGAATCTTGTTGTTATTGATCCATGCCTCCTATGGAGTTGTTCCAATGGAGTTGTTTGATGTATGCTATGTCTATTACATGTCCATGATCTTTATATACTTAGTAGAGTTGGTATGCTTGTTGTTTTGTGCCTCTGAAGGCAGCATCGTGATGATGTTTTTGCCTTCCCAGATTTTGACCAAGTCTGGATAAATTTATTGCAACTTGCCATGCTTGTTTAATTGTGTTCCAGCAAGTTTTTGGGTGTGCTCTAAGTTCATGCTTGTTAAGTATCATATCTATTTCATATCCACGCCTCTTGTTATCTTGTTTGGTGATGTAGCATATATATACCTTGTTCCAAAGTTGCTATGTTGCTGAATTTGGACAGCTTGTTGTTATATCTTGTTGCATGTGTATGTGTTGAACTGTTGCTCTGTTTTGAGCGTGTCCTATATGAAACTTGTGTGTTTTTGCATGTAGAAGCATAATATCTTGTTGTTTACATGCTCGGAATGTGTTTGCTTGTTGTTTGGATGCATCTTGCATATTTGCCATGCTTGTCTTGTTTTGCTCATATCTTCTAGGCCGTAGCTCCGAATTAAATAAACTTGATATGTAACTTGACTAGAATTTTGAGTAGATCATCATGGTGCATGTTAACTTGCTGTTTAACAACTTGAACTTAAGGTTTGTTCAGATCTGGACCAATTACGAAATGTGCATATGAGGACTTGCCGGAATTGATATATGTTGATTCCGGCCTCGTTTAAACTTGCCTTGTTGTGATGTTCTTGTGTGCTTCATCCCTTGCCATGAATTGCAAAATATAGACTTGTATTTCATCATTACTTGGTTTAGCCTCTTATCATGCTCTTCAGTGGTGTGTTTACCTTGTTGTGTGCATCTTCTCGCTAGTTCTTATTCTGTTGCGATCGTGAGGATTCGTTTGACTACACGTGGTTCGTCTTCAAGGCTTCTTCTTCGTCTTATTCATGGACTCATTCTTCTTCCTTGCGGGATCTTAGGCAAGATGACCATCATCTTTGATACCTTTACTATCATTGCCATACTAGTTGTCTCGATGCTATCGTTATATGTCGCGCTACCTATCTTTTGTCAGCCTCTCCTTGTTGCCATGAAACCTCTAACCTTTCACACCTTCCCAGCAAACCGTTTTTTGGCTATGTTACCCGCTTGCTCAGCCCCTCTTATAGCGTTGTTAGTTGCAGGTGGAGATGAAGATTGCTCCATGTTGGAGCTGGACGGTGTTGGTATATCACAATATATCTTATATATATTAACACACCTATATACTTGGCAATGGGTGGAAGGCTTGGCCTTTTGCTCGGTGTTTTGTTCCACTCATGCCACCTTAGGAGCAGATAAACCGGCGTTATGTTCCTTGATTTTGCGTTCCTAACGTGGTTGGGTATATGGGGACCCCTTGACAGTTCGTCTTTGAATAAAACTCCTCCAACAAGGCCCAACATTGGTTTTATTTGCAACATAATAAAAACTTAATTAATTAATTAATTAATTGCATAGGGAGTTAGCGCTACCCGAGGATTCTTCTACATACAGGGGGCAGTGCTGATGGTGTTGGTCCCAAACGGGCATACTGTGGGCCCACCACGGAGAAACTCGAGGATTGGCTCCCATAGGCTTTCCCATCCGGTTGTGGCCTGAGACGAGATACGCGCGGCTACTATCAGGGTGTCGGCACACCGGAAGGTCTTGCTGGACTTGTTTTACCATTGTCGAAATGTCTTGTGCACCAGGAATTCCGAGTCTGATCGGGCCTTCCCTAAGATAAGGGGTAATATTATTATTATCTCTGCTGATCGTGAGAGCTTGTGATGGGCTAAGTTGGGACACCCCTGCAGGGTTATGATCTTTTGAAAGCCGTGCCTGCGGTTATGTGGCAGATTGTAATTTGTTAATGTCCAGTTGTAGAAAACTTGACAGATGATCCGAAGTAAAACACACGAACCGTGTGAGTAACCGTGACCGTCTCTTTTCACTTTGAGAAGAGAACACGGTGGGGTTATGTTTGACTCGTAGGTAGATCAGGATCTTTAGCGATCACTACTAGTTTGCGACCGCTTGCGTAGATGCTCATCTTATTCTTGTACTCGTAAGTTAGCTACCATATTTATGCTTAGCCGCTGCTGCAACCTCACCACTTAAACCTCTTCCTACCCATTAAGCTTAGCTAGTCTTGATACCCATGGTTATGGGATTGCTGAGTCCTCGTGGCTCACAGATACTACAACAACAGTTGCAGGTGCAGGTTTCCAATGACTTGACGCGAGAGCGATGTCTTTTGTGTTGGAGTTCTTTCTTCTTCTTCTTCGTCAGTCTTGGGTTAGGTTCCGGGTCGGCAGCCTGGGATAGCAGATGGATGTCGTTGTGTTTTCATGTTTGCATTCGTAGTAGGATGCCTTTTATTGATGTTGTTGTATTCATGTGACTTGTATGAATTGTTGTATCCTCCCATGTATGTGTGTAATGGTACGATGTAATGATATCCATCTTGCTAAGCGCCCGAAATGCGGTTGTGCCCCAATCACGTATGTGTCACGTGATCGGGATAGAATCGCATCTTGGGCCTAACAAGTTGGTATCAAAGCCTCGACCGACCATAGGAGCCCCCTTGATTGATCGTAGCTTGGCCGTTGTCGAGTCTAGCAAGAACTTTTTTGGAGTCTAGTTATATCAGAGAGTAGGAATTCTTTTTACTCCTCAGCCCCTTCGTCGCTCTGGTGAGGAATCTTGACGTAGTTGTTTTGAATTACTTCTCTTCCCCTTCAATTTTTTTTTAGGATCACGTGGTTACTTTTCCGATCGTTGCGATGTCAGTTTTTTTCATCCGGTGCATCTCTCGTCAAGTGGATTCGACCTCTTCTTCTTTACAAGTTCAACCCTTAGTTCTTTTCAACCGGCGGTGTTTTCCTCGTCCGAAATGGACTTTCTTTTTCCCACCCGCCCACCCTTTTTGCTTCTCAGAGTCAGAGTCCTTAATCGAGTATCCATCCTACTCGTTTGAAGTCTTTGCTTTCTTTCATCAACTGTTTCAACTGGTGAATTCTCATCTCTTTTCTTGTCCGGTGTTTTCAATTCAAGTTTTCGATGTTGATCTTATTCTTTTCCATTGCTCAAGATTTTTTTCCTTCTCTCGTTCGCCTCTCGCCATTTAATTGTTCCGGAGTTCCGAAGACATTCCAGGAGATTTGTCTGTGTTCTAATTTATACGAGGTTTTCACCTCATTCGAGTTTTTCAATCGTTCTGGTGCATCATCTC
Source organism: Secale cereale (assembly GCA_902687465.1). NCBI lineage: Eukaryota > Viridiplantae > Streptophyta > Magnoliopsida > Poales > Poaceae > Secale > Secale cereale. The sequence goes on along the minus strand of LR738709.1, from coordinate 131,690,614 downwards.
CTTTTAAATCCATCCAACGGTGTTTTCTCTTCGGTGGGCTCATAACCCACAAGTCTTTTCCCAGGATCTTACATGACTCTTCTAATTTTCCTAGAGTATTCCCACATTCTTTACAAAGTGTGACGTAAGTATGGATTACATCTGTCATGTGCCTTCTTCAAGATCGCTTTTAATTCTTTTCATCGTTGGTTCAATCTTTCTTCTTTTCATTCTTATGGAGTATTTCATGAATTATTTTCTTTGTGTTCCTCTGAAGGCCATCATTTCAGAAGATTTCTTCGTTCTAAGTTTTCAAATTCGTCCTCCAAAAAATTCTTCATTGACGCCTCTTCGTTCGTCTCACATTCGTCCGGTGCTTTGTTCAAGTATTCTTTAATCAGTTCGCGATCTCTTCATTCTCTTGTATCTAAATTCCCCAAGTGCTTTATTCTTCCCGGCGATTCATTCTCTTGTATTCACTCGATTTTAATTCTTCTCGATGGCTTGTTCTTTATCATCACTCGATTTTAATTCTTCCCGGTGGTTCGTCCCTTTTCATCACTCGGTTTCAATTCTTACGGTGGTTCGCTCAAGAGTTCTTTTCCGGTGTTATCATATCAATCAAAACATTTTATTCCAATCCTACTAGTGTTTCATGAAGATTTTCGCAAGTTCGCAAGATATCCCTCTTTAATCATTTCATCATGAATAAGTAGTATGCAAATCCATTGCTTCTCATCAATTTATTGATGGAGGATAAGCATAACATAATTCTTATTCATTCTCGTCAAGTTGATTTATTCCTTCCTTCAGAGTTTATCATTGATGAATAAATCCTAGTTCCAAGTGCTTTCATCTTTTCTTTCCGGAGTTCAAAGTTTTCTCGGCTATCTCGTCGGTACCTCCATCTAAATCATCGGAAGACCTTATTCGTATTCTTTTTATCTCATCATCCTTTTCATTACCAGGGTTCTTCATGGTGGTTCTTCATCATTTAATCATTCTTCATATGTTCATCATAATTCTTGTGGATCAGCTCAAGTATTCCTATTCTTCTTGCACCTCGAGATGCAATTAATTCTCCGTATTCTTTTGAAGTGGAGTTTTGCATTCTTCATTCTTCTTAGCTCATCAATATTTTTGGTTGCGGCATAATCCACCTCAAGTTTTGGGATGAATTCTATAAGTCCATAACAAGATTATTCTTTTTTTGTTGATTCTCTCAACAACTCTGTTCAAGCCTTCTTTTGATAATTCTCTTTCAAATTCATTCGTGATGGAAGTTGTAATTTTCTATTTCGTTCTTTTCATCCAACTCTTTCAATTCTCCCGGAGGCAATTGTGTTATTCCTTCTTCTCGAGTTTATGTTCTATCCCATCCATTTTTCAGCCGGAGTGCTGCCCGAATTACTTCGTTCAAATTCCTTTTCTATCTCTTTTAACTGGAGTGGTTTAATTTCTCTCTTGTTTAACGAAGTCTTTGCAACTTCGTTCATCTCCGTTGTATCCTTTCTTCAAATTGTTAAACCTCTCAAGGTTCTTTGGTTTCACCTTCTTCCTTTTTCTCTTCCGTCTTGTTCCTAAGATCTCGGGACGAGATCTCTTGTTAGTAGGGGAGTGTCGTGACACCCCGAGACTGATGCGCCAGGTGTCAGCCAGTTATTCGCTGTCGTTGCCATGTCATCTTCTTGCGTGTTGAATTTTGCCATGTCAGCATCTGCATTGCATCCTCATGTTTTCAAAACTTGCATCCGTTCGAGTCCGCTCACCCTTTCCGTTGTCCGTTCTGAGCCCAGACACACTTGCACGCGGCCGCGGCACCCCCGAATATTTATTTTATGAGTGGCCGAAAAATGTTCTCGGAATGGGATGAAACTTGGCGTGTGGTATTATTATAGCATAGGTAGACCGCATGTCAATTTTCGTCGCATTCAGAGCTCGTTTGATAGCCCAACCGTTAAATATAGCGGCACTAGTCGCCGGACAAAACGTCGGACGTTTTCGGTATCCGGAAACCCGGCGGGCCTCTCTCTCCCTCTCTTCACAGCCCACTACCACCCTCTAGGCCCAGCATACTCCCCCTCCGCTCTCGGCCGTTAGATCGTGATCCAAGCGTCCGGAACGGCCCCAAAACACTCTAACCTAGCCCCCTGCCTATTTAAGCACCCCCATGCCAAAAATGGCCTAAACCTATCCTAACCCTAGCCCCTAGCCTTCTCCCTCGGATCCGGCGCCTCCACCTCCCCCCTCCACTTGGCTCTGCCGCCAGCCGCCGCTCTGACCTATCCCGCGAAACCACATGGCCTATGCCCTGCTCCCACCGCCGCCAGCCCGCCAGGCTCGCGGGAAGCCGCCCCGGGCCGCGACCGGGCACGAGCGCCCCGCGCCCGCCTGGCTCTCGCCCGAGCCCCTCCGCTCTTCCCCGCCATGCCCCGTGCCGCCGCCGTCGTCCGCCCTCCCGTCGGTCCCCGCCGCCGCAGATGAGTGCCGCCGCCCACCTCCCTTCTTCCCCCGTCGTCCTCGCCGCAGCTGCCGCCGGATCCGGCCGGATCGGGCCGGGGGCGACCAGATCCGCCCCGCCCCGGCCCTCTCCGGTGCCCCCAGCTCCAGATCCGCCGCCGCCGTGCCTCGGGGCCTCACCGGTCGCGCTAGCCCGGCCGAACATGTCCGGCTGGGCCGGACATGTCCACCCTCCCCTCGCCCCGTGACCCTGACCGGTGGGCCCGAGCTCCCAGCCGGTGGACATGTCCGTTTCATCCAGACAGTGTCTAGTCAAGGCCTCCCTTGCGAGGTTGTTTTTTTCTAAGTCCTTTTTCTGTCTTAAAAATGTTGCATACTTTGTTTGAGGACAACCTTTTGTGTGTATGTCCAAATTGAGCATATGATATGTCCAAATGTTCGTTGTGATATGCTCTTCATTTTGTTCCACTATGGCATGCTTGTTTGAGAACATCTTGATACCCTAATCATCGTTGCAAGAGTGCTATATGTTTACAACTACTGCTAACTGTAATTTTGTTGCATGCTTGTGGTGATGATAACTTTGTGCATGTTGGTCCAAATGGAGTGTGTGATATGTCAAAACATTCATTGTGAAATGCTCTACATGATGGTTGCTGTAGCATTCATGTTAGGTGCCATATTGCCATGTTAATCTCTGTCGCAAAAGTGCATGTGGCTGTTAAGTGCTGAAACTTGTTGTGAGATGTTGTTTTGACTTGTTCATAGCTATTGGTGTGTTTGTCTTTTATGCCACATGTCAATATGTTTTAGAAGCAAAATCATGCCATCTTTGCTGTGGTGCAATCCACTTTTCATGATATGCCTTTTGGTGTTTGCAACAAGCTTGTAAAGTAGCCTACTCGCTGATGTTGTTTTCTAGGACTTGTTGAAAAACTGTTAAGTCTGAAACTGTTAAACCTGATGCCATGTTTGCTTGATGCCTCACTCAAATCCATGCATGTTCTAGTATGCCCAATGATCATGTCTTGTTGTCCATGTTATGCTCTATCCATCCATGCCCTTGTTTGCATATATGCCCTGCTGTAGCTTATTTATTTCTTGCTCTCAAGTTGCTATAAATGTACCTGTCAGACTGTTATCAGCATGATCAATTTGGTGAAGCTTGTTGTTATTGATCCATGCCTCCTATGGAGTTGTTTGATGTATGCTATGTCTATTACATGTCCATGATCTTTATATACTTAGTAGAGTTGGTATGCTAGTTGTTTTGTGCCTCCAAAGGCAGCATCGTGATGATGTTTTTGCCTTCCCAGATTTTGACTAAGTCTGGATAAATTTATTGCAACTTGCCATGCTTGTTTAATTGTGTTCCAACAAGTTTTTGGGTGTGCTCTAAGTTAATGCTTGTTAAGTATCATGTCTATTTCACATCCATGCCTCTTGTTATCATGTTTGGTGCTGTAGCATATATATACCTTGCTCCAAAGTTGCTATGTTGCTGAATTTGGACAGCTTATTGTTATATCTTGTTGCATGTGTATGTGTTGAACCGTTGCTCCGTTTTGAGCGTGTCCTATATGAAACTTGTGTGTTTTTGCATGTAGAAGCATAATATATTGTTGTTTACATGCTTGGAATGTGTTTGCTTGTTGTTTGGATGCATCTTGCATATTTGCCATGCTTGTCTTGTTTTGCTCATATCTTCTAGGCCGTAGCTCCGAATTAAATAAACTTGATATGTAACTTGACTAGAATTTTGAGTAGATCATCATGGTGCATGTTAACTTGCTGTTTAACAACTTGAACTTAAGGTTTGTTCAGATCTGGACCAATTACGAAATGTGCATATGAGGACTTACCGGAATTATTATATGTTGATTCCGGCCTCATTTAAACTTGCCTTGTTGTGATGTTCTTGTGTGCTTCATCCATTGCCATGAATTGCGTCATATAGACTTGTCTTGCATCATTACTTGGTTGAGCCTCTTGTCATGCTCTTGAGTTGTGTGTTTACCTTGTTGTGTGCTTCTTCTCGCTAGTTCTTATTCCGTTGCGATCGTGAGGATTCGTTTGACTACACGTGGTTCGTCTTCAAGGCTTCTTCTTCGTCTTCTTCATGGACTCATTCTTCTTCCTTGCGGGATCTCAGGCAAGATGACCATCACCTTGGGTACCTTTACTATCATTCCCATGCTAGTTGTCTCGATGCTATTGTTATATGTCGCGCTACCTATCTTTTGTCAGCCTCTCCTTGTTGCCATGAAACCTCTAGCCTTTCACACCTTCCCAGCAAACCGTTGTTTGGCTATGTTACCCGCTTGCTCAGCCCCTCTTATAGCGTTGTTAGTTGCAGGTGGAGATGAAGATTGCTCCATGTTGGAGCTGGACGGTGTTGGAATATCACAATATATCTTATATATATTAACACACCTATATACTTGGCAATGGGTGGAAGGCTTGGCCTTTTGCTCGGTGTTTTTTTCCACTCATGCCACCTTAGGAGCCGATAAACCGGCGTTATGTTCCATGATTTTGCGTTCCTAACGCGGTTGGGTATATGGGGACCCCTTGACAGTTCGTCTTTGAATAAAACTGCTCCAGCAAGGCCCAACATTGGTTTTATTTGGAACATAATAAAAACTTAATTAATTAATTAATTGCATAGGGAGTTAGCGCTACCCGAGGATTCCTCTACATATAGGGGGGCCAGTGCTGATGGTGTTGGTCCCAAACGGGCAGACTACGGGGCCACCACGGGGAAACTCGAGGATTGGCTCATGCAGGCTTTCCCATCCGGTCATGGCCTGAGACGAGATACGCACGGCTCCTATCAGGGTGTCGGCACACAGGGAGGTCTTGCTGGACTTGTTTTACCATTGTCGAAATGTCTTGTGCACCGGGAATTCCGACTCTGATCGGGCCTTCCCTAAGATAAGGGGTAATATTATTATTATCTCTGTTGGTCGTGAGAGCTTGTGATGGGCTAAGTTGGGACACCCCTGCAGGGTTATGATCTTTCGAAAGCCATGCCCACGGTTATGTGGCAGATTGGAATTTGTTAATGTCCGGTTGTAGAAAACTTGATAGAGGATCCGAAGTAAAACACACGAACCGTGTGAGTAACCGTGATTGTCTCTTTTCACTTTGAGAAGAGAACACGGTGGGGTTATGTTTGACTCGTAGGTAGATCAGGATCTTTAGCAATCACTACTAGTCTGCGACCACTTGCGTAGATGCTCATCTTATTCTTGTACTCATAAGTTAGCCACCATATTTATGCTTAGCCGTTGCTGCAACCTCACCACTTAAACCTCTTCCTACCCATTAAGCTTTGCTAGTCTTGATACCCATGGTTATGGGATTGTTGAGTCCTCGTGGCTCACAGATACTACAAGAACAGTTGCAGGTGCAGGTTTCCGACGACTTGACGCGTGAGCGATGTCTTTTGTGTTTGAGTTCTTTCTTCTTCTTCTTCGTCAGTCTTGGGTTAGGTTCCGCGTCGGCAGCCTGGGATAGCAGATGGATGTCGTTGTGTTTTCATGTTTGCATCCGTAGTCGGATGCCTTGTATTGATGTTGTTGTATTCATGTGACTTGTATGAATTGTTGTATCCTCCCATGTATGTATGTAATGGTACGATGTAATGATATCCATCTTGCTAAGCGCCCGAAATGCGGTTGTGCCCCAATTACGTATGTGCCACGTGATCGGGTTACAATCGCATCTTGGGCCTGACAGTGCTTCTACATCAACACCATAGCCTCACCGATGAGTTGTGAGTAGTTTACCACAAACCTTCGGGTCGATAGTTATAAGCTAGATGGCTTCTTCTCTCTCTTTGGATTTCAATACAAAGTTCCCCTCGATCTTCGAGGTGATATATTCGATGTAATCTTTTTGCGGTGTGTTTGTCGAGATCCGATGAATTTTGGGTTTATGATCAAGATTATCTATGAACAATATTGGATTCTTTTCTGAAATCTTTTATGTATGATTATAATATCCTTGCATGTCTCTCCAAATTATTGGTTTGGTTTGGCCTACTAGATCTATAGTTCTTGCAATGGGAGAAGTGCTTGGCTTTGGGTTCAATCTTGCGGTGTCCTTTCCCAGTGACAGTAGGGGCGGCAAGGCACGTATTGTATTATTGCCATCGAGGATAAAAAGATGGGTTTTATATCATATTGCTTGAGTTTATCCCTCTACATCATGTCATCTTGCTTAAGGCGTTGCACTGTTCTTATGAACTTAATACTCTAGATGCATGCTGGATAGCAGTCGGTGTGCGAAGTAATAGTAGTAGATGGAGAATCGTTTCGGTCTACTTGTTACGGACGTGATGCCTATATATAATAATCATGCCTAGATATTCTCATAACTATGCGCTTTTCTATCAATTGCTCGACAGTAATTTTTTCACCCACCGTAGAATATCTGCTATCATGAGAGAAGCCACTAGTGAAACCTATGGCCCCCGGGTCTATCCATATCATATTACTTTCCCGTCAACTAGTCAATTTCTATTGCCATTGCTTATTTTCTTTCTTTACTTTCTGTTCTTATACCAAAAATATTATCCTATCCTATCTATCAGATCTCACTCTCGTAAGTGACCGTGAAGGGATTGACAACCCCTTATCGCGTTGGCTGCGGGGTTCTTATTTGTTTGTGCAGGTACGAGGGACTCGCACGTGGTCTCCTACTAGATTGATACCTTGGTTCTGAAAAATTGAGGGAAATACTTACGCTACTGTGCTGCATCACCCTTTCCTCTTAGAGGGAATACAACGAAAGCTCGAGAAGTAGCAGCCAACGCATGGGGACTGGCCCATTCCCCTGCTTTGCCATCCGCTAGCACACAACAAAGTAGCCACTATCTAACAGCCCGTTACCCGCCGCCCCCTCCTCTCTCTCCCTGTCACCGACCGCACACCCCGTCGCCGCCCCCGATCGCACCCCGCCGCCCCGGCCCGCCGCTCAGACCCCACA